>CAWUFW010005146.1:0-420000 GCA_963921515.1 Calotriton arnoldi
GGTGCGCTGGCGTACTCCCCACAGAAGGTGTGCCAGATAGTGGTGGCGTGCTGCATGCTGCACAATCTGGCCATTCGGAAGCAGATCCCCCTCATCGTGGATGACGGAGATCAACCAGGGCCCCAGCCCGCAGACCAGGACAGCTCGAGTGAGGAGGACAGCGGAGAGGAGGAAGCTGGTAATGTGCGGCAGCAGCTCATCGCCCACTACTTCACTTGACGGTGAGTGTCCATGTACGACGGCTGATGTGGCTGTATCTGTGCAGGTGTGTGTGTGCTGTGTCAGGGTGGCCGTTTGTTCACTGCGTGCTGTGTGTCAACGCTCCATGGCCAGGGTAGTATGCCACTGTTGGTGGCTGTGGCATTGTGCCCTATTGCTCTGTGCGATGTGTGTACATTGCTTGTAGTTGTTGACATGTACTGTGTGATGGGTGTGTGACACACTCATTGAATGTGCTCCTGTTCTGTCTCCCACCCCTAGGTCCCTACAGGCCCTCCGGTTCCATTGCCATGCCACGCATCAGGTGCCTTTCCGCCCAAGGTGGCCGTTGTATTCCGTACAAATAAAACACAGGGCACAAACAGCAGTTTGTGTAAGAGGTGCATTTATTTCAAACTGTGACATGTGATTGTGTGTAAGGTGATGACAAAAGTGGTGCGTGCAGTGACAATGAGCTGTCGGTCATGGCTGCGTGATGCTCAGGGTGTACCCACTGGTTCTATGTCCATAGTCC
Source organism: Calotriton arnoldi (assembly GCA_963921515.1). Classification (NCBI taxonomy): domain Eukaryota; kingdom Metazoa; phylum Chordata; class Amphibia; order Caudata; family Salamandridae; genus Calotriton; species Calotriton arnoldi. The sequence goes on from CAWUFW010005146.1 coordinate 734, forward strand.
AACACACACATGCCATCCAGATGGCTGTGTGGAGTGGGATCGTAGTCCAAGTCAATGCAGTGGGTGGTCAAGGAAGGCTGGCTGGCTGCCTCACTTGCGTCTGGAGCGTGCGAAGTCCTCCCGGGAGATCTGTTTCCACTTCGGACGGCCCCTTCCACGTTTGCGAGGGGGTGCCTGCTTGCGACATGCTGGTGGTTGAGGTGTGCTCACTGGCTGTGGACGCAGGGGAACTGGACACTGCTGCTCGACCCTGCGCCCCGGCAGGTGGTGGCGGAGGGGGAGCTGCTGTCCCTGGCTGTGACCTCACCGCCACCACCAGCTGGCCCATGAGGTCCACGATTTGGCCCATACGGGCGTCCATGGACCTCAGCACCCCCAGCACCTCACGCGTGTCTGTAGCTGACCTGGCCCATTGTCCTTGGGCCTCTTCATAGGCCCCAAGGACTCTGGCCATTTGAGGCAGGGCATGGCTCCCAGGGGAGGCTGGCGTTTCCCTGACCCTGCTCCTCCTACCAGTCCTGCTGCCACCGGCCTGCCCACTAGCCACATTGCTCACCACGGTCCTCGCTGTGGCTCCCAGGGTGGATCCAGTCGGCCGGGCCACCACCTGCGCTGGGGCTGGTGCCAGCGAAGACGTGGTGGTGGTGGCGGCGGTGGTGGTCGGTGCGGCGATGGTGGCGGTTGCGGCTGGTAGTGGCCGCAATGACCGTGGGTGTGGCCGCAATGACCGTGGGTGTGGCCGCAATGACCGTGGGTGTGGCCGCTACGACAGTGGCAGCAGGGGGCTGGGAATGTTCAGCAGCCCTGGATGATGGGTTGGTGGGTAGGAGGGGTCCTGGGGAGCGGCTGGGCCCTGCCACACCAGATGGGCCTGCTTGGTGGTCCGTGTCCGAAGAGGAGGACAGATCCTCCACATCCGTGTGTCCTTGTTGGGGGCTTGTAGGCTGGCTGTGCTGGCTGCTGTCTCCATCCCCAGCATCCAGCAGTTCGTCACCTGTGGAGAGAATGAGATTTGTTATTGTGTTGCACCTGGCGAAGTATGTAGTTGTCATCTGACATTAACAGTTCGTGCAATCTCGTACATGGGTTTCCCGGAGGCGTGTGTGTGGCTGTAGCATTTGTAGTTGTGTGTGCTTGGCAATGGGACTGTGTGCTGTGCACATGTGGCATGGGACGGATTGGCCATGCCGATGGGTGTGTTGCTGTGCCCCTACTTATTGTGACTCTGGTGTATGCGGGCTCCTGGCCCATCCTGGGTCTGGTTTGTACTTTGCTTTTGGTGTTCAAATGGGACGCTTAGGAACGCATATGGCAACATGGGGGCCATGCCCCAGATTCGCTTTTGGGAGGGAATATGCTTTTGGGGTTCAAATGGAACGCTTAGGAACGCATATGGCAACATGGGGGCCATGCCCCAGATTCGCTTTGGGAGGGAATATGCTTTTGGGGTTCAAATGGGACGCTTAGGAACGCATATGGCAACATGGGGGCCATGCCCCAGATTCGCTTTTGGGAGGGAATATGCTTTTGGGGTTCAAATGGGACGCTTAGGAACGCATATGGCAACATGGGGGCCATGCCCCAGATTCGCTTTTGGGAGGGAATATGCTTTTGGGGTTCAAATGGGACGCTTAGGAACGCATATGGCAACATGGGGGCCATGCCCCAGATTCGCATTTGGGAGGGAATATGCTTTTGGGGTTCAAATGGGACGCTTAGGAACGCATATGGCAACATGGGGGCCATGCCCCAGATTCGCATTTGGGAGGGAATATGCTTTTGGGGTACATGCTGTGAGCCATGGGTGCCGAACGTGACATGTGTTGTGGCAGCATGACAGTGCATGGTCTGAGGTGTGTGCATGCCTGACATGGCCTGCATATTTGCTGTCTGTTGTGATTACTGGACATGGCATTGGACGCATCGTTATGAGTGAGTGATGGTTGTGTGCCAGCCAACGTATTGCAGTTGTCCCATCTCCTTGGTGTGCGTGCTGCCCTGTGCCATGTGCATCACTGCAGTGCTCGGGGGGGGTGTGTGGCCCATGTTGTGTGTTGTTGCTCACAGTGTGTCGTGCGCTTCATTGACTTCTGGCACATGGTTGGTCATGGGCATGTATCTTAGCGTGACTGCTGTATGTGTGGCAGCTGTGCGGATGACATGCCTTTCATGAGACTGGGGCTGACGGATGGGATGGATGGTATGTTGTATGTGCATGGTGTGTCTGTGTGTTTGATGGGTTCAGTGGTGTTCGTGTGCATTTATGTTGTTCCGCTCTGTTGCGTCTAGTGTTGTTTGTCTTACATAGGCGTAGTTGTGGGGTGTGTGGTTGACAGGCAGTAGGGGCTACATGGACAGGACTTCAATGGTGTTTCGGTTGTGTGTGATGAGTTGCACAGTGGCTGCCGTGTGGTACTATATTCAGTGTGGCTTGTGCATGCAGACGTGGCTCCTTGGGTGTTGCTGTGTCTGTGATGGGTCATGTGAGGTATGAGTCTGTGGTTCATGTCCGTGTGCACATTGTTCACTTGTTCGTGACGGTGGGCGGTGCTGCGTGTTCGTCTGCTACGTGACATGTCCCATGTGTTGGTCGTGTTACGGTCCTCATGCCTCCAGTAATCCAGCCCTGTCCAGTTTTCTACCTGCAGGTTGTTCGGGCGTGCACTGTACTGGATGCCACATGGTTCTAAGCGGGGGTGCTCCATGTTGCAGGTCTGTGGGGGTGGGGGGTGTTGTGGGTCGTGGTGGTGGCTGGACACCCACTGACACCGATTGTTGTGGACCGTGATGTCTACCTTTCGGCTGTCGTTGTGCACTGCGGTGGCTGACACGTGGCTGTGGGGTGTGGGGGATGCTCCTCCTTGCTGTGCTGTGGGACTAGGGGCCTGGTGTGTGTTGTACTTGGGCTGTCCACCCTCCCACCCACTGCGCTTTGTGTTCCTGCCACTTACCTGTTACTTGTCGGTTAGTGCAGCTGTGGCGGACACATGGGTGTGGTGGGTGCTCGTTGTGGCGCTTCTGGCATATTTGGGGACCTGTTGGTGGTTACGTGGCTGGCTGAGTGTACACATGTCCCCACGCATCTTACAGTTGTTCTGTTTGGGCTGTGTGTGGTGGTGTCTGTTGCATGTGTGTGTGATGTGTTGTGTATTGTGTGCTGGACATGGGGGTGTTTGTCCCTGGGAGCTGTGGCATGGTGGTAGTGCATGTGAGTACATAGCGGTGTGCTGGTATACATTAGTTTGTACTTACCAGCCTCCACTCCCCTGCTAATCCGGCGAGGATCTCGGGATGTATGATGACTCGCACCTTCTCCTCCCACGCTTTGAAGGTCTTGAAGAGCGCGGGATTCCCTCCGCCAGTGACGGCTGCCAGCTCTCTGTTCTTGGTCTCCTTCTTCTTGACCAGGCTCTTGATGTCATTCCACCGTTTGTTTATTTCGACTCTGTTCCTGGGCAGGGTACCGACTGCATTGACCTGGTCTACGATCCGGTTCCACATTCTGTTTCTGGTGGCTAGTGGTGTGTGCTGGACCATGTTCCCATAGATTTGTGGGTGCACCTTGATGATCTCGTCGACCATGACCGTCAGCTCAATGGGCGTGAACTTGGGCATTCTTTGTGGTGCCATGGTGTTTGTGGTGCTGGTGCGGTGTGTGTTGTGTAATGTGCAGGGGGTTTGTGGTGCCGGTGTTTGGTGGTGGTGGTGGTGGTGGTGGTTGTGATGTGTGCGTTTCTGTGGTGTGCTGCTGTCCTTGCTGTGTCACTGTGTCCTCTCCTCTCCTCTCTAGTTTGAAATGTTGCAAGAGGTTGTGGTCTGTGGGAGTGCTGCTTTTGTACTTACCTATGTGGGTGTGTCCTCATGGTCTGTTGTTTTCAGGTGTGTTGTGTCTGGTGTTCTGGCCTTTGTAGTTTTTGTTTGTCCAGGGGGGGTGTTTTCGGGATGTGTACTGTGCTTGTGTATTTGTGCGTGCCTTGCTGTGTGGACTTGTTGGCCATGTTGTGTGCGATTGGTTTTGTCAGCGGATGGTTTCTGTGCAGGGACGTGGGCGCCATGGCTTCTGCCGTGTAGATTCTCATCGGCGTTGTTTGCGCTGGCGGGCGGTATATTTGTAGTTTTCCCGCGCTCATGGCGGTGCGATCGTAATCTCACGTGCGGTGTGTCGGCCGTGAGGGCGGGCGGTTTTGTGTTGTCGTGCGTGTTTCCGTCCGTGGCGGGCGGTTTGACTCTGACTCGGACGATGGCGGGCGGTATTTTGTGTGATTTTTCCGCCGATGGCGGTTTTCGGTTTGTGTAATCGTAATGGCGTGGTCGGTGTTCAGACGGTGTGTGCGGGCGGATTTTTGCCGCTTCCATGCCTGGCGGATATTTTTACGCCGGGTATCGTAATGGGCCCCTATATTTTTGCAAACGATATTAATGACTTCTATATTTTAAAAATCAATATTACTTACCTTAAAATTGATATTCTTGTCCACGATATTCTTGCCCACAACATTTCTGTGTCACGATATTTCCAACTCGATAATTGTGTCAGTTGATATTACTGACTCAATATTTTTTCTGACCACCGTACAGAGTAAGTCTTGCTCTCCCCTCTCCAGTGTGTTTCCCATCCATCTTATAGCAATGTAACAATACACAAATCTGTCTGGGGGGATCCCTCTATCTCCTCTCCAAGTTTCATCATGCAGGCCTGGGTCTCTCAAAATAGAACCCCGGGCCCTCCATGCATTGTACCATCCACATACACACACATACATCCTGCATATGCACTCACTGCCCAGCACTGTGTCTCTTATGTACTGTACCACTCAGAGACACACATACATTCAGCATATGTATTTAACCTGCATGCACTACCATGCATAAACTCACAGGTGCACATGCACCCCCCACATGCATTTATCCTGAATGCACTGCACGGCACCATATCCTTCAGGTACTGTACCACTCTTAGACAAATATACATCCAGTCCATGCATTTACTAGGCGCACACTACTCAGTACTGCATTGTCACTCTATTGTACCCTTCCCAGCCATACATACACTCATCACAGAGACATCACCTCTGTGCTGCACATCACTTCACACCAAACTGATGTTGGCCAAGGATGAGTGAAGAGCACAGCAGCAAAACTTTAAAAATAAGTGAGCCGGGAGGCCTCACTCCAGTGACACCAGTTAATAAGGACCTGTTCAATCCTACTAATCACTACACAGTATGCTGCCATCACAGCGCTCATGCTACTTAACTCCTAGTGAAGGCAGTAGCCTTCCACCACTATGAGGGTAAACCTTTGGGCACCCCTACCGGTCCAATAAGACCCAAGTCTGTGAGACAGGGCTGTGTCATGGCACACATACATGAACCTTGTTTGCCTATGACAACAAAAATCAGCATTAGGGATCCAGACATCAGTACAGTTGGGCACTCAGGGCAGGGGTTTATGTTCATTACCATGCAGAGGACTTTTCTGTCCCAACAGATGCCCCTCCCAGGTCAGGACACACCAAACCAACTCCTAACCTGGCAAGGTTGGGTGGTCAGATCTGTAAAACTGGCAGGAACATCCATCAGCATTCCTGTGACTCAATCTGGCTCTATGCTGCATCACAAATTCTAACTCTTGCAAAGAAATAAACCATCTCAACAACTTGGGATTCTCTTCCTTCATAGCTATCAACCATTTCAAAGGCTTATGATCCATCTGCACCACTAACTTAGTGCTAAACAAATCTGGGTGGAACTTGCGCAAAGCCACACTATGCCAAAACTCTTCTTCTCAATAGAAGCCCAGTTCTGCTCTCTGGGTAGTAATCTCCTACTAATAAAAGCTACCTGATGCTCTTTACCTTTGCCATCCAGCTGAGCTAGCACAGCTCCAACTCCTTTGTCAGAGGCATCAGTATGTACAATGAAAGGCTACTGTAGTCAGTTGCTTTTAGAACAGGTGCAGTGCATGGCACATTCTTCAGTTCCTGAAATGCCTGCAGACACTCTGCAGTCCATATTACTTTACTGAGAGGCTTCCTAGTGGTCAAAGCAGTCAATGGGTCAACTATACTTCCATAGTTCGCCACAGTTCATGTAATACTTGGTGAGCCCTAGAAAGGGCTTCAGTCTGGGTAGTAGGTACTTCCCACTCCATCACAGACTGGATCTTGGAATCCAACGAATGAATCTTCCGGTTCCCTACCCCATGCCCAAGGTACACTACAGAGGACTGCCCCACTTGACACTTGGTTACTTTGATGGTCAGTTTCGACTCCAGTATCCTTGACAACACCTGAAATAGGTGTCTTAGGTGGTCATGCCATGAATTGCTGAACACTGCAATATCATCCAGCTAGGCTACACAGAACTCTTACAGCCCTGCGAGAACATGGCTTGCCAGGCGCTGAAAAATGGCAATAGTTATTCTTTAACCCAATAGGGCATCACCTTGAACTGATACAGCCCCTCTGGCATAGAGAATGCAGTCTTCTCCTCAGCATTTGATGCCAAAGTGATCTTTCAATATCCACTGTTCAGATCCAAAGTGCTCAAGTACTTTTCAGCATCTAACCAATCCACAAGCTCATCCGCTCTGGGAACTGGATGGGCATTGGCTTTGGTTACCTCATTGAGGGTTCAGTAGTCCACACAGAACCACAAGTGAGTAGACTTGTTCTTTGTTACTAGAGCCACAGGACTAGACCAAGGACTACAAGATCTCTCAATGACCCCCAAGTTCAACATCTTAGCAACTTCCACCTTAATACAGCCATTAACCCAGTCAGACATTCTGTACATCCTGCCCTTCACTAGCAGACTGTCACTTGTGTCAATGTCATCTACAAAGACAGATGTCCAGACTGGAGTCAGTGAGAAAAGTTTGTCAAGCCATCCCAACACCTCCCTACATTCTCTCTGCTGCTCAGGTGTTAACTCAGGGGCTAACTGAACCCCTTCCACAGTGCCATTCTTCATGTCACTATGCAACAAGTCAAGAAGAGGTTCACTGTCTTCCTCAAATTCCTATGCTATAGCATTGGCATTTACTGTCTATTCCCTCTGGAGGTAAGGCTTCAGCCTGTTCACATGAAACACACTCTTGAATTCTCTTGTGGCACCTGTGTCCACTAAGTAGTTTAGCTTAGAAACCTTTAAAACTGCCTTGTACGGCCCTATACTGCCTCACAACCTTGTGCCGCTTCACCATCCCGCAACCTCTTGGTACTTGAGTATGGTTGATCCCAGGTAGTCTCAGCCCCCGGCACCTTGTTTCCAGATAATCTCAGCTCCCAGCACCTTGTTTGCAGTATGGTTTATCCCAGGCAATCTCCGCCCCCGGCAACTTGTTTGCAGTACTATGACATTGTGACATAACCTGTGGCATATGCTGTACCATATACTTGTCTCAGCCCCCCTTGGCACTTTCTAGGCCAATACTGTATTTTGACCAATTTCCTAAGATTTGCTTTAATCTCTCAAGATTGTGGCAAATCTCGCCTGCCATCTTGGTCTTGGTCGGGAATTTATATTGTGCCCAAGATTACTTACCTGCTTTGCCTCAAGAATCCCAGAGAACCAACATTGCAATTTGGCTGTTGCGGCATTTACATGTTTTTTCCTGGCTCATGGACCTCGTGGGGCTTCTTGAAGTCTACACTCGCTGCATCTTCACCCACAACATTCTTGGCATCTTGTCTTCGGCTTCATCTCCGTGACTACAAAAGAAAACACAGAGGGCACAGCGAGTTAACTGTGTCACTAGGAGCTTCATAGATCAGGTTCCCAACGCGCATGAATGCATAAAACTTAAAAACTATAAAGACTGAGAATCAGTGTTACTTGGTGATTTCAGAGGACATTAATGGAACACTCAAAAATAGAATTTGACAGTATGTGTGGAACTATTCACATACAGTGGCTGCTAGTTTGTCTGACATATTATCTGCGTGCACGGAAGTGTACAGTTGTTAACCTGCATTTTATATGTGATTATCTGTGTGCACAGAAGTGTACTATCATTAGCCTACAGATCATCTGTGATTGTAATTGGTGCATAAATAATTGATGTGATTCTTGTTGTCAATAGGCATTCAAGAGATAGAGATTCAAGCTCTTCATCTAGCAATCAAACGTCCAGAGAAAATATCTGGACTACCCACTAGCATACAGGGAACTCAGAGAATTAATCTGAAGATCTCTTAACCAACAGACGTCTCCAAGCGCCTTTGCAGTTGATTGCAGGTAGGGTTAGGGAGAGTCTTAGCATAATGGGAGTAGGGACAACTGAGTGGTGATTTGCTGACAGTGGGGAGATCTCATCTTTAGTGAGCAATCATTTGTGTCTTTAAGGTTCAGCTACAACCTGAGAAAAGACAAGTAAGATGACATCTAAACAAGACCCTCTTCCCAGACTCTTACCAATGGGTACTAATAGTCACGAGCAAAAAGGTAGGGTAGATGGAGTTCGGTCCATATCGTCTCCACAAAGCAAATAGTGTGGGATTTAAGGTAGGCACTGCATTGTTGCAACTTGACAGGCCCACACCATTTGTCTTTCAAAGCCCTGGGACAAATAGACTTGAGCACCAATATCTCCTGACCTTCCTGATACCCAATAAGATTCTACCCTACAATCAAAAGACTGTTTTTGGTTTTTTTGTGGTTAGAAAAAGGTGTATTGGTGATCCATGAAATGTCATGGAAAAGCACTAGGTGTTTTTAAAATACCCCTCACACACTAAGAATCCCTTAGTGTCATGCTTCATAATAGGGGTCTTCCCGTCCCTCTACGGGGCGGGGCGTGCTACAACCTCCGAAATACGTGGGAGCACTTTTTTGTGAAATAGGCTATGTGTAGTGTGGGAGTGAGAGTGGTAGGGTCTGTGAAGAATATGGGGTGGGTTATAAAAATTCCCTGGATAGTGGAAAAAACAAATTTTTATTCACTTCCCTAGCTGGAAATATAAAAAAATGGGGATACGTAGGGGGTATACTATAATGAGATGTCCCCTACTGGGTCAACATGTTTCGTAAGCCGTCCCCACGGCTTACTCGTCAGGACCTAATATGATCCCTACTGCACTCAAAATATATCTACTTTTTATATATATTGTATGCCTATTTTTCAAAAACTAACATGCAAAAATTGGCATGTCAGAAAAAAGGGTAATTGCCCCTTATAGTCTCAAAACCAAATTGGTTTCTGTAAAAATAGAAAAACATATGATAAATAACACCATTGTATGTTTTGTTAAACACATCCTCCAATGGTTGGACGCACGCTGTGTTTGCTAAAATACCCCTCACACACCAAAAGGGCCCTTGGTGTCATGCTTCATCATAGGGGTCTTCCCGCCCTGCTGCGAGACGGGGCGTGCTGCGACCTGCAAGTATGCGGGAGCACTAATAATGTAATATTATGTGTGGTGCGAAAGTAGTGAGAGGGAGGGTCAGAGGTAAATACAAGAAAGTGAGTTTAAAAAGGACCTGGCCTCGTAAACATACAGAATTTAATAGGTCAGTTGAGGCTGGTGCTGTTAAAAGCGTGGTTCAGAGATGTCCTGCGTTATGTGCGGATACTCCTAATGAGTCAACATGTTTCGAAGCGTCAAGGCTTCTTCGTCAGGACTAACAAAGATCCCTTTTGTATACACTATGTTACTCAAAAATGTATGATATATACAATGTGAGAAAAAATGCAATCAATCAAGCATTTTATACAATACCCAATGGTATGCCTTAAATAGTATCTGTAAAGAGAAAAAACGGATATATAATATTTGCGCATCCTCAATAAGCAAACAAGTAATCCCTGCAAAAATAAGCAGTTCGCCACAATGTGACTGTAGTGTTATTTATAAAGAAACAATATGGACGGACCCTGAAATAGTGGAGATCTATCAATCACTATGTGTGGTAAGTCCAAGGACCATTAGGTATATTTAAAAGACCCCTCACACACCAACCTAGTTGGTGTCATGCTTCATCATTGGGGTCCCAACCGGGAGGCCTAATGCCGCCCGGTTGTGCTACGACGCCTGATTACAGCGGAGCAGGTGTAGTGTGAAGATGTGATGTAAAAATTAAAAATACCTCTGAGAATCCTTGCCCAGTAAATTTATTAGTGGCGGCTCAGGGTATGGTTAAAAACTATGTGAAACCGACTAACAAGAAATATTCATCTGTAGTGGTTTAGGTGATGCGGTCTACATGTTTCAGCCCGTCAAAAAATTCAAATGGGCTTTCGTCAGGACCTAGAATTCAAGTGAGTGGCAAAGTGAAGGCCACGTGAAAAAGTAAAGTACCAACACACGCACTAAGGTGTGTGGACCCGGTGTCGATATACTTACAGACACCACTCAGAAAACCTGTTAGGGAGAAAGAAATAGACAGCACAAGACATATAACGTTTAGCAACATAAAATGCAATCTTTTAAAGCAACTCAAAATTGCAATCTCCAACAAGCCGTCAAGAATGACCTAGCCACCATCGTGACAGTGATAGTGTAATGATGATATAGCATGCACGTTTCTAAGGCATGCTAGGAAATTAGATAAAACTGAATGAACACATAGGGACGTCATGTGCTAAGACGTGTATTATGTAAACCATGTGTCCATGCTAAAGCATGAATTGAATAATCACATCAAGGCATGATAGAAGCCATGTGCTTGTATGTATCCAAGCAGCGAGTGAGAAATACGCGCTGCATGCCGAGTGATGGTAAAATAATGCGGCGTGGCACGACAGTGGCGAGTTGCATGTGCGGCCGATCGAGCGCCTGTAAATGCATGTATTACAAATTATGCAAAAAAGCAAGTGTTAAAATGGTAGAAAAACATGTGGCAGCGTAAATGAAAAGGGTCATAATTACAATTAGTAGAAAAAGAAAGCAGCTAATCGGGGCATGAGAGGGGTTTCAACCGATCAACCGATCTGTGGGATAACATGGAAAGAAACAGAAGATCGATTTTTAGTGCAAAGCGGCTTTTAGTGAAAAGCCAAAGAGTCGTGGGGCAGAATGCCCGTCGTCCACAACTACAAAACCTTACTTGGTTCCGTGAGGATTCCCATGAGACTACCTACTGCGGTCTCCCGAAGTCCCGGCTGGTGAGGGACGCGGTGGGAGAACGAAGTTAAATCCAAACTACAGGCGTCATACAAGGAAATGACGACACCACGTAAGGAGATGGCATTAGCAGGGAACAACTGGTCTGTGTATAGCAGACAAAACACAGCAAAAGTGCGGCGGCCATGTTGGAAAACTCGCGAAGTAAGCGAGATAGACAGTGGCGGCCATACTTAAGTGTTAAAAGATCAGGATATAGATGCAGGAGAGCCATAGTGTGTGCTCTATATCAACTGAAAAAAGGGGGGAAAAAAGGGGGGAAAAATTGGGGGGTAAATGATGCCCACGAAGATGTGTTTAGAGGGTGGTGCACCGAGCAATATAAATAAAAATAAAGATAAAGGACAGACAGACGGATAGCGCTGAGCATAGAATGCGCTCCGTGTTTCAACCAAAATAGTGTGGGAAAAGACCACATATAAAGCACAGTATGCACAATTGGGCATGATTTCTAAGACAGATAGCAGATAGATATGGATTCTGTTAGATGAATAGCTAATAATTTCACAGACAGATAGCAGTTGATCTAAATTCTGTCAGAAAAGAAAGCTATTAAGTGAATCTCCTATGCCACTCACTTGAATTCTAGGTCCTGACGAAAGCCCATTTGAATTTTTTGACGGGCTGAAACATGTAGACCGCATCACCTAAACCACTACAGATGAATATTTCTTGTTAGTCGGTTTCACATAGTTTTTAACCATACCCTGAGCCGCCACTAATAAATTTACTGGGCAAGGATTCTCAGAGGTATTTTTAATTTTTACATCACATCTTCACACTACACCTGCTCCGCTGTAATCAGGCGTCGTAGCACAACCGGGCGGCATTAGGCCTCCCGGTTGGGACCCCAATGATGAAGCATGACACCAACTAGGTTGGTGTGTGAGGGGTCTTTTAAATATACCTAATGGTCCTTGGACTTACCACACATAGTGATTGATAGATCTCCACTATTTCAGGGTCCGTCCATATTGTTTCTTTATAACTTTACCCAGGGGATTAGGACGTACCCCAAAATCCTCGCTCTCTTTTTGTTTTTCGGATTACTACGCAGCGCACAGCTGTGAGAGCTATTTTTTCATCTTCTGGTAGAACTCATTACCAGCGTATCCAACCATGGCAGAAAATCAAGGCTTGGGTTTCACCTTGGACGATGTCACCAACATTCTATCCAACCCTCCTCTATTGGCAGACTTCAATGTATCGACATCTATTGCACAGACAGCTGATTGGGACAATCTCAACGAGAAAAAACGAAATCGCATTAGGATTATACTTCATGGGTTGATCCTGACAGAATATTTAAGAACTAACACTGCTCCAAGAGGCTTGATCGTTACTAATGCGCCACGTATCTTTTTAGACGATGCAACTTTCCGCAAGGATTGGGCTCAGATAGCGTGGCGCTGTACACGTGACTGGATGATCCTAATCATACAGACCGCTACACGCCTCTCAGAAGCCATTCTTATTGATATCCAGTTGACAGAGACACATTTCAAGGCCACCCTAACTTCTTTTAAGAAAAAACTAGATGAAACTAATAAGGAAGTTAATGAATACAAGGAGAGCCTAACTCAGACCAAGATTAATAAATTCCAGAAGGACCTTAAAAAGTTCTCTTACACCAAAACCTATCCCTACGCTGACAGTGACTATAAACCACCAATACGAACAGATGCTTCAGGGGATCTTCGGATGAGGACTCTTCTGGCAGCAGCGGCTCAAGTTCCAATAGCTACCGCAGGAGACCACAGAACAGGGGAAGGAACACAGGCTGGCATCAACCCTGGGCTCAAGGACCGCCGGGTGCTAACATGCACTTCATGACCCCCTATCCTCCAATGCATCCACAGTATGGATATGGCTGGAATCCGCCTCTTGCTCCACCACCATACTTGAATCAGAATCAACAGTTTCCTTTTTAGGAAGGGGTCCCCGAGGCCGTGGAAGAAGACGAAGAGCAAATCAAGTGCATTGGGAAGACGATCAAACCCAAGGCACTTTGACAAGGAGCAAAACAAAGGATCTACAACCGGGACCCAGCACGAGATAAGTCTGGTTACCAACCTCTCAACTTATGCTCTATCAACATCAGACCTGTCAGTCCTAGAAAAGGGACTCGGTTTTTCACCAACGGCAAAACTTGACAAATTCCGACTACACTGCGAATTGGCAGAATTCTTTCGTAAACTCAGACTAAAAGCCTGCTTCGAAAGTACACCACAGCTCACAACTGATCAACCGGGTGACACCCAATTTCGTGTTAAATCCACCTACATGCCACCACCATGTGCAATACCACCAGAAATCACTGTTTTTGAGCAAGCTGTTTTTAAAGACGTGGAAAGTCTCCAAGACAAACATACCTTCCAAAACTTCAGCAGTAAGGAGTATCAGGCCCTGGAATCACTAAGAACTAACGATGCTATCATCATAAAACCGGCGGACAAGGGTGGTGGCACAGTGATCCTGAATCTTGAGGACTATCGACAGGAATGTGCCCGCCTCCTTAACGATCCCAAGAACTATGCAAAATTGACACAAGATCCCAGTGAAAAACTTAAAACTCGCATCCAAACATTGGTTGATGATGCTGAACACTCAGGTCAAATCACAACCAGGGAAGCTAAATTTCTGGTTACGACTTCTGGTAAAATACCTTACTTTTACATTTTGCCCAAAACTCATAAAAACAAGTTTCTACCTCCGGGACGTCCCATAGTATCGGGCATTGGGTCCTTATTGGAACCCTTATCACGGTATTGTGACTTTTTCTTTCAACCAATGGTACAGTCCACCAGTACGTATCTCAAGGACACAAAGGATCTCTTGAGACTCATTGACACTCTAGCTTTTAATCCTGATAATTCCTTCCTGGTTAGTCTTGACGTAGAGAGCCTTTACACCAGCCTCCCGCAAGACGACACCCTTGAAGTATTGAAAATAGCTCTTAATGAATCTGACTGGCAATATCAGACCCCGAAGATATTCATTCTGGAGTGTGCTGCTTTAGCACTCAAAGAGAACTTCTTTGAGTATGAAGGCCAACTCTACTTGCAGAAATATGGAACTTCAATGGGGAGTGTTTTTGCCCCCAGCATAGCGGGACTCTATGTGTACCATTTCGAATCAAGATATCTACTAGACAACCATACGCCATGCATCCCTCAGATCAAATTTTACAAACGGTATATTGACGACATCTTAATGATCTGGGAAGGAGACACCGAATCACTGTTACTCTTCTGCACATGGCTGAACACTTGCGATCCCAACCTAAAATTCACATACAGTTTCGATCACAATAAGGCGACGTTCCTTGATCTGGATATTGAAGCAGAAGGAGGTCTTTTGAAAAGCAAAACCCATTTCAAACCAACGGCTCGCAACTCACTTCTCCATTTCTCTAGCTTCCACCCCAGACCCCTGCGGGAGAATCTTCCCTATGGTCAATATCTTCGCCTCCGTAGGAACTGCAGTGACATAAGAGATTATAAACAACAAGCATCCGATCTTAGCACTAGATTACGGCAGCGAGGTTACCCTCAGCGGATCACCGATAAAGCAAACAAGCGTGCTCGCAATCAAAATCGTGAGGGTCTCATTGAAGCACAGAAGTGTGCATCTACCTCCATCCCACTCACGTGCGTCACTACTTATAACGCTGTCTCTCACGCGGTGTCTGATATTATAAAACGACACTGGCAGATTCTTAATACAGGCAACCTGAACTGGGAACCTCCACTGATGTCACACAGAAAAGCTAGATCCATCAAGGACGCTTTGGTTTCCACACGACCTGCTTCCCAAAGGAAACCCACTAACACTATCCTCAACGCATGGGGGCTCCCTAACATTGTGGGCCACTACCCGTGTGGAGATTGTAGTGTATGCCATTTAACAGTGACCACCAAAAGTCTGAACCTAGAACCAGGCAAGACCTGGCATTTAAGGACACACACGAACTGCAACACAGCTCACGTCGTATATCGTATCACCTGTCCTTGCAATCTCTCGTACATTGGGATGACTAACCGGAAAGTGAAGACTAGGATTTGCGAGCATCGTAGCACAATCAGATGCAAAAAGTCAACAACAAGACTGACAAGCCATTTCCTTGAAGTTGGACATACCACTAACGACATCAGCTGGGTAGTCATTGAGGTCCTAGATCCTAACCTACCTAACATACAAAATCGTCTACTGGAGAAAGAACAAAGATGGGTTTATCGCCTATCTAGTCATCTGACGGGACTTAACGATAATATTCCTTGGCAAAGTCTCAGGAGACAGTAATCCTTTCTCCACACTTTTATCAGCATAGGAGATTCACTTAATAGCTTTCTTTTCTGACAGAATTTAGATCAACTGCTATCTGTCTGTGAAATTATTAGCTATTCATCTAACAGAATCCATATCTATCTGCTATCTGTCTTAGAAATCATGCCCAATTGTGCATACTGTGCTTTATATGTGGTCTTTTCCCACACTATTTTGGTTGAAACACGGAGCGCATTCTATGCTCAGCGCTATCCGTCTGTCTGTCCTTTATCTTTATTTTTATTTATATTGCTTGGTGCACCACCCTCTAAACACATCTTCGTGGGCATCATTTACCCCCAATTTTTCCCCCTTTTTCCCCCTTTTTTCAGTTGATATAGAGCACACACTATGGCTCTCCTGCATCTATATCCTGATCTTTTAACACTTAAGTATGGCCGCCACTGTCTATCTCGCTTACTTCGCGAGTTTTCCAACATGGCCGCCGCACTTTTGCTGTGTTTTGTCTGCAATACACAGACCAGTTGTTCCCTGCTAATGCCATCTCCTTACGTAGTGTCGTCATTTCCTTGTATGACGCCTGTAGTTTGGATTTAACTTCGTTCTCCCACCGCGTCCCTCACCAGCCGGGACTTCGGGAGACCGCAGTAGGTAGTCTCATGGGAATCCTCACGGAACCAAGTAAGGTTTTGTAGTTGTGGACGACGGGCATTCTGCCCCACGACTCTTTGGCTTTTTCACTAAAAGCCGCTTTGCACTAAAAATCGATCTTCTGTTTCTCTCCATGTTATCCCACAGATCGGTTGATCGGTTGAAACCCCTCTCATGCCCCGATTAGCTGCTTTCTTTTTCTACTAATTGTAATTATGACCCTTTTCATTTACGCTGCCACCTGTTTTTCTACCATTTTAACACTTGCTTTTTTGCATAATTTGTAATACATGCATTTACAGGCGCTCGATCGGCCGCACATGCAACTCGCCACTGTCGTGCCACGCCGCATTATTTTACCATCACTCGGCATGCAGCGCGTATTTCTCACTCGCTGCTTGGATACATACAAGCACATGGCTTCTATCATGCCTTGATGTGATTATTCAATTCATGCTTTAGCATGGACACATGGTTTATATAATACACGTCTTAGCACATGACGTCCCTATGTGTTCATTCAGTTTTATCTAATTTCCTAGCATGCCTTAGAAACGTGCATGCTATATCATCATTACACTATCACTGTCACGATGGTGGCTAGGTCATTCTTGACGGCTTGTTGGAGATTGCAATTTTGAGTTGCTTTAAAAGATTGCATTTTATGTTGCTAAACGTTATATGTCTTGTGCTGTCTATTTCTTTCTCCCTAACAGGTTTTCTGAGTGGTGTCTGTAAGTATATCGACACCGGGTCCACACACCTTAGTGCGTGTGTTGGTACTTTACTTTTTCACGTGGCCTTCACTTTGCCACTCACTTGAATTCTAGGTCCTGACGAAAGCCCATTTGAATTTTTTGACGGGCTGAAACATGTAGACCGCATCACCTAAACCACTACAGATGAATATTTCTTGTTAGTCGGTTTCACATAGTTTTTAACCATACCCTGAGCCGCCACTAATAAATTTACTGGGCAAGGATTCTCAGAGGTATTTTTAATTTTTACATCACATCTTCACACTACACCTGCTCCGCTGTAATCAGGCGTCGTAGCACAACCGGGCGGCATTAGGCCTCCCGGTTGGGACCCCAATGATGAAGCATGACACCAACTAGGTTGGTGTGTGAGGGGTCTTTTAAATATACCTAATGGTCCTTGGACTTACCACACATAGTGATTGATAGATCTCCACTATTTCAGGGTCCGTCCATATTGTTTCTTTATAACTTTACCCAGGGGATTAGGACGTACCCCAAAATCCTCGCTCTCTTTTTGTTTTTCGGATTACTACGCAGCGCACAGCTGTGAGAGCTATTTTTTCATCTTCTGGTAGAACTCATTACCAGCGTATCCAACCATGGCAGAAAATCAAGGCTTGGGTTTCACCTTGGACGATGTCACCAACATTCTATCCAACCCTCCTCTATTGGCAGACTTCAATGTATCGACATCTATTGCACAGACAGCTGATTGGGACAATCTCAACGAGAAAAAACGAAATCGCATTAGGATTATACTTCATGGGTTGATCCTGACAGAATATTTAAGAACTAACACTGCTCCAAGAGGCTTGATCGTTACTAATGCGCCACGTATCTTTTTAGACGATGCAACTTTCCGCAAGGATTGGGCTCAGATAGCGTGGCGCTGTACACGTGACTGGATGATCCTAATCATACAGACCGCTACACGCCTCTCAGAAGCCATTCTTATTGATATCCAGTTGACAGAGACACATTTCAAGGCCACCCTAACTTCTTTTAAGAAAAAACTAGATGAAACTAATAAGGAAGTTAATGAATACAAGGAGAGCCTAACTCAGACCAAGATTAATAAATTCCAGAGGGACCTTAAAAAGTTCTCTTACACCAAAACCTATCCCTACGCTGACAGTGACTATAAACCACCAATACGAACAGATGCTTCAGGGGGATCTTCGGATGAGGACTCTTCTGGCAGCAGCGGCTCAAGTTCCAATAGCTACCGCAGGAGACCACAGAACAGGGGAAGGAACACAGGCTGGCATCAACCCTGGGCTCAAGGACCGCCGGGTGCTAACATGCACTTCATGACCCCCTATCCTCCAATGCATCCACAGTATGGATATGGCTGGAATCCGCCTCTTGCTCCACCACCATACTTGAATCAGAATCAACAGTTTCCTTTTTTAGGAAGGGGTCCCCGAGGCCGTGGAAGAAGACGAAGAGCAAATCAAGTGCATTGGGAAGACGATCAAACCCAAGGCACTTTGACAAGGAGCAAAACAAAGGATCTACAACCGGGACCCAGCACGAGATAAGTCTGGTTACCAACCTCTCAACTTATGCTCTATCAACAACAGACCTGTCAGTCCTAGAAAAGGGACTCGGTTTTTCACCAACGGCAAAACTTGACAAATTCCGACTACACTGCGAATTGGCAGAATTCTTTCGTAAACTCAGACTAAAAGCCTGCTTCGAAAGTACACCACAGCTCACAACTGATCAACCGGGTGACACCCAATTTCGTGTTAAATCCACCTACATGCCACCACCATGTGCAATACCACCAGAAATCACTGTTTTTGAGCAAGCTGTTTTTAAAGACGTGGAAAGTCTCCAAGACAAACATACCTTCCAAAACTTCAGCAGTAAGGAGTATCAGGCCCTGGAATCACTAAGAACTAACGATGCTATCATCATAAAACCGGCGGACAAGGGTGGTGGCACAGTGATCCTGAATCTTGAGGACTATCGACAGGAATGTGCCCGCCTCCTTAACGATCCCAAGAACTATGCAAAATTGACACAAGATCCCAGTGAAAAACTTAAAACTCGCATCCAAACATTGGTTGATGATGCTGAACACTCAGGTCAAATCACAACCAGGGAAGCTAAATTTCTGGTTACGACTTCTGGTAAAATACCTTACTTTTACATTTTGCCCAAAACTCATAAAAACAAGTTTCCACCTCCGGGACGTCCCATAGTATCGGGCATTGGGTCCTTATTGGAACCCTTATCACGGTATTGTGACTTTTTCTTTCAACCAATGGTACAGTCCACCAGTACGTATCTCAAGGACACAAAGGATCTCTTGAGACTCATTGACACTCTAGCTTTTAATCCTGATAATTCCTTCCTGGTTAGTCTTGACGTAGAGAGCCTTTACACCAGCCTCCCGCAAGACGACACCCTTGAAGTATTGAAAATAGCTCTTAATGAATCTGACTGGCAATATCAGACCCCGAAGATATTCATTCTGGAGTGTGCTGCTTTAGCACTCAAAGAGAACTTCTTTGAGTATGAAGGCCAACTCTACTTGCAGAAATATGGAACTTCAATGGGGAGTGTTTTTGCCCCCAGCATAGCGGGACTCTATGTGTACCATTTCGAATCAAGATATCTACTAGACAACCATACGCCATGCATCCCTCAGATCAAATTTTACAAACGGTATATTGACGACATCTTAATGATCTGGGAAGGAGACACCGAATCACTGTTACTCTTCTGCACATGGCTGAACACTTGCGATCCCAACCTAAAATTCACATACAGTTTCGATCACAATAAGGCGACGTTCCTTGATCTGGATATTGAAGCAGAAGGAGGTCTTTTGAAAAGCAAAACCCATTTCAAACCAACGGCTCGCAACTCACTTCTCCATTTCTCTAGCTTCCACCCCAGACCCCTGCGGGAGAATCTTCCCTATGGTCAATATCTTCGCCTCCGTAGGAACTGCAGTGACATAAGAGATTATAAACAACAAGCATCCGATCTTAGCACTAGATTACGGCAGCGAGGTTACCCTCAGCGGATCACCGATAAAGCAAACAAGCGTGCTCGCAATCAAAATCGTGAGGGTCTCATTGAAGCACAGAAGTGTGCATCTACCTCCATCCCACTCACGTGCGTCACTACTTATAACGCTGTCTCTCACGCGGTGTCTGATATTATAAAACGACACTGGCAGATTCTTAATACAGGCAACCTGAACTGGGAACCTCCACTGATGTCACACAGAAAAGCTAGATCCATCAAGGACGCTTTGGTTTCCACACGACCTGCTTCCCAAAGGAAACCCACTAACACTATCCTCAACGCATGGGGGCTCCCTAACATTGTGGGCCACTACCCGTGTGGAGATTGTAGTGTATGCCATTTAACAGTGACCACCAAAAGTCTGAACCTAGAACCAGGCAAGACCTGGCATTTTAAGGACACACACGAACTGCAATACAGCTCACGTCGTATATCGTATCACCTGTCCTTGCAATCTCTCGTACATTGGGATGACTAACCGGAAAGTGAAGACTAGGATTTGCGAGCATCGTAGCACAATCAGATGCAAAAAGTCAACAACAAGACTGACAAGCCATTTCCTTGAAGTTGGACATACCACTAACGACATCAGCTGGGTAGTCATTGAGGTCCTAGATCCTAACCTACCTAACATACAAAATCGTCTACTGGAGAAAGAACAAAGATGGGTTTATCGCCTATCTAGTCATCTGACGGGACTTAACGATAATATTCCTTGGCAAAGTCTCAGGAGACAATAATCCTTTCTCCACACTTTTATCAGCATAGGAGATTCACTTAATAGCTTTCTTTTCTGACAGAATTTAGATCAACTGCTATCTGTCTGTGAAATTATTAGCTATTCATCTAACAGAATCCATATCTATCTGCTATCTGTCTTAGAAATCATGCCCAATTGTGCATACTGTGCTTTATATGTGGTCTTTTCCCACACTATTTTGGTTGAAACACGGAGCGCATTCTATGCTCAGCGCTATCCGTCTGTCTGTCCTTTATCTTTATTTTATTTATATTGCTCGGTGCACCACCCTCTAAACACATCTTCGTGGGCATCATTTACCCCCAATTTTTCCCCCTTTTTCCCCCCTTTTTTCAGTTGATATAGAGCACACACTATGGCTCTCCTGCATCTATATCCTGATCTTTTAACACTTAAGTATGGCCGCCACTGTCTATCTCGCTTACTTCGCGAGTTTTCCAACATGGCCGCCGCACTTTTGCTGTGTTTTGTCTGCTATACACAGACCAGTTGTTCCCTGCTAATGCCATCTCCTTACGTGGTGTCGTCATTTCCTTGTATGACGCCTGTAGTTTGGATTTAACTTCGTTCTCCCACCGCGTCCCTCACCAGCCGGGACTTCGGGAGACCGCAGTAGGTAGTCTCATGGGATTCCTCACGGAACCAAGTAAGGTTTTGTAGTTGTGGACGACGGGCATTCTGCCCCACGACTCTTTGGCTTTTTCACTAAAAGCCGCTTTGCACTAAAAATCGATCTTCTGTTTCTTTCCATGTTATCCCACAGATCGGTTGATCGGTTGAAACCCCTCTCATGCCCCGATTAGCTGCTTTCTTTTTCTACTAATTGTAATTATGACCCTTTTCATTTACGCTGCCACATGTTTTTCTACCATTTTAACACTTGCTTTTTTGCATAATTTGTAATACATGCATTTACAGGCGCTCGATCGGCCGCACATGCAACTCGCCACTGTCGTGCCACGCCGCATTATTTTACCATCACTCGGCATGCAGCGCGTATTTCTCACTCGCTGCTTGGATACATACAAGCACATGGCTTCTATCATGCCTTGATGTGATTATTCAATTCACGCTTTAGCATGGACACATGGTTTACATAATACACGTCTTAGCACATGACGTCCCTATGTGTTCATTCAGTTTTATCTAATTTCCTAGCATGCCTTAGAAACGTGCATGCTATATCATCATTACACTATCACTGTCACGATGGTGGCTAGGTCATTCTTGACGGCTTGTTGGAGATTGCAATTTTGAGTTGCTTTAAAAGATTGCATTTTATGTTGCTAAACGTTATATGTCTTGTGCTGTCTATTTCTTTCTCCCTAACAGGTTTTCTGAGTGGTGTCTGTAAGTATATCGACACCGGGTCCACACACCTTAGTGCGTGTGTTGGTACTTTACTTTTTCACGTGGCCTTCACTTTGCCACTCACTTGAATTCTAGGTCCTGACGAAAGCCCATTTGAATTTTTTGACGGGCTGAAACATGTAGACCGCATCACCTAAACCACTACAGATGAATATTTCTTGTTAGTCGGTTTCACATAGTTTTTAACCATACCCTGAGCCGCCACTAATAAATTTACTGGGCAAGGATTCTCAGAGGTATTTTTAATTTTTACATCACATCTTCACACTACACCTGCTCCGCTGTAATCAGGCGTCGTAGCACAACCGGGCGGCATTAGGCCTCCCGGTTGGGACCCCAATGATGAAGCATGACACCAACTAGGTTGGTGTGTGAGGGGTCTTTTAAATATACCTAATGGTCCTTGGACTTACCACACATAGTGATTGATAGATCTCCACTATTTCAGGGTCCGTCCATATTGTTTCTTTATAACTTTACCCAGGGGATTAGGACGTACCCCAAAATCCTCGCTCTCTTTTTGTTTTTCGGTGTAGTGTTATTTAGCCTTAGTCATTATCAGGTGAGGTGCTGTGA
Organism: Calotriton arnoldi; assembly: GCA_963921515.1. Taxonomy (NCBI): domain Eukaryota; kingdom Metazoa; phylum Chordata; class Amphibia; order Caudata; family Salamandridae; genus Calotriton; species Calotriton arnoldi. Next base: position 23,313 of record CAWUFW010005146.1, read on the forward strand.
CCTGTGGGGAGAAAAATGACAACACAAGACAAACACACAAAAAACGGAAAACACACACGCTATCTCAAAGTCTATTGTAGTAAACAAACAGCGTGAGGTTCGGTTGATACATACTTATGTAAATGAGAGACAATGCACCATGAGCCTCAAGAACGGGTGGAAAGGATGTTGCCACTTAGCACTAATGGAAGAAAAAGAAACAAGTAAAAAGTCCCTTACCATCAAGGCAAAGTTGGCTAGTGAAAGCGAAAAGATCGCTAAGTCCCTGAAAAACGGCTATGCCGTACTTACGTGCCCTTCAACAGTCCCTTGCTCTTCGTAGCTCCATCCCGCGGCTCTGCTGTGTGCGGAGTCCGCTGAGAGAGCTCTATTTATATGGGCAGTAATTGATAATGGGTCAGGAAAAGAGGTATCACCTGGATCGCAACTAGCGGTGAAACGGGAGTGTAAAGCTGTCACACTTCCGGTAGATTTCTCATGCTGGCACTAGAACGGTGACCTGTGTGGTAAATATCCCACCGGAAGAGAGTAGATTCTTAGGAATAGTCGGCTGATTGCCGATGGCGATGTTCACTGTATGACTGAAGGTTCAGAAACACAGTCGCCGGCGGTCCAAGACAGTGAATAGCACGCATGAAAAGCAGTGAATAGCACGCATGAAAAAAATTATTTAAATAAAACGTCCCAAAATCACAGGTGTGACAGGATTATCAGCCTCTATCACAATAACTCGTAATCAGTTCGCTATACTGGGTAATAAGAAGGGACACCTGTCTTACACTCAACTGAGCTTGTCCTCCTTATGCCACGTAACCTTCCAAAGATCACCACCGGAAGATCAGGGATAGCTAGAAAGAAGAGAAAAAGAAAAATTTAAAAAAAATTATTAAAAAAATTTATTGTTGAAAGAGTTCTTATACAAATATTCAGATCGGACACTACATCAGTTGGGCCCAGGGTATGTCATCGTTAAGGCCTCCAAGGTGGGTGCCCAGATGGAACACCCATCTTTGCTCTTTTTCAAACAGGCCATTCTCGTTGCTTAGTTGTTCTATCACTGTCCATTTCAGAGCATCCACACTGTGAGCCATGGTGAGGAAGTGATTCGCCATCTTGGTTGAGCTCTTCTTACAGCGTACATTGCTCTTATGTTCGCCGATACGAATCTTTACTTGTCTCGCAGTCATTCCTACGTATTCAAGTCTGCACGGACACGTAATCAAGTAGATCACGTTCCTGCTATTGCAATTCGTGAACTTCCTTTGTTCCCAGACTGCGCCGTTACTGAAAGTTATGTTGGTGCTCTTTTTAGTTAGATTGCACGTGCTACAGTTACCACATGGGTGATGACCTTGGATTGGGGGAAGGGTCGTGATAGTGGGGTCCCTTTCCTGTATGATACGTGGTCTGGTATGGACAAGAATATCTTTGAGGTTCCTACCTCTTTTGTGGGAAAACATGGGTTTTGGGAAATTCAGACCCCCACAGTTGAGAATCCTCCAATGTTTATTCACTATTTTTGACACTTGGTTGGAGTGAGTGTTAAAGGTGATCACGCAGATAGGTCTGGTTTCCTGTTCTTTGGGGGCATGATCTTCTAAGAGGGAGTCTCTGTTGTTGTTCCTTGCTCGTTTCAAACCTCTCTTTACGATCCGTTCTGGGTAGTTGCGTTCCAGTAGTTTCTTCTCCAGATCCTTGGCTTGTTTTTTGAACTCTGTTATTTCTGAACAGTTCCTCCGCAAGCGGAGGAATTGACCATACGGGAGGTTATCCCGGAGGTGTCGGGGTGGAAACTGTTATACAATAGTAAGCAGATTTTCGCCGTTGGCTTAAAATGTGTGGTTGTTTTGAGTTTGCCACTATCTGGATAGATATTCAGGTCGAGGAACACAAGGTTTGTATTCGAGGATGTGTGGGTGAACTTCAGAAACGTGTTCTGTTGATTGAGCCATACCACGAATGCTGTCACCGATTCAGAGTCACCCTTCCATATTACCAGAACATCATAGATGTAACGCTTCCATTTAACGATATTGTCAAGGAATGGGTTGTCTGGTGAAGTATCTTCTGGGACTCAAGGTGGTGCACGTACAGACCAGCTAGACTTGGGGCAAAAGTGCTCCCCATGTTGGTCCCGTGTTTTTGTAAGTAGTGCACCCCTTGGTGCAGAAAGAAGTTATTTTTAAGGGCCAGTGAAATACACTCCATGACCACATTTCTAGGTGTGTGGTAGTTCCAGGTAGTGGAGAAAAGTACTTCTTCTATGATGTCCAAGGTGTCGTCGTGGGGCAAGCTTGTGTATAAGCTTTCAACATCTAATCCCAGTAGGAGATGTTGTTCAGGATCAAAAGGAAGGTCCTCAAGAAGCTGTAGGACTGCCTTGGTGTCCTTGAGGTAGGTGTCTGTCCTCTGAACCAATGGCCGGAGGAAGGCATCGGCAAACTTGGAGAGTGGTTCTAATATTGATCCAATCCCTGACACGATAGGACGTCCGGGGGGTTTCCAGATTTTTGTGGATTTTGGGGATGGTGTAGAAATATGGTGTTCTCGGCGATTTCTGGATGAGGAAATCTGCCTCCTTCCTTGATATCCAGTTGTGCGCTGTGGCTTCTTCAACCATCCCCAGAATACGCACCCGGATTTCCTCTGTCGGATCTCCGCGGAGGATCTCATAGTTCCTCTGATCTTCCAAGAGTCTCCTACATTCATTGTCATAGTTGTCAGACATCTGAATTACAATTGCTCCCCCTTTGTCGGCAGGTTTGATAGGTATATTAGTATTGCTGGCCAGTTGCTGTAACGCTTCCCTTTCCAGTCGTGTGGTGTTTTGGAAAGTAGTGCTGTCGTTCCCTGGTATATTGTTTAGTTCTTCCATTACTGCTTTTTCAAAAGCAAGTAGTTCGATTGGTAGTGTGGAGTCCAGTGGTGTGAAGGTAGACTTGGGTCGTAGCCCTGTGTCAGATGTCTGGTTCCCATCCGTCTCTCTGTCTGCAAAGAAAGCCCTCAGTTTCAGTTTTCGTATGAACTCCTTCATTTCCAAGCAGAGTTTAAATTTATCCATTCTGTTGGTAGGGACAAAGCCCAGGCCTTTTTCCAGGGCTCGATTTTGGGGCTCAGTGAGTACCAATCCCGTAAGGTTGACCACTAGTTGCCCCTTCTGCTGGTTGACGGTTGGTTCGTTGATGCTGTCATGCTTCTCGTTGACACCCTCACAATTTCCCAAAACCCATGTTTTCCCACAAAAGAGGTAGGAACCTCAAAGATATTCTGGTCCATACCAGACCACGTATCATACAGGAAAGGGACCCCACTATCACGACCCTTCCCCCAATCCAAGGTCATCACCCATGTGGTAACTGTAGCACGTGCAAACTAACTAAAAAGAGCACCAACATAACTTTCAGTAACGGCGCAGTCTGGGAACAAAGGAAGTTCACGAATTGCAATAGCAGGAACGTGATCTACTTGATTACGTGTCCGTGCAGACTTGAATACGTAGGAATGACTGCGAGACAAGTAAAGATCCGTATCGGCGAACATAAGAGCAATGTACGCTGTAAGAAGAGCTCAACCAAGATGGCGAATCACTTCCTCACCATGGCTCACAGTGTGGATGATCTGAAATGGACAGTGATAGAACAACTAAGCAACGAGAATGGCCTGTTTGAAAAAGAGCAAAGATAGGTGTTCCGTCTGGGCACCCACCTTGGAGGCCTTAACGATGATATACCCTGGGCCCAACTGACGTAGTGTTGATCTGAATATTTGTATAAGAACTCTTTCAACAATACATTTTTAAAATAATTTTTTTTAATTTTTCTTTTTCTTTTCTTTCTTGCTATCCCTGATCTTCCGGTGGTGATCTTTGGAAGGTTACGTGGCATAAGGAGGACAAGCTCAGTTGAGTGTAAGACAGGTGTCCCTTCTTATTACCCAGTGTAGCGAACTGATTACGGGTTATTGTGATAGAGGCTGATAATCCTGTCACACCTGTGATTTTGGGACGTTTTATTTAAATAATTTTTTTCATGCGTGCTATTCACTGCTTTTCATGCGTGCTATTCACTGTCTTGGGCCGCCGGCAACTGTGTTTCTGAACCTTCAGTCATACAGTGAACATCGCCATCGGCAATCAGCTGACTATTCCTAAGAATCTACTCTCTTCCGGTGGGATATTTACCACACAGGTCACCGTTCTAGTGCCAGCATGAGAAATCTACCGGAAGTGTGACAGCTTTACACTCCCGTTTCACCGCTAGTTGCGATCCAGGTGATACCTCTTTTCCTGACCCATTATCAATTACTGCCCATATAAATAGAGCTCTCCCAGCGGACTCCGCACACAGCAGAGCCGCGGGATGGAGCTACGAAGAGCAAGGGACTGTTGAAGGGCACGTAAGTACGGCATAGCCGTTTTTCAGGGACTTTGCGATCTTTTCGCTTTCACTAGCCAACTTTGCCTTGATGGTAAGGGACTTTTTACTTGTTTCTTTTTCTTCCATTAGTACTAAGTGGCAACATCCTTTCCACCCGTTCTTGAGGCTCATGGGGCATTGTCTCTCATTTACATAAGTATGTATCAACCGAACCTCACGCTGTTTGTTTACTACAATAGACTTTGAGATAGAGTGTGTGTTTTCCGTTTTTGTGTGTTTGTCTTGTGTTGTCATTTTTCTCCCCACAGGTCACAGCACCTCACCTGATAATGACTAAGGCTAAATAACACTACAGTCACATTGTGGCGAACTGCTTATTTTTGCAGGGATTACGTGTTTGCTTATTGAGGATGCGCAAATATTATATATCCGTTTTTTCATTTTACAGATACTATTTAAGGCATACCATTGGGTATTGTATAAAATGCTTGATTGATTGCATTTTTTCTCACATTGTATATATCATACATTTTTGAGTAACATAGTGTATACAGGAGGGATCTTTGTTAGTCCTGACGAAGAAGCCTTGAATGCTTCGAAACATGTTGACTCATTAGGAGTATCCGCACATAATGCAGGACATCTCCGAACCACGCTTTTAACAGCACCAGCCTCAACTGACCTATTAAATTCTGTATGTCTACGAGGCCAGGTCCTTTTTAAACTCACTTTCTTGTATTTACCTCTGACCCTCCCTCTCACTACTTTCGCACCACACATAATATTACATTATTAGTGCTCCTGTATACTTGCAGGTCGCAACACGCCCCGTCCCGCAGCGGGGCGGGAAGACCCCTATGATGAAGCATGACACCAAGGGCCCTTTTGGTGTGTGAGGGGTATTTTAGCAAACACAGCGTGCGTCCAACCATTGGAGGATACACACTTTCCATAACACAGTGAGGAACATACTTGGCTGTACCTTCTTGTAGAGGTGGATCCTTTTGTTTTGTTACTGATTCTAAGTGGAGGTTGTATCCACCTCCAGAGCCCATTTAGGGCGCTACCTCTTCACTCCCCAATCTTGTTGTTTATAGTTGTTAAACACATCACCATAACATGGAACCTCATATTAAGGCACAATTTGCCGTGATATATTTTTCTTGTAGTTCAGGTACACACATGTAAAGACATAGAAACACTGTCACAAACACACACATATTTGTTTCTCTTCGTCGGTGGCTCAAGGGAAGAGGAAAACGAAGTTCACCTTCGTGAACTTGTGGTATATCTGAGGCGCTTCTTTTGGGGAATAAATCATACAACCATTTATGCAAATGTGTAAACCAAGTATATATACTTCTCGTTTTTATGAACTGATTAAGCGGCATAATTGCATTGTCATACTTATATAAAGAAATATGGATAAGCGTTTTGTTAAAAAAATTATTAATGTACATACGCTAATGGGAGGGATAGTCTGACTTCATGAGCTCGCACTGAAGGAGAGGTGGCCTCGTAATATGCACTGCAGGTAAAGTGAGAGGTCACATAATGTTAGTTTTACCCAATCGTACCGTTTTAGAAAAAATGAAGGGGCTCGTAATATTAAAAAAATGAGCCTTGTTTAAAGACCTGCTCAAGTCTTACTCACATGATAGTGGCTATGCCCTCGCCCGTAAATACCTCCGTGCAGCTCCGCGGAACGATTTCTGTGCGTTCACGCTGTGTTTTTATCTGCTGATTGATTGAATAAAAACCCGCGAAACGGGTCTAAGAAAACAACTAGAAAGCTGAGGACTTAAAATGGCCACCTTGTTTGTGCTAATGGTATTGTAAAGGAAGGATCACTTCCTGTATAGACTACAGGCTCATTGCTGCAACAGACTAGAGCGTAATTTTCTTCTAAAATGGCTTCCTCTTATGGTGCACATTAGGATTAGTAGAAAATTACTCTTCCTGTTGTTATGCCCGCTCTGTCTTGTTGTTCTAATAATTCCCGATAGCTCGCTCTTTGCGCAGGCTACAGTATGTACATTAAAAGAGGTCTTGTTACTTATGGGCTGCTTGCCTTGTACTCGTGTATAAATGATTCCAAAAAATATATGTGCAGTATGTTCATGCTGTAGCTTCTCGCGTGGACTACAGCATGCGCGTTGCAATGATACTTGCGGACTGCTGCCTTTTCAGTGACAAGACGGATCATCTTTATTTTGTATTGGTGTAAAAATGATTCCAAAATTTACAATTCCAAAAATACATGTATAGAATGTGCGCAAGGAATATTCGTATGCTCCCCAGTGTGGTATTGTTTCCTTGTTGATAAAATTATATAAATGTTGGGCAAGAAGAACTGTTTGTCAGTGAGGCATAGGGAGAGTACAAGTTGTCAGCGATCCTCGTAGTGACTGGTTAGAGAACCGTGGATAGACCAAGTGAGGTGATGGTCACTGTGATCTCTTTGGAAGCATTATGATGCTATGAAGATTCACAGTTGGCCCCATGGGATTTCATCATTCAACCCACTGATGTTTGTCTTCAGACGGAACACCCATCTCTGTTCCTTTTCAAAAAGGTACCTCTCGTTAGGAACTTGTTCGATCACTGTCCAAGAGATGTCTTCAGGTGTATGTCCTTTTTCCAAGAAGTGAGATGCCATTTTAGTAGTGCTTTTCTTGCACTTGATGTTGCTTTTATGTTCTCCTAGCCTTGTTTTTTACTGGGCGTGTGGTCATTCCCACATATTCCATTTGGCAAGGACAGGTGATGCGATATACTACGTTGCAACTGTTGCAAGTAGTGAATTTTCTCTGTTCCCATTTCGTGCCATTGAGGAAAATGATTTCTTTGCTCTTCTTTGTTAGTTGGCAGACTTTGCATTTACTGCATGGTTAATGTCCGTGAATATTAGCCACTGATGTTGATTGGCCCGTTGGTCCAATCTGTCGGGGTCTCGTGTGTACAATCATATCACGAATGCTTTGTCCACGTCTGTGGGGGAATATTGGTTTAGGAAGGTTCATACCACCACTGTTTAAGATCCGCCAATGTTTATTGACGATCTTGGTTACCTGATTGGAGTTGGTATTGTATGTTGTTATACAGAATGGCCGTCTGTCATCAGGTTTTGGTTGGGCAGGTTCCAACAGACTTTCCCTGCAATTATTTTGTGCCCGTTTGTAAGCTTGGTCTATCACTCTCTTCGGGTATTGTCTTATTTCGAGTTTCTTCTTAAGATCCTCTGACTGACTTTTGAAGTCGGTAATTTCTGTACAGTTACGTCTAAGACGTAAAAATTGCCCGTAGGGGAGATTGTCCCGTAGATGTTTAGGGTGAAAGCTTTGATACAGCAATAGACAATTCTTAGATGTCGTTTTGAAATGTGTCGTGGTCACTAGTCTCCCATCTCTTGGTGATATATTTAGGTCCAGGAAGACCAGTTCTTTATTAGAAATGGTACTGGTGAAATTCAAGAATTCATCTTGGTAGTTGAGCCAGGTGATGAAACGTTTGGCTGTCACTTCATCCCCATCCCAGATGATTAGTATATCATCAATATACCGTTTCCAGGTGTTGATGTGGTTGTGGAAGGGATTGTCTGAGTGTAGGATTTTTGTTTTCTCCAGATGATGAACATAGAGACCAGCTATACTGGGAGCAAATGTGCTCCCCATGCTGGTCCCATGCTTCTGGAGGTATAAGGTCTTATTATACTCAAAGAAGTTCTCTTTCAATGCCAAGCTGCAGCATTCCATAATGACGTTCCAAGGTGTTTGATAGTCCCAATCTGTATCGAAGAGTACTTCTTCAATGATTGATAAGGTCTCATTGTGGGGGAGACTGGTGTATAAGCTCTCCATATCACAGCTTATCAGAAGTTGGTGTTTAGGGTCAAAGGGGATGTCTTTCAGAAGTACTAGGACATCTTTTGTATCTCTTAGATATGTTGATGTTTTGTGCACCATCGGTCTCAAGTAGGCGTCTGCGAATTTTGAGACTGGTTCCAAAATGGAACCTATTCCAGACACTATTGGACGACCTGGAGGATTGTCCAGACTCTTGTGTATCTTCGGAATGGTGTATAGGTACGGTATTTTTGGTGAATCTTGGATTAGGAAATCGCCCTCTTTTTTGGTCATCCATCCGTGAGCAATTGCTTCTTCTACCATGCTGGCTATTTTTACCTTTATCTTGTCTGTTGGATCTTGACTTAAGATTTCATAATTCCTCTGATCCTGGAGGAGGCGTCTACATTCATGGTCGTATTGCTCAGCAGATTGTATTACTATTGCGCCCCTTTATCTGCAGGTTTTATCACCAGGTTGGGATTGTTGCTTAACTCTCTTATGGCTTTTCTTTCTCCAGTGGTTATATTTTGAAAAACCCGGTCTGCCAACTAACAAAGAAGAGCAAAGAAATCATTTTCCTCAATGGCACGAAATGGGAACAGAGAAAATTCACTTCTTGCAACAGTTGCAACGTAGTATATCTCATCACCTGTCCTTGCCAAATGGAATACGTGGGAATGACCACACGCCCAGTAAAAACCAGGATAGGAGAGTAGGATCTGCCTCTTATGTTGCCCCCACTTTTTTTCTGATGTTTACACTGGTTTCTGGCTATAGTCTGGCTGGGACCCTGCCAATCAGGGCCCCAGCCTCTCTGTTCTCTCTAAACGACTTGGAGTGCACTCTAGGTGCACTAGTGATTGGATACTGTGGTACCTTATGAGTCCCTAGTATATGGTACCTTAGGTACCAAGGGCATAGGTACTTCACAGGCCTACCAGGGGCTGAAGCATGTATTATGCCACCCCTGGGAAGCAGACTAAATCTGACACCACAGGCCTGCTACTGCAGCCTGGGTGAGGAGGTGCTAGCACCCCTCACTGAGATATAGGTTCCCTATATCTCCCCTGCACACACATTTAAACCTATCAGTCACCCCTAAGGCAGGCCCTATCAATCCTGAGGGCAGGGTGCATAGTTTCTATGTGAGAGGGTGCCTCTGCCTGAGCAGGGCCCCTCTGCAGCTCTCAGAGTCCATTCTCTGGGGCTGTTTGTGAATGCGGTCAAACCATATACTCTTAAGTGCATTATAACCTCGCGGTTAATGCTAACTTTGGAATGGCTGCATCAAAACATGTCGTGTTTGGTGTCAAACACCTTGGAATCATACCCCCACACCAGTACCTGGTGTGGGAGTATGATCCCACCCTTCTAGAGGGATAGACATGTACCTACTGTGGAAACGCGGTAGAATCCTGAAGAGCCCTGGCATAACAAAATGGATGCCACCAGTCACAGACACTGGGCTGCCCTCCTGCTGATGACCGAAACTCACAGTGGAGGAGGCCCAACAATAGGTATCCTGTCACAGGAAGGTGTGACCACCTCCCAGACAGGGTTTAGTGTATTGGGGCTGGGTGGGTGCACTCCTAGAGTGCTTTGAAGTCCTGCACTGGGGGAGCAGAAGGCTCCTCTGTGCATACACCAGTTCAAACCGGCTCAGGGGCTACCTGCCCCTGCTCTGGTGCGAAACTGGACAAAGGGAAGTGGGTGTAGCCACCTACTCCCCTGACCCTCCCATAGGTGGGGTCATAGAGCTAGTCCCTCCCTTCCTTTTAGTATAAGATAGGGAACCTTTGACCTTGCAAACTAGATATCCCTGGACGATGCTCTAAAGAAGAATCCCGGACCTTCGACATTCCACTACCTCTGGAAGACTGAAGAATCTCCCTTGGAGTCAAGGAGTGACTCCCCTGCTTGGCAGGCACCAAAAACTGCAACAACGGTCGCAAACTATGCCACTCCTGCTGGAGCCCGAAGTCCCTGCAGCCCAGGAAGAGGATTTCCTGACTTCTCCACGGCCATCGTGAGTCCCCAGTGAAGCTGAGGCAAGTGGACCTCACGAGTGATGAGGAACTGCAGTCCCTGGGTACCGTGCACTATTTTCAAGTGCAACCCCTTCACGATGTACTACGAACCTGTGCTTTGGACCACGTGTGGTCCCAGCCTCTAGCAGAGAGCCCTCCCAAGATCAGAGGCCTACCCCATCCCGAGTGACCGTGGGCCCCTGTTGAAGGAATCCTCCCAAGGCGTCTTTGCAATCCCTTGCCTGCCGGCTTGTGGGTCCCCTGAAGACTTTTCTACAAATCCAAAGAGCTCCCCTGGTTGCTCCAGGCCTGCCCTGACTTACCCTTGCTGGGTGAGTCCCCCAGACCTTGCTGGTCTGCACCATTGACTTTTTGTTCTTTCCACAAGACTTGCTGCTACCAAGGCTTGTTGGCTCCAATCGGGTCGCCGACACCGCAGTCAGCTGCAAACTTTGTGAGACACACTGAATCCAGCTCCTGGTTGTCCTCGACGCCTCCTGGACCTCGTGGCCGAAGAGTCAAGACACCCGTGAATGACCTGAATCTGTCGACGACGATGGGCATTCATCTTCCTTGCCCCGGGTCACTGCCAAGTGACTTTGAACACTGTCCCCTCTGCTTTCAGGTCTTCCTCCTTCCGAATCCAGGCTTGGATTCCACCGGACACTTCATCTGTCTTCACAAGCAGCAAGTCTTCATTGGCTCCCATTGAAAACGACGCCGCGACCCGACACCAAAGGACACCTATGCACCCGGCTTCCCTGGATGAGGTAACTCCAGCACTACGGTGCTCCTGTGGGTGTTGGCCCTAGAATTACTTACCCTGTAAGTGACTTGCTTGTAGCTACACCCGAAGTGCCCTTAAACTCTTAATTTCCAACCGCGACTTGCTCCATTGAAGTCTACGGCGCTCCGCGCCTGTGTTCTCTCACTGCACGCGTCCCCCGTGGGTCCTTTACTTACCTACCTTGGGTGGTTTCGTGAGGCCCCAGCACTTCTGAAGGCCCGGGGCCTTGTCCCTTTGCAAGTCGTTGTTCTTAAGTCTCTTTTTTAGTATATGGTCTGGTACGCCCCTAGGGCCCCAGCCATATTTGTGCTCAGTTTGTTGTGAAACGTTGATTTGTGCATATGTTCCTGACTTCTAATCTCACAAGAGATTAGTAGAGAGTTGTTTAGTAATAAATACATATATATTTGATATATATACCTGTGTGGTGTCTTTTCATTTGGTGATTCAAGAGATTGTGTGGTAAAACAAGCTGCTTTACATTCCTCCAAGACTTAGCCTGAAGGCTGCTCTCCACAGCTACCACTAGGATAGCTTTCTGTAAAGGTTGTCTTAAACCTACCTACCATAAGAGTCGAATTGTACTGGTGCAAGGTGTCCACTTTAACTAGTGAACAGCATATACCAGGCCAACTTCTCACATTGGTGGCAGCGTGTGGGATTCCAGCTTGCTATTGTTTTACCAGAAAATCTCTATTTGAATTACTAACTGAAAACCACTATAGGTACTCAAGGTACATATAAAGTCAAGCTTAGTATCAATAAGTTCTACTGAACTTAGAGCTGTGTGCCAAGGGATAGCAAACCCTTTCTACAGCTCAAGCTAGTATCAGTAGGCCACAAACTAGTGTAGGTAGTACAACACTGCACAACACTAGAATGTCCTTAAGGGGTGGACCCAGTGGATCCACTCAGCATCAGTATAAGGACATGACTTTCTTTGACTTGAAAGCCATGTGTGCTGCAAGGCACCTGAAGCTAGGACAGAGTCCCTCCACACTACACCTGATAGATCTGCTGACAGCAGATCATCTTAGATTAGCTCTAGGAGCTAATGGGTCTGAATCAGTGAGTGGGTCAATTACAGTGTCTGGGTCAGATGATGGACATCAGGATGACCAAGACTCTGTGGTTGTAGGGCCAGGTCCCAAGGGGTCTGAACAGGACAGAGGAATTCTCCCTAAGAGAACTGACATAGTGGAGGAGAGGCCTAGGTCCCTTTCTAGGGAATCTGACCACTCCTATCACTCTGGCAGAGAATCTGTCTACCAGAGGAACTCCTACTTCCCAAGAAGAGAGACCTCCTCTGACAGAATGTACAAACTGCTGCAGTATGAGGAAGCAAGATTTGCCCTCAAAACCAAGCAGTTGGCATTAGATAGAGAAGCCCTGGATCTCCAGAGAGCTTCTAGAAAAGAGGGGTTAGAACCCCCTGCTGGCAGCAACAGTGTCCCTAGAGGCAAAGAATATATTCCAGACCATAGGAACCTGAGCAAGGTTGTTCCTCCCTACCAGAGTGGGGATGATATCCATAAGTGGATAACTGCTATGGAAAGGGCCTGTAGAGTACAACAGGTCCCCCAAAAGCAGTGGGCAGCAATCTTGTGGCTCTCCTTTTCAGATAAAGGTAGAGACAAGCTCCTCACTGTTAGAGAAGAGGATGCTGATGACTATGAAGTCCTGAAGAGTGCACTAATAGATGGGTTTGGCTTAACCACTGAGCAGTACAGGTTGAAGTTCAGAGACACCCAGAAGGCACAGACTCAGGACTGGACTGACTTTGTAGATTGTGCAACCAAGGCTCTGGAGGGTTGGCTGGTTGGCAGTAGGGTTACTGATTTCAAGGGATTGTATAATCTAATGATGAGAGAACAGATCCTTAATAATTGCCAGAACCAGTTGTTGCATCAATACCTGGTGGACTCAGATCTGACCTCTCCCCAAGAATTGGGAAAGAAGGCAGACAAGTGGGTCAGAACCAGGGTGAGGCAGAAAACCCAGAACCAAGGGGGTGACACAAAGAAGCAGGATTCTAAGGGCTCTGAGAAAAGTGGGGATAAGTCAAAAGACCAGAAGTCTTCACAAGGGCCCCAAAAATCTGCATCTGGTGGGGAGTCACAATCCAACAAGGGAAGAGGCCAAAAGAAGCCCTGGTGCAAATTCTGTAAACAGAAAGGGCACTGGACTTCTGATTGTAACAAGTCCAAAGACCAAACCACCACCACTCCTGCCCCTAAGGCAACTGTTCCCCCTAGTTCAGCTTCTGGTGCAGGTGGTACTCAGAATAAGGGTGTAGTAGGGTTGACCCTGGGTTCTGAAGTGGACTCTGGCCTAGTCAGAGTACCCACTCAGGCAATGCTGATTTATGATGGAGACATTGACATGTCCTTCCTGGTAAGTCCCAGTAATCTGGGCAAATACAAACAGCAGCCTGTAATAAATGGCAAACAGGCTTTGGCATTTAGGGACACAGGTGCTAGTGTCACCATGGTGGCAGAGGATCTTGTGGACCCTGGACAGATCATCCTGGGCAAAATGTACCAGGTGACCAATGCAAGCAATGTCAGGACCAACCATAGTCTGGCAGTTGTGAATTTCTCCTGGGGAGGGGTAACTGGCCTCAAGAAGGTTGTAGTCAGTGCAGACCTCCCTGTAGAATGTCTATTGGGCAATGATCTAGAAACTTCAGCCTGGTCTGAAGTAGAGTTATGGACTCATGCTGAGATGTTGGGCATCCCTGCAGAGGTATCTGCTGTGACCAGGTCACAGGCCAAAATGCATGACACTGAACCAGCTCTGGATCCGGAAACCATGGACCAGATGCTTCCCAAGAAGAAGAGCAGTATGGGTAAGGCAGTGCCTTCCCCTCTGTCTCAGATCACTGATTTCCCTCTTGAGGGAGGAGGAGCAGATCCTGAAGAAGGAACTGCCCCAGAGGAACTTGAGCCTGATCAGGTTGAGTTCTTGGGGGCAGGGGGCCCTTCTAGGGAAGATCTGAGTAAGGAGCAACAGTGCTGCCCCTCTCTTGAACCCCTCAGACAGCAGGCTGCTGCTGAGGCTGCTGGGAGTGCTAGTGGGTCCCATAAAGTTTATTGGGATGAGGGACTCATATATTCTGAGGGTAGAGATCCAGCCCCTGGAGCCACCAGGAGGTTGGTAATACCTCAGAAGTTTAGGGGGTTCCTCTTGACCCTAGCACATGATATCCCTTTAGCAGGTCACTTGGGCCAAAACAAGACCTGGGACAGGCTTGTTCCACATTTTCATTGGCCACATATGTCAGAAGACACAAAGGAGTTTTGTCGCTCCTATGTCACATACCAAGCCAGTGGCAAGGCAGGTGGCACCACAAAGGCCCCCTGATACCACTACCTGTGGTGGGGGTACCCTTTGAAAGGGTAGGGATTGACATTGTTGGTCCCCTTGACCCTCAAACTGCATCTGGGCACAGATTTATCCTGGTGGTAGTGGATCATGCCACCAGGTACCCAGAGGCAATTCCTCTGAGGACCACCACAGCCCCTGTGGTGGCAAGAGCCCTCATTGGAGTTTTCTCCAGAGTGGGTTTCCCAAAGGAGGTCATCTCTGACAGAGGTACAAACTTCATGTCAGGATATTTGAAAGCAATGTGGAAGGAGTGTGGTGTAACTTATAAGTTCACCACCCCTATCACCCACAATGCAATGGGTTGGTTGAACGTTTCAACAAAACCCTGAAGGGAATGATTAAAGGACTCCCAGAGAAGCTTAGGCGGAAATGGGACCTTCTTCTTCCCTGCCTGTTGTTTGCCTACAGAGAGGTTCCACAGAAGGGGGTTGGTTACAGCCCATTTGAGCTTCTGTTTGGGCATCCTGTAAGAGGTCCATTATGTTTGGTAAAAGAGGGCTGGGAGTTACCTCTCAAACCCCCCAAACAGGATGTGATGGACTATGTACTTGGTCTCCGCTCCAGGATGGCTGAATACATGAAGAAGGCAACCAGAAACCTGGAGGCCAGCCAAGAATTACAAAAAGCTTGGCATGACCAAAGGCTGTGCTGACTGTGTACCAGCCAGGACAGAAAGTGTGGGTGTTGGAGCCTGTGGCCCCAGCAGCCCTCCAAGACAAATGGAGTGGCCCCCATACAATAGTTGAGCAAAAGGGAGAAGTCACCTATCTGGTGAATCTTGGAACTCCCAGGAGCCCCCTGAGGGTGCTCCATGTCAACAGATTGAAACCATATGTTGACAGGGCTGACATGGGCTTGCTCATGGCAACTGATGAGGAACAGGAGGAGGAGAGTGACCCTCTCCCTGACCTGCTCTCACAGAACCCTGATGATGGATCAGTAGATGGTGTTGCTTTGGCAAGCAGCCTCACTGACCATCAGCAAACTGAGTGCAGACAAGTTCTGCAGCAGTACAGACATATGTTTAGCCTGACCCCTAGTCAGACTACCTGGTGCACCCATGAGGTGGACACTGGGGACAGTCTGCCTGTCAAGAGTAAAATCTACAGGCAACCTGACCATGTCAGGGACTGTATCAGGACTGAAGTCTAGAAAATGTTGGAGTTAGGTGTTATTGAGCCTTCAGATAGCCCTTGGGCTAGCCCAGTAGTCCTAGTACCCAAGCCTCATACCCAGGGTGGTAAGAAAGAAATGAGGTTTTGTATAGACTACAGAGGCCTCAATGCAGTGACCAGGACTGATGCCTATCCCATACCAAGGGCAGATGAGCTGATTGATACTTTGGCCTCAGCCAAGTATCTGAGTACATTTGACCTAACAGCTGGCTACTGGCAGATCAGGTTAGCTGATGATGCAAAAGCCAAAACAGCATTTTCAACCCCTGGTGGGCACTACCACTTTGTGGTGATGCCCTTTGGATTGAAAAATGCACCTGCCACTTTTCAGAGGTTGGTGAACAAAGTTCTGCCAGGGATGGAAACTTATTGCTCAGCTTATCTAGATGATATTGCTGGCTTTAGTTCCTCCTGGCAGGATCACCTGGTCCACCTCAGAAATGTTTTGGAGGCTCTGCAGAAAGCAGGCCTCAGTATCAAGGCCACTAAGTGCCAGATAGGGCAGAGTCAGGTTGTGTACCTGGGCCACCTTGTGGGTGGAGGCCAGGTTCAGCCTTTACAGAGCAAAATCCAAACCATAATGGAATGGGTTGCTCCAACCACCCAGACACAGGTGAGAGCCTTCTTAGGCCTGACTGGGTACTATAGGAGGTTTGTGAAGGGATATGGATCTATAGTGACCCCCTTGAATGATCTGACCTCAAAGAAAATGCCAAAAAAGGTTCAGTGGACAGCTAGCTGTCAGAAGGCATTTGAAGACCTAAAGCAGGCCATTTGCACTGCCCCCATCTTACAGAGTCCAGACTACACCAACAAGTTCATTGTCCAAACAGATGCTTCTGAGCTGGGTGTGGGAGCTGTACTGTCTCAACTGAATGATGAAGGTCAAGACCAGCCAGTAGCTTTTATTAGCAGGAGGCTGACCCCTAGAGAGAAACGTTGGTCAGCTATAGAGAGGGAGGCCTTTGCTGTGGTGTGGGCCCTGAAGAAGCTGAGGCCATACTTGTTTGGCACTCACTTCATAGTTCAGACTGACCACAAGCCCCTCCGATGGCTGAAACAGATGAAAGGTGAAAACCCAAAACTTTTAAGGTGGTCCATTTCCCTACAGGGGATGGACTATACAGTGGAACATAGGCCTGGGACCCAACATGCCAATGCAGATGGACTCTCAAGGTATTTCCACTTAGAGCACGAAGACTCAACTGGTCAAGGTTAGTTTAGTGTCCCTGCGTTTGGGGGGGTTGTGTAGGAGAGTAGGATCTGCCTCTTATGTTGCCCCCACTTTTTTTCTGATGTTTACACTGGTTTCTGGCTATAGTCTGGCTGGGACCCTGCCAATCAGGGCCCCAGCCTCTCTGTTCTCTCTAAACGACTTGGAGTGCACTCTAGGTGCACTAGTGATTGGATACTGTGGTACCTTATGAGTCCCTAGTATATGGTACCTTAGGTACCAAGGGCATAGGTACTTCACAGGCCTACCAGGGGCTGAAGCATGTATTATGCCACCCCTGGGAAGCAGACTAAATCTGACACCACAGGCCTGCTACTGCAGCCTGGGTGAGGAGGTGCTAGCACCCCTCACTGAGATATAGGTTCCCTATATCTCCCCTGCACACACATTTAAACCTATCAGTCACCCCTAAGGCAGGCCCTATCAATCCTGAGGGCAGGGTGCTTAGTTTCTATGTGAGAGGGTGCCTCTGCCTGAGCAGGGCCCCTCTGCAGCTCTCAGAGTCCATTCTCTGGGGCTGTTTGTGAATGCGGTCAAACCATATACTCTTAAGTGCATTATAACCTCGCGGTTAATGCTAACTTTGGAATGGCTGCATCAAAACATGTCGTGTTTGGTGTCAAACACCTTGGAATCATACCCCCACACCAGTACCTGGTGTGGGAGTATGATCCCACCCTTCTAGAGGGATAGACATGTACCTACTGTGGAAACGCGGTAGAATCCTGAAGAGCCCTGGCATCACAAAATGGATGCCACCAGTCACAGACACTGGGCTGCCCTCCTGCTGATGACCGAAACTCGCAGTGGAGGAGGCCCAACAATAGGTATCCTGTCACAGGGAGGTGTGACCACCTCCCAGACAGGGTTTAGTGTATTGGGGCTGGGTGGGTGCACTCCTAGAGTGCTTTGAAGTCCTGCACTGGGGGAGCAGAAGGCTCCTCTGTGCATACACCAGTTCAAACCGGCTCAGGGGCTACCTGCCCCTGCTCTGGCGCGAAACTGGACAAAGGGAAGTGGGTGTAGCCACCTACTCCCCTGACCCTCCCATAGGTGGGGTCATAGAGCTAGTCCCTCCCTTCCTTTTAGTATAAGATAGGGAACCCTTGACCTTGCAAACTAGATATCCCTGGACGACGCTCTAAAGAAGAATCCCGGACCTTCGACGTTCCACTACCTCTGGAAGACTGAAGAATCTCCCTTGGAGTCAAGGAGTGACTCCCCTGCTTGGCAGGCACCAAAAACTGCAACGACGGTCGCAAACTACGCCGCTCCCGCCGGAGCCCGAAGTCCCTGCAGCCCAGGAAGAGGATTTCCTGACTTCTCCAAGGCCATCGTGAGTCCCCAGCGAAGCTGAGGCAAGTGGACCCCACAAGTGACGAGGAACCGCAGTCCCTGGGTACCGTGCACTATTTTTGAGTGCAACCCCTTCACGACATTCTACGAACCTGTGCTTTGGACCACGTGTGGTCCCAGCTTCTAGCAGAGATCCCTCCCAAGATCAGAGGCCAACCCTGTCCGGAGTGACCGTGGGCCCCTGTTGAAGGAATCCTCCCGAGGCGTCTTCACGATCATCCCTTGCCAGCCGGCTTGTGGGTCCCCTGAAGACTTTTCTACAAATCCAAAGAGCTCCTCTGGTTGCTCCAGGCCTGCCCTGACTTACCCTTGCTGGGTGAGTCCCCCAGACCTTGCTGGTCTGCACCATTGACTTTTTGTTCTTTCCACAAGACTTGCTGCTACCAAGGCTTGTTGGCTCCAATCGGGTCGCCGACACCGCAGTCAGCTGCAGACTTTGTGGGACACACTGAATCCAGCTCCTGGTTGTCCTCGACACCTCCTGGACCTCGTGGCCGAAGAGTCAAGACACCCGTGAACGACCTGAATCTGTCGACGACGTTGGGCATTCATCTTCCTTGCCCCGGGTCACTGCCAAGTGACTTTGAACACTGTCCCCTCTGCTTTCAGGTCTTCCTCCTTCCAAATCCAGGCTTGGATTCCACCGGACACTTCTTCTGTCTTCACAAGCAGCAAGTCTTCATTGGCTCCCATTGAAAACGACGCCGTGACCCGACACCAAAGGACACCTATGCACCCGGCTTCCCTGGGTGAGGTAACTCCAGCACTACAGTGCTCCTGTGGGTGTTGGCCCTAGAACTACTTACCCTGTAAGTGACTTGCTTGTAGCTACTCCCGAAGTGCCCTTAAACTCTTAATTTCCAACCGCGACTTGCCCCATTGAAGTCTACGGCGATCCGCGCCTGTGTTCTCTCACTGCACGCGTCCCCCGTGGGTCCTTTACTTACCTACCTTGGGTGGTTTCGTGAGGCCCCAGAACTTCTGAAGGCCCTGGGCCTTGTCCCTTTGCAAGTCGTTGTTCTTAAGTCTCTATTTTAGTATATGGTCTGGTACGCCCCTAGGGCCCCAGCCATATTTGTGCTCAATTTGTTGTGAAACGTTGATTTGTGCATATGTTCCTGACTTCTAATCTCACAAGAGATTAGTAGAGAGTTGTTTAGTAATAAATACATATATATTTGATATATATACCTGTGTGGTGTCTTTTCATTTGGTGATTCAAGAGATTGTGTGGTAAAACAAGCTGCTTTACATTCCTCCAAGACTTAGCCTGAAGGCTGCTCTCCACAGCTACCACTAGGATAGCTTTCTGTAAAGGTTGTCTTAAACCTACCTACCATAAGAGTCGAATTGTACTGGTGCAAGGTGTCCACTTTAACTAGTGAACAGCATATACCAGGCCAACTTCTCACATTGGTGGCAGCGTGTGGGATTCCAGCTTGCTATTGTTTTACCAGAAAATCTCTATTTGAATTACTAACTGAAAACCACTATAGGTACTCAAGGTACATATAAAGTCAAGCTTAGTATCAATAAGTTCTACTGAACTTAGAGCTGTGTGCCAAGGGATAGCACACCCTTTCTACAGCTCAAGCTAGTATCAGTAGGCCACAAACTAGTGTAGGTAGTACAACACTGCACAACACTAGAATGTCCTTAAGGGGTGGACCCAGTGGATCCACTCAGCCTCAGTATAAGGACATGACTTTCTTTGACTTGAAAGCCATGTGTGCTGCAAGGCACCTGAAGCTAGGACAGAGTCCCTCCACACTACACCTGATAGATCTGCTGACAGCAGATGATCTTAGATTAGCTCTAGGAGCTAATGGGTCTGAATCAGTGAGTGGGTCAATTACAGTGTCTGGGTCAGATGATGGACATCAGGATGACCAAGACTCTGTGGTTGTAGGGCCAGGTCCCAAGGGGTCTGAACAGGACAGAGGAATTCTCCCTAAGAGAACTGACATAGTGGAGGAGAGGCCTAGGTCCCTTTCTAGGGAATCTGACCACTCCTATCACTCTGGCAGAGAATCTGTCTACCAGAGGAACTCCTACTTCCCAAGAAGAGAGACCTCCTCTGACAGAATGTACAAACTGCTGCAGTATGAGGAAGCAAGATTTGCCCTCAAAACCAAGCAGTTGGCATTAGATAGAGAAGCCCTGGATCTCCAGAGAGCTTCTAGAAAAGAGGGGTTAGAACCCCCTGGTGGCAGCAACAGTGTCCCTAGAGGCAGAGAATATATTCCAGACCATAGGAACCTGAGCAAGGTTGTTCCTCCCTACCAGAGTGGGGATGATATCCATAAGTGGATAACTGCTATGGAAAGGGCCTGTAGAGTACAACAGGTCCCCCAAAAGCAGTGGGCAGCAATCTTGTGGCTCTCCTTTTCAGATAAAGGTAGAGATAAGCTCCTCACTGTTAGAGAAGAGGATGCTGATGACTATGAAGTCCTGAAGAGTGCACTAATAGATGGGTTTGGCTTAACCACTGAGCAGTACAGGTTGAAGTTCAGAGACACCCAGAAGGCACAGACTCAGGACTGGACTGACTTTGTAGATTGTGCAACCAAGGCTCTGGAGGGTTGGCTGGTTGGCAGTAGGGTTACTGATTTCAAGGGATTGTATAATCTAATGATGAGAGAACAGATCCTTAATAATTGCCAGAACCAGTTGTTGCATCAATACCTGGTGGACTCAGATCTGACCTCTCCCCAAGAATTGGGAAAGAAGGCAGACAAGTGGGTCAGAACCAGGGTGAGGCAGAAAATCCAGAACTAAGGGGGTGACACAAAGAAGCAGGATTCTAAGGGCTCTGAGAAAAGTGGGGATAAGTCAAAAGACCAGAAGTCTTCACAAGGGCCCCAAAAATCTGCATCTGGTGGGGAGTCACAATCCAACAAGGGAAGAGGCCAAAAGAAGCCCTGGTGCAAATTCTGTAAACAGAAAGGGCACTGGACTTCTGATTGTAACAAGTCCAAAGACCAAACCACCACCACTCCTGCCCCTAAGGCAACTGTCCCCCCTAGTTCAGCTACTGGTGGAGGTGGTACTCAGAATAAGGGTGTAGTAGGGTTGACCCTGGGTTCTGAAGTGGACTCTGGCCTAGTCAGAGTACCCACTCAGGCAATGCTGATTTATGATGGAGACATTGACATGTCCTTCCTGGTGAGCCCCAGTAATCTGGGCAAATACAAACAGCAGCCTGTAATAAATGGCAAACAGGCTTTGGCATTTAGGGACACAGGTGCGAGTGTCACCATGGTGGCAGAGGATCTTGTGGACCCTGGACAGATCATCCTGGGCAAAATGTGCCAGGTGACCAATGCAAGCAATGTCAGGACCAACCATAGTCTGGCAGTTGTGAATTTCTCCTGGGGAGGGGTAACTGGCCTCAAGAAGGTTGTAGTCAGTGCAGACCTCCCTGTAGAATGTCTATTGGGCAATGATCTAGAAACTTCAGCCTGGTCTGAAGTAGAGTTATGGACTCATGCTGAGATGTTGGGCATCCCTGCAGAGGTATTTGCTGTGACCAGGTCACAGGCCAAAATGCATGACACTGAACCAGCTCTGGATCCTGAAACCATGGACCAGATGCTTCCCAAGAAGATGAGCAGTAGGGGTAAGGCAGTGCCTTCCCCTCTGTCTCAGATCACTGATTCCCCTCTTGAGGGAGGAGGAGCAGATCCTGAAGAAGGAACTGCCCCAGAGGAACTTGAGCCTGATCAGGTTGGGTTCTTGGGGGCAGGGGGCCCTTCTAGGGAAGATCTGAGTAAGGAGCAACAGTGCTGCCCCTCTCTTGAACCCCTCAGACAGCAGGCTGCTGCTGAGGCTGCTGGGAGTGCTAGTGGGTCCCATAAAGTTTATTGGGATGAGGGACTCCTATATTCTGAGGGTAGAGATCCAGCCCCTGGAGCCACCAGGAGGTTGGTAATACCTCAGAAGTTTAGGGGTTCCTCTTGACCCTAGCACATTGTTAGATTTGGCATCTTTTTGGCGTGTTTCCCCTGACTTTTTGCTTTCTGACCTCCCGGTTTTGACTCTGTTTTTGCTGGTGTGATGATTCTGCGCACTTTCCTCACAGCGGTCCAGTGGGAAAGTGCAAGTGCTCCTGTATAAAATGTGTTATGGATTGGTGTTTCCATGATTGGCCCATTTGGTTTATGTGTCAGTCCCTTGTAAAGTGCACTGCGAGTGCCAGGGCCTATAGACCAAATGCTGTTGGTGGGCTGCAGCACTGGATTGTGCCACCCACGCAAACAGCCCGTAAAGTGTAACTCGGGCCTGCCATCGCAGAGCCTGTGCGCAGCCTGGGGCTGCCATGTCGACTTGGCAAGTGCATACACTTGCAAGTCCCTAAACCTTCCCTTTGCGACATGTTAGTCACCCCTAAGGTAGGCCCAAGGTACCCCTGTGGGCAGGGTGCGGTGTATGCGAAAGGTAGGACATGCCCGGGTGTGTGCGGCATGTCCTGATAGTGAATTACAGCCTAGTTCGTTTTTCACTATTGCAAGGCTACCTGTTCCCCTAGGCCAGAACGGGCGGTTTTGATTATTACAGTATATAATCCTAACTGACCCCGGGAACATGGTAGAAATTCGAGTTTAGTATGCCTGGACTCAGAATAATAAAATGCAGCTTTTAGTAAGGTTGGTTTTAACATTCTGTGTTTGAAAATACCACTTTTAGAAAGTGGGTATTTTCTTGTCTAACCATCCAAGCCTGCCTCTGCGAGGTTGTGTATTCCTTGTCTGGAGTGTGAGTGACAGGGGCTGGGGGATGCCAGGAGACAGGGTGAGTCAGCGCAGGGCTGAATAGCCAGATCGACCTGTAGATGGGTGGGAGGGGTCGCACCTGGGCCCTGAATAGGACAGTGCCTTCCCTCCACAATGCTGGCTCCACCTCCTGTGGTGCGTCTGATGTCCCTGGCCTGCTCACTGAAAGAAGGGACGGAGACTTGTCAACAAAGTGCTCCAGAACTGGTTTGGACTAGGCAAAGGCCTCTCTGCCTTCAGAGAACAAAGGAATTTGGGATATAAATATTGGGGCCCTGACCCCATGAATTTAGATCTCGCCGGAATCAAGGAACCTGCCAAGACGAAGAACTGGAAGAGCTGCCAGGAGGAGTACTGCCCCTTTGCTGTGTTGTTGCTTTGTTGGGTTGGCCTGCAGCTGCTGCTTCTGCCTTGAGCAGTGAAAGGACTGGACTGAACTTTCTACAAACTTGTGCTGAGTATCTCCAAGGGCCTGAAACCGAGCTGGCCTCCTGTTAAGAAGTCTCAGGGACTACAAAGACTTCACAAGCCTCTGGGTACCGCTTCTGGAACGCTGTTTCAGTTGCCACAGAGGAAGGGAACTGCAACCGACTCCGTCAACCGAATCCATCCCTGGCCGGTGACCTGTTTGCACCGCAGACCGCATCGCCCCGCTTCGCATCGCAACCCTGGTCTCACCGTGGGCGACGTCCGACGCCGCCAACATCGAGCCGCTGCTTGCACCGTGACCTGTGGGCACCGCAGTTCGCATCGCATCGCTTCACTGGGCCAGCCGGACCAGACCGACACTGTCGCTGCAACTGGCTCAAGAGTCGAGACCGCACCGCAATTGGGGCACCGCTCGCACGTCTGCGACGCACCGCTCCGACTCGCACCGCTGTCCGACGCCAGCTCCCGCACTCCGGCTAGGTCGCCTGCATCGCAACCTGTCAGCACCGCATCGAGCATCGTCTCCGCCCTGCATCGCACGCCTTGGACTCACCGACTCCGTCTGCACGACGCTCATCGAGCCGCTGCCTGCACCGCACCGAGGACACCGCACCTTGCATCGCTCCGTCTTGCACCGCAACCGCGACGAACGCCGACCGGCTCGTACACTCCGTACCAGCCACAACGAGAAAAGGTACTGTGACCGGAGTCTGCTCACGACTCTGCTGGCCCGTATCAACGCGGTCGGCTGGAACTGTTAGACTCTGTGGTTTTCAGCATCACGGTAGGCTCGGACGGAGCTACCGACTCGCACGAACTTTGCTTTTGTGCTATTCTTGCTAAGAAGAAGTTATCGTATCAAGCATTCATTTTCAAAGTACAGTATTGTGGATTTTTGTCGTAATTGGTCTTGTCTTGAGTATATAAAATATTGGGTATTTTTCTAAACTGGTGTGGTGTCCGTTTGTAGTGCTTACACTGTATTACTGCTGGTTATGTGCAAATGCTTTACACACTGCCTCTGAATTAAGCCTGACTGCTCGTGCCAAGCTACCACGAGGGTGAGCAGGGGTTACTTCACGAGTGTAACAACCCTTACCCTGACTAGGAAGAAGGGTCCCTACTTGGACAAAGGTGCAAGCCCTTGCCAACTAGAGATCCCATTTCTAACATTGGTTGTCAGCGGTGAGGATAGGACTTGTGTTTGCACTTGACTTACAGTGATTGGTGTGCACTACTACCATATCGCAGACCATTACGTACCACATACTGGTTCTTTTTCTTTTGGCCTATTTTTGATCTTGCCAGTTTTCAACTCACGACTTTTGTCATGCCTGAATCAATTGCATCATCCGTTGCATCTCTGGAAGTTATCTTTGAGGAGGACAGGTTGGAATCCTACGCCGTAAAGGAGTTACGAGCGATTTGTAAAAACCTGAAAGTCCAAATTAAAGGCCTCACAAGGAAGGAGGAGCTACAGAAGGCGCTGAGGGCCTGGGTAGCAGCCAGACATGCCAATGGGCAGCCTGGTGATCTCAGTGAGGAGGCGGAGGAGCCTATTTCCAGGGTGGATGTGCTTTTGGGTAGGGGGAACCCGCCGGGTCAGGCAGCAGCAGTCTGTCCCCAGAGGAGCTGGAGGACAGGCGGGAGGCAAGGCAGTTCGAGCTGCAGAAGCTCAGGCTGGAGAGTGAGCGGGAGGAGAAGAGATTGGCCATAGAAGAGAGGAAGATGCTCTTAGAGCATGAGAGAGAACTGAAGGAGCTAGAACTTAGGAGTAAGTCAGGCTCAGATGGTGGCAGCAATTCGTCCAGAAAGGCAGACAGGATTGTGCACATTCCCAAGAACGTAGGCAAGGAGTTCAAGAAGGGGGATGACATACAAAGGTGGTTCCAGGGTTATGAGGCAGCCATACACATGAATGGGGTCCCTGAGGAGAATTGGGGAGCAGGATTGTGGCCACTTTTCCCGGAGGAAGCAAGGGATGCTCTGATAGCTTTGGGTAAGGGGTATCACCTCACCTATGCTGACATGAAGGATGCCCTTCTCACTGAAGTATGGTCTTACTCCTGAAAAGTACAGGGATCAGTTCAGGTCCAGTAAGAAGTCTGATGTCAACACTTGGTTGGAATGTGTGGATGTGTTCTGCAGGTCTCTGGATGGTTGGGTGAAGGGCAGTAGTGTAACAGATTTTCAGGGGCTCTACAACTTGATTGCATGGGAGCACTTGTCTAGTCTATGTTTTGCAGATCTGCGCCAGCACCTAGTTGATAGTAAGCTAACTGACCCCAGGAAGCTTGCTATGGAAGCGGACCGCTGGGTGAGTACCAGGGTCCACAAGAAAGCGTTTGGGGGAGACTCAGCCAAAGGTGGGCAGGGTCCCCAGCAGAAAGGTGGGGGGACAAGGGTAAAGCACAGGAGTTCTCCAAAGGGCCCCAAACTAGTACCCAGGGTAAAGGTTCCCAGCCCCCGGTGATAAGAAGAAAGGGGTCTCCACAGGGAAGCCTGTTGAGACCGGCCCCGCAAGTGTTATGCATGTGACCAGGTAGGTCACTTTAAGGGGGACCCCAAGTGCCCGAAGGGGACACAGCCACCCACCGGTGGACAGTCCAAAGTGTTGGCTAGTGTAGCGCTTGGGGAGGAGGGGTGCCCACAGGAGGGTGGGGATCCCGCAGAAATGACCCTTGTCTCACTCGGGGACAGTGAGATGGTCCCAGGAAACCAGGTGCCCCCTAACACAAAGAAATATAGCACCTGGGTGACCATTAATGGGAACAGGGTAGAGGCTCTCCGAGATACTGGAGCCAGTGTGACCTCAGTCCGGTGTCACCTGGTGTCTGAGAAGCAAGTAGTCCCAGGAGCATTCCACCAAGTAGTTGCTGTCGACAACTCTGAGCGCCAGTGTATGGTGGCGCAGGTTCCCTTTGAATGGGGGGGTCTCAGGTCCCTTGAGGGTGGTTGTGAGCCCTACCATGCCTGTCGATTGTCTGCTAGGAAACGACCTGGAGCAGTCCTCATGGAAGGAGGTTGAGCTCAGGTCTCACTTGGAGATGCTTGGGTTGCCAGAGTGGGCATGCGTGTCTACTCGGTCAATGGCGGCCAGAAAGGGTGATCAAGAGGACTTGGAGCCTGAAACAGTGGCCCAAGTCCCTGCCAAGAGAAAGGGCAGGGGGCGCGGGAAACCGGCCCCGAAGTTCCCACGGACCGGGAGGAGGCGGACCTCGAGGGGACGCCCGGTGCCTACAGGGAGCAGGTAGCCGAACTGGGAGACATCTCTGAGCTGACCCATTGGCAGCAAGAAGGGGGTCCCACCAGGGAGGAGTTCTGCAGGGAGCAGAACGAGTGCCCTACTCTGGAGGGTCTGCGGCGGCAGGCTGCAGACCAGGCAGCTGGTAATCAGTCCGGGCCACACCTGATCTACTGGGAGAGTGGTCTCCTATACAGTGAGCCTAAGGTTGCTGAGCCTGGGTCAGCCCGTGTGCTGGTGGTACCCCAGCGCTT
This sequence comes from Calotriton arnoldi, assembly GCA_963921515.1. Classification (NCBI taxonomy): domain Eukaryota; kingdom Metazoa; phylum Chordata; class Amphibia; order Caudata; family Salamandridae; genus Calotriton; species Calotriton arnoldi. The sequence goes on from CAWUFW010005146.1 coordinate 50,202, forward strand.
CAGGACCTTCCTACTGGGTCTGGCTCATGACGTGCCTTTGGCAGGACATTTGGGGCAGGACAAGACCTTTGATAGGCTTGTCACCCACTTCTTTGGCCCCAAATGCGAAGGCAGTCAGATGCACACTGTAGGTCTTGCCAAACTTGCCAGGCAAGTGGTAAGAGTGGGAGGAAGGTCAAAGCTCCTCTCCAACCTTTTCCGGTTGTTGGAACACCCTTTGAAAGGGTAGGGATGGATATAGTGGGGCCACTGGATCCCAAGACAGCCATGGGCAACAGGTTCATCCTGGTCTTGGTGGACCATGCCACCCGGTACCCGGAGGCAATCCCTCTCAGGACAACGACGGCGCCAGTGGTGGGCCGGGCGTTAATGGGGATCTTTTCCCGTGTGGGATTCCCCAGAGAGGTGGTTTCCGATAGGGGGACCAATTTCATATCGAAGTATATGACATCCCTGTGGAAGGAGTGTGGGGTAACCTACAAGTTCACCACTCCTTACCACCCACAAGGAAACGGTCTGGTGGAGAGATTCAACCAGACCTTGAAAGGCATGATCAAGGGTCTAACAGAACCCATGAGGCGTAAGTGGGACGTCCTCTTGCCATGCCTACTCTTTGCGTACAGGGAGGTGCCTCAGAAGTCTCTTGGGTACAGCCCCTTTGAGCTCCTGTATGGCCACCCTGTCAGAGGACCTCTGAGTTTGGTGAAGGAAGGCTGGGAGGCGGCTCCCAGGAAAACTCCCCAGGATGTATTTAGCTACATGCTGGCCTTTAGAAACCAAACTGCCCGCTTCAGGAAACTCGCTCAGGCGAACCTAGAAGCAAGCCAGGAAGAAATGAAGAGATGGTATGACCAGAACGCCACTCTGGTCGAATTTCAACCTGGGCAAAAAGTGCGGGTAATGGCCCCAGTGGCACCTTGTGCCTTGCAGGACAAGTGGACTGGGCCATATGAGGTAAAGGAGCGCAAAAGTGACGTCACCTACCTGGTGGATTTGCAGGCTCCAAGGAACCCTTGAGGGTCCTTCACGTGAACCGCCTCAAGCCCCACTTCGAGAGGTCCGAAGTGAGTATGCTCTTGGCGACAGATGATGGGGTGGAAGAGGAGAGCGAGCCTCTCCCTGACCTCCTGTCTACCAAGGAGCATGATGGGTCAGTAGAGGGTGTGATCCTCTCCCCTACTCTGACTCAGGAGCAGCAGGGGACTGTCGCCAGTTGTTGGGACAGTTCGCCCCACTGTTCTCTCTGACTCCCGGTGTTACTCACTGGTGTACCCATGACGTGGACACCGGTGACAGCCATCCTGTGAAGCACAAGATTTACAGGTTGACTGACCGGGTCAGAGCCAGCATCAAGGAGGAGGTCTCTAAGATGTTGGCGTTAGGGGTGATTGAGCCCTCCCACAGTCCTTGGGCCAGCCCAGTGGTCTTGGTCCCAAAGGCTGCGGCGCCCGGTGCCACTCCAGAACTCCGGTTTTGTGTGGACTACCGTGGGCTCAATGCCGTCACCAGGACTGACGCGCACCCCATCCCCAGAGCTGATGAGCTCATTGATCGGTTGGGAGCTGCCCGGTTCCTCAGCACGTTTGATTTAACGTCTGGGTACTGGCAGATTGCCTTAACCGATGGGGCCAAGGAGAGATCAGCATTCTCAACCCCAGAAGGTCATTACCAATTCCGGGTGATGCCCTTTGGGTTGAAGAATGCCCCTGCCACCTTTCAGAGGTTGGTCAATCAGGTGTTGGCTGGGCTGGAGGATTTCAGTGCCGCCTACCTGGATGACATTGCTGTGTTCAGTTCCAGCTGGGAAGAACATTTACAGCACCTTGAGAAAGTGTTGAGGGCTCTGCAAGGTGCAGGCCTCACGATCAAGGCCAGTAAGTGCCAGATCGGGCAGGGTTCTGTGGTGTACTTGGGACACCAGGTAGGAAGCGGCCAGGTGGCGCCCCTACAACCCAAGATTGACACCATTCTGGCTTGGGAGCCCCCAAGACCCAGACAGAGGTGAGAGCCTTCTTAGGTCTCACCGGTTATTATAGGAGATTTGTTAAGGGCTATGGCACCATCGTTGCCCCCTTAACAGAGCTGACCTCTAAGAGGCAGCCCAGGAAAGTGATCTGGACTGAGTCCTGCCAGAAAGCTTTTGATGCCCTGAAGGCAGCCATGTGCACGGCGCCCGTGCTCAAGGCACCTGACTTCTCCAAAGCATTTGTCGTGCAGACTGACGCTTCAGAGCATGGTGTGGGAGCGGTGCTCTCACAACTGAACGAAGAGGGCCTGGATCAGCCTGTAGTCTTCCTTAGCAGGAGACTACTTCCCAGGGAACAGAGGTGGAGTGCCATAGAAAGGGAAGCTTTTGCTGTGGTCTGGGCGCTGAAGAAGTTGAGACCATACCTGTTTGGGACTCACTTCCGGGTTCAGACAGACCACAGGCCCCTCAGATGGTTGATGCAAATGAGGGTGAGAATCCAAAACTGCTGAGGTGGTCCATCTCCCTACAGGGAATGGACTTTACGGTGGAACACCGTCCTGGTACAGAACACGCCAACGCAGATGGTCTGTCCAGGTTCTTCCGCCTTAGTGAAGAGAACTCCCATGGGGTTGGGTAGTTCTCCCTACTTTCAGCTGGAGGGGACATGTGTTAGACTTGGCATCTTTTTGGCGTGTTTCCCCTGACTTTTGCTTTCTGACCTCCCGGTTTTGACTCTGTTTTTGCTGGTGTGATGATTCTGCGCACTTTCCTCACTGCGGTCCAGTGGGAAAGTGCAAGTGCTCCTGTATAAAATGTGTTATGGATTGGTGTTTCCATGATTGGCCCATTTGGTTTATGTGTCAGTCCCTTGTAAAGTGCACTGCGAGTGCCAGGGCCTATAGACCAAATATTGTTGGTGGGCTGCAGCACTGGATTGTGCCACCCACGCAAACAGCCCGTAAAGTGTAACTCGGGCCTGCCATCACAGAGCCTGTGCGCAGCCTGGGGCTGCCATGTCGACTTGGCAAGTGCATACACTTGCAAGTCCCTAAACCTTCCCTTTGCGACATGTTAGTCACCCCTAAGGTAGGCCCAAGGTACCCCTGTGGGCAGGGTGCGGTGTATGCGGAAGGTAGGACATGCCCGGGTGTGTGCGGCATGTCCTGATAGTGAATTACAGCCTAGTTCGTTTTTCACTATTGCAAGGCTACCTGTTCCCCTAGGCCAGAACGGGCGGTTTTGATTATTACAGTATATAATCCTAACTGACCCCGGGAACATGGTAGAAATTCGAGTTTAGTATGCCTGGACTCAGAATGATAAAATGCAGCTTTTAGTAAGGTTGGTTTTAACATTCTGTGTTTGAAAATACCACTTTTAGAAAGTGGGTATTTTCTTGTCTAACCATCCAAGCCTGCCTCTGCGAGGTTGTGTATTCCTTGTCTGGAGTGTGAGTGACAGGGGCTGGGGGATGCCAGGAGACAGGGTGAGTCAGCGCAGGGCTGAATAGCCAGATCGACCTGAAGATGGGTGGGAGGGGTCGCACCTGGGCCCTGAATAGGACAGTGCCTTCCCTCCACAATGCTGGCTCCACCTCCTGTGGTGCGTCTGATGTCCCTGGCCTGCTCACTGAAAGAAGGGACGGAGACTTGTCAACAAAGTGCTCCAGAACTGGTTTGGACTAGGCAAAGGCCTCTCTGCCTTCAGAGAACAAAGGAATTTGGGATATAAATATTGGGGCCCTGACCCCATGAATTTAGATCTCGCCGGAATCAAGGAACCTGCCAAGACGAAGAACTGGAAGAGCTGCCAGGAGGAGTACTGCCCCTTTGCTGTGTTGTTGCTTTGTTGGGTTGGCCTGCAGCTGCTGCTTCTGCCTTGAGCAGTGAAAGGACTGGACTGAACTTTCTACAAACTTGTGCTGAGTATCTCCAAGGGCCTGAAACCGAGCTGGCCTCCTGTTAAGAAGTCTCAGGGACTACAAAGACTTCACAAGCCTCTGGGTACCGCTTCTGGAACGCTGTTTCAGTTGCCACAGAGGAAGGGAACTGCAACCGACTCCGTCAACCGAATCCATCCCTGGCCGGTGACCTGTTTGCACCGCAGACCGCATCGCCCCGCTTCGCATCGCAACCCTGGTCTCACCGTGGGCGACGTCCGACGCCGCCAACATCGAGCCGCTGCTTGCACCGTGACCTGTGGGCACCGCAGTTCGCATCGCATCGCTTCACTGGGCCAGCCGGACCAGACCGACACTGTCGCTGCAACTGGCTCAAGAGTCGAGACCGCACCGCAATTGGGGCACCGCTCGCACGCTCTGCGACGCACCGCTCCGACTCGCACCGCTGTCCGACGCCAGCTCCCGCACTCCGGCTAGGTCGCCTGCATCGCAACCTGTCAGCACCGCATCGAGCATCGTCTCGCCCTGCATCGCACGCCTTGGACTCACCGACTCCGTCTGCACGACGCTCATCGAGCCGCTGCCTGCACCGCACCGAGGGACACCGCACCTTGCATCGCTCCGTCTTGCACCGCAACCGCGACGAACGCCGACCGGCTCGTACACTCCGTACCAGCCACAACGAGAAAAGGTACTGTGACCGAGTCTGCTCACGACTCTGCTGGCCCGTATCGACGCGGTCGGCTGGAACTGTTAGACTCTGTGGTTTTCAGCATCACGGTAGGCTCGGACGGAGCTACCGACTCGTACGAACTTTGCTTTTGTGCTATTCTTGCTAAGAAGAAGTTATCGTATCAAGCATTCATTTTCAAAGTACAGTATTGTGGATTTTTGTCGTAATTGGTCTTGTCTTGAGTATATAAAATATTGGGTATTTTTCTAAACTGGTGTGGTGTCCGTTTGTAGTGCTTACACTGTATTACTGCTGGTTATGTGCAAATGCTTTACACACTGCCTCTGAATTAAGCCTGACTGCTCGTGCCAAGCTACCACGAGGGTGAGCAGGGGTTACTTCACGAGTGTAACAACCCTTACCCTGACTAGGAAGAAGGGTCCCTACTTGGACAAAGGTGCAAGCCCTTGCCAACTAGAGATCCCATTTCTAACACACATGATATCCCTTTAACAGGTCACTTGGGCCAAAACAAGACCTGGGACAGGCTTGTTCCACATTTTCATTGGCCACATATGTCAGAGGACACAAAGGAGTTTTGTCGCTCCTGTGTCATATGCCAAGCCAGTGGCAAGGCAGGTGGCACCACAAAGGCCCCCCTGATACCACTACCTGTGGTGGGGGTACCCTTTGAAAGGGTAGGGATTGACATTGTTGGTCCCCTTGACCCTCAAACTGCATCTGGGCACAGATTTATCCTGGTGGTAGTGGATCATGCCACCAGGTACCCAGAGGCAATTCCGCTGAGGACCACCACAGCCCCTGTGGTGGCAAGAGCCCTCATTGGAGTTTTCTCCAGAGTGGGTTTCCCAAAGGAGGCCATCTCTGACAGAGCAACAAACTTCATGTCAGGATATTTGAAAGCAATGTGGAAGGAGTGTGGTGTAACTTATAAGTTCACCACCCCCTATCACCCACAATGCAATGGGTTGGTTGAACGTTTCAACAAAACCCTGAAGGGAATGATTAAAGGACTCCCAGAGAAGCTTAGGCGGAAATGGGACCTTCTTCTTCCCTGCCTGTTGTTTGCCTACAGAGAGGTTCCACAGAAGGGGTTGGTTACAGCCCATTTGAGCTTCTGTTTGGGCATCCTGTAAGAGGTCCATTATGTTTGGTAAAAGAGGGCTGGGAGTTACCTCTCAAACCCCCCAAACAGGATGTGATGGACTATGTACTTGGTCTTCGCCCCAGGATGGCCGAATACATGAAGAAGGCAACCAGAAACCTGGAGGCCAGCCAAGAATTACAAAAATCTTGGCATGACCAAAAGGCTGTGCTGACTGTGTACCAGCCAGGACAGAAAGTGTGGGTGTTGGAGCCTGTGGCCCCAGCAGCCCTCCAAGACAAATGGAGTGGCCCCCATACAATAGTTGAGCAAAAGGGAGAAGTTACCTATCTGGTGAATCTTGGAACTCCCAGGAGCCCCCTGAGGGTGCTCCATGTCAACAGATTGAAACCATATGTTGAAAGGGCTGACATGGGCTTGCTCATGGCAACTGATGAGGAACAGGAGGAGGAGAGTGACCCTCTCCCTGACCTGCTCTCACAGAACCCTGATGATGGGTCAGTAGATGGTGTTGCTTTGGCAAGCAGCCTCACTGACCATCAGCAAACTGAGTGCAGACAAGTTCTGCAGCAGTACAGACATATGTTTAGCCTGCCCCCTAGTCAGACTACTGGTGCACCCATGAGGTGGACACTGGGGACAGTCTGCCTGTCAAGAGTAAAATCTACAGGCAACCTGACCATGTCAGGGACTGTATCAGGACTGAAGTCCAGAAAATGTTGGAGTTAGGTGTGATTGAGCCTTCAGATAGCCCTTGGGCTAGCCCAGTAGTCCTAGTACCCAAGCCTCATACCCAGGGTGGTAAGAAAGAAATGAGGTTTTGTGTAGACTACAGAGACCTCAATGCAGTCACCAGGACTGATGCCTATCCCATACCAAGGGCAGATGAGCTGATTGATACTTTGGCCTCAGCCAAGTATCTGAGTACATTAGACCTAACAGCTGGCTACTGGCAGATCAGGTTAGCTGATGATGCAAAAGCCAAAACAGCATTTTCGACCCCTGGTGGGAACTACCACTTTGTGGTGATGCCCTTTGGATTGAAAAATGCACCTGCCACTTTTCAGAGGTTGGTGAACAAAGTTCTGGCAGGGATGGAAACTTATTGCTCAGCTTATCTAGATGATATTGCTGTCTTAGTTCCTCCTGGCAGGATCACCTGGTCCACCTCAGAAATGTTTTGGAGGCTCTGCAGAAAGCAGGCCTCACTATCAAGGCCACTAAGTGCCAGATAGGGCAGAGTCAGGTTGTGTACCTGGGCCACCTTGTGGGTGGAGGCCAGGTTCAGCCTTTACAGAGCAAAATCCAAACCATAATGGAATGGGTTGCTCCAACCACCCAGACACAGGTGAGAGCCTTCTTAGGCCTGACTGGGTACTATAGGAGGTTTGTGAAGGGATATGGATCTATAGTGACCCCTTGAATGATCTGACCTCAAAGAAAATGCCAAAAAGGTTCAGTGGACAGCTAGCTGTCAGAAGGCATTTGAAGACCTAAAGCAGGCCATGTGCACTGCCCCCATCTTACAGAGTCCAGACTACACCAACAAGTTCAAAGTCCAAACAGATGCTTCTGAGCTGGGTGTGGGAGCTGTACTGTCTCAACTGAATGATGAAGGTCAAGACCAGCCAGTAGCTTTTATTAGCAGGAGGCTGACCCCTAGAGAGAAACGTTGGTCAGCTACAGAGAGGGAGGCCTTTGCTGTGGTGTGGGCCCTGAAGAAGCTGAGGCCATACTTGTTTGGCACTCACTTCATAGTTCAGACTGACCACAAGCCCCTCCTATGGTTGAAACAGATGAAAGGTGAAAACCCAAAACTTTTAAGGTGGTCCATTTCCCTACAGGGGATGGACTATACAGTGGAACATAGGCCTGGGACCCAACATGCCAATGCAGATGGACTCTCAAGGTATTTCCACTTAGAGCACGAAGACTCAACTGGTCAAGGTTAGTTTAGTGTCCCTGCATTTGGGGGGGGTTGTGTAGGAGAGTAGGATCTGCCTCTTATGTTGCCCCCACTTTTTTCCTGATGTTTACACTGGTTTCTGGCTATAGTCTGGCTGGGACCCTGCCAATCAGGGCCCCAGCCTCTCTGTTCTCTCTAAACGCCTTGAAGTGCACTCTAGGTGCACTAGTGATTGGATACTGTGGTACCTTATGAGTCCCTAGTATATGGTACCTTAGGTACCAAGGGCAAAGGTACTTCACAGGCCTACCAGGGGCTGAAGCATGTATTATGCCACCCCTGGGAAGCAGACTAAATCTGACACCACAGGCCTGCTACTGCAGCCTGGGTGAGGAGGTGCTAGCACCCCTCACTGAGATATAGGTTCCCTATATCTCCCCTGCACACACATTTAAACCTATCAGTCACCCCTAAGGCAGGCCCTATCAATCCTGAGGGCAGGGTGCTTAGTTTCTATGTGAGAGGGTGCCTCTGCCTGAGCAGGTCCCCTCTGCAGCTCTCAGAGTCCATTCTCTGGGGCTGTTTGTGAATGCGGTCAAACCATATACTCTTAAGTGCATTATAACCTCGCGGTTAATGCTAACTTTGGAATGGCTGCATCAAAACATGTCGTGTTTGGTGTCAAACACCTTGGAATCATACCCCCACACCAGTATCTGGTGTGGGAGTATGATCCCACCCTTCTAGAGGGATAAACATGTACCTACTGTGGAAACGCGGTAGAATCCTGAAGAGCCCTGGCATCACAAAATGGATGCCACCTGTCACAGACACTGGGCTGCCCTCCTGCTGATGACCGAAACTCGCAGTGGAGGAGGCCCAGCAATAGGTATCCTGTCACAGGGAGGTGTGACCACCTCCCAGACAGGGTTTAGTGTATTGGGGCTGGGTGGGTGCACTCCTAGAGTGCTTTGAAGTCCTGCACTGGGGGAGCAGAAGGCTCCTCTGTGCATACACCAGTTCAAACCGGCTCAGGGGCTACCTGCCCCTGCTCTGGCGCGAAACTGGACAAAGGGAAGTGGGTGTAGCCACCTACTCCCCTGACCCTCCCATAGGTGGGGTCATAGAGCTAGTCCCTCCCTTCCTTTTAGTATAAGATAGGGAACCCTTGATCTTGCAAACTAGATATCCCTGGACGACGCTCTAAAGAAGAATCCCGGACCTTCGACGTTCCACTACCTGTGGAAGACTGAAGAATCTCCCTTGGAGTCAAGGAGTGACTCCCCTGCTTGGCAGGCACCAAAAGCTGCAACGACGGTCACAAACTACACCGCTCCCGCCAGAGCCCGAAGTCCCTGCAGCCCAGGAAGAGGATTTCCCGACTTCTCTAAGGCCATTGTGAGTCCCCAGTGAAGCTGAGGCAAGTGGACCCCACGAGTGACGAGGAACCACAGTCCCTGGGTACCGTGCACTATTTTCGAGTGCAACCCCTTCACGACGTTCTACGAATCTGTGCTTTGGACCACATGTGGTCCCAGCCTCTAGCAGAGAACCCTCCCAAGATCAGAGGCCTACCCTATCCCGAATGACCGTGGCCCACTGTTGAAGGAATCCTCCCAAGGCGTCTTTGCAATCCCTTGCCAGCCGGCTTGTGGGTCCCCTGAAGACTTCTCTACAAATCCAAAGGGCTCCTCTGGTTGTTCCAGGCCTGCCCTGACTTACCCTCGCTGGGTGAGGCCTCCAGACCTTGCTGGTCTGTACCATTGACTTTTTGTTCTTTCCACAAGACTTGCTGCTACCAAGGCTTGTTGGCTCCAATCGGGTCACTGACACCGCAGTCAGCTGCAGACTTCGTGGCACACGCGGAATCCAGCTCCTGGTCATCCTTGACGCCTCCTGGACCTCGTGGCTGAAGAGTCAAGACACCCATGAATGACCTGAATCTGTCGACGACGGTGGGCATTCATCTTCCTTGCCCCGGGTCACTGCCAAGTGACTTTGAACACTGTCCCCTCTGCTTTCAGGTCTTCCTCCTTCCAAATCCAGGCTTGGATTCCACCGGACACTTCATCTGTCTTCACAAGCAGCAAGTCTTCATTGGCTCCCATTGAAAACGACGCCGCGACCCGACACCAAAGGAGACCTATGCACCCGGCTTCCCTGGGTGAGGTAACTCCAGCACTACGGTGCTCCTGTGGGTGTTGGCCCTAGAACTACTTACCCTGTAAGTGACTTGCTTGTAGCTACTCCCGAAGTGCCCTTAAACTCTTAATTTCCAACCGCTACTTGCCCCATTGAAGTCTACAGCGATCCGCGCCTGTGTTCTCTCACTGCACGCGTCCCCCGTGGGTCCTTTACTTACCTACCTTGGGTGGTTTCGTGAGGCCCCAGCACTTCTGAAGGCCCTGGGCCTTGTCCCTTTGCAAGTCGTTGTTCTTAAGTCTCTTTTTTAGTATATGGTCTGGTACGCCCCTAGGGCCCCAGCCATATCTGTGCTCAATTTGTTGTGAAACGTTGATTTGTGCATATGTTCCTGACTTCTAATCTCACAAGAGATTAGTAGAGAGTTGTTTAGTAATAAATACATATATATTTGATATATATACCTGTGTGGTGTCTTTTCATTTGGTGATTCAAGAGATTGTGTGGTAAAACAAGCTGCTTTACATTCCTCTAAGACTTAGCCTGAAGGCTGCTCTCCACAGCTACCACTAGGATAGCTTTCTGTAAAGGTTGTCTTAAACCTACCTACCATAAGAGTCGAATTGTACTGGTGCAAGGTGTCCACTTTAACTAGTGAACAGCATATACCAGGCCAACTTCTCACCGAGAACATAAAAGCAACATCAAGTGCAAGAAAAGCACTACTAAAATGGCATCTCACTTCTTGGAAAAAGGACATACACCTGAAGACATCTCTTGGACAGTGATCGAACAAGTTCCTAACGAGAGGTACCTTTTTGAAAAGGAACAGAGATGGGTGTTCTGTCTGAAGACAAACATCAGTGGGTTGAATGATGAAATCCCATGGGGCCAACTGTGAATCTTCATAGGATCATAAGGCTTCCAAAGAGATCACAGTGACCATCACCTCACTTGGTCTATCCACGGTTCTCTAACCAGTCACTACGAGGATCGCTGACAACTTGTACTCTCCCTATGCCTCACTGAGAAACAGTTCTTCTTGCCCAACATTTATATAATTTTATCAACAAGGAAACAATACCACACTGGGGAGTATACGAATATTCCTTGCGCACATTCTATACATGTATTTTTGGAATTGTAAATTTTTGAATCATTTTTACACCAATACGAAATAAAGACGATCCGTCTTGTCACTGAAAAGGCAGCAGTCCACAAGTATCATTGCAACGCGCATGCTGTAGTCCACGCGAGGAGCTACAGCATGAACATACTGCACATATATTTTTGGGAATCATTTATACACGAGTACAAGGCAAGCAGCCCATAAGTAACAAGACCTCTTTTAATGTACATGCTGTAGCCCGCGCAAAGAGCGAGCTATCGGGAATTATTAGAACAAAAAGACAGAGCGGGCATAACAACAGGAAGAGTAATTTTCTACTAATCCTAATGTGCACCATAAGAGGAAGCCATTTTAGAAGAAAAATACGCTCTAGTCTGTTGCAGCAATGAGCCTGTAGTCTATACAGGAAGTGATCCTTCCTTTACAATACCATTAGCACAAACAAGGTGGCCATTTTAAGTCCTCAGCTTTCTAGTTGGTTTCTTTGACCCGTTTCGCGGATTTTTCTTCAATCAATCAGCAGATAAAAACACAGCGTGAACGCACAGAAATTGTTCAGTGGAGCTGCACGGAGGTATTTACGGGCGAGGGCATAGCCACTATCATGTGAGTAAGACTTGAGCAGGTCTTTAAACAAGGCTCATTTTTTGAATATTACGAGTCCCTTAATTTTTGCTAAAACGGTACGATTGGGTAAAACTAACATTATGTGACCTCTCACTTTACCTGCAGTGCATATTACGAGTCCACCTCTACTTCAGTGCGAGCTCATGGAGTCAGACTATCCCTCCTATTAGCGTATGTACATTAATAATTTTTTTAACAAAACGCTTATCCATATTTCTTTATATAAGTATGACAATGCAATTATGCCGCTTAATCAGTTCATAAAAATGAGAAGTATATATACTTGGTTTGCACATTTGCATAAATGGTTGTATGATTTATTCCCCAAAAGAAGCGCCTCAGATATACCACAAGTTCACGAAGGTGAACTTCGTTTTCCTCTTCCCTTGAGCCACCGACAAAGAGAAACAAATATGTGTGTGTTTGTGACAGTGTTTCTATGTCTTTACATGTGTGTTTTACTAATGACTAGGAGTTATCACCAATCGGGCAGTACAAACCCGTTTTAAAGGCACAAGTGCGGTGCACCTGAACTACAAGAAAAATATATCACGGCAAATTTTGCCTTAATATGAGGTTCCATGTTATGGTGATGTGTTTAACAAAACATACAATGGTGTTATTTATCATATGTTTTTCTATTTTTACAGATACCAATTTGGTTTTGAGACTATAAGGGGCAATTACCCTTTTTCTGACATGTCAATTTTTGCATGTTAGTTGTTGAAAAATAGGCATGCAATATATATAAAAAGTAGATATATTTTGAGTGCAGTAGGGATCATATTAGGTCCTGACGAGCTTACGAAACATGTTGACCCAGTAGGGGACATCTCATTATAGTATACCCCCTACGTATCCCCATTTTTTAATATTTCCAGCTAGGGAAGTGAATAAAAAATTTTTTTTCCACTAGCCAGGGAATTTTTATAACCCACCCCATATTCTTCACAGACCCTACCACTCTCACTCCCACACTACACATAGCCTATTTCACAAAAAAGTGCTCCCATGTATTTCGTAGGTTGTAGCACGCCCCGCCCCGTAGAGGGACGGGAAGACCCCTATGATGAAGCATGACACTAAGGGATTCTTAGTGTGTGAGGGGTATTTTAAAAACACCTAGTGCTTTTCCATGACATTTCATGGATCACCAATACACCTTTTCTAACCACAAAAAACCAAAAACAGTCTTTTGATTGTAGGGTAGAATCTTATTGTTTATAAAAATGCTGAACAGGAGGTTGATTCTATCTTAATACCTCTTTACTCCCTCCCCTTTTGTTATTTTCTTATTATTGACAGCGCGCAGCTGTGGGAGTCTTTTTCTAAGAAACTCCATTGGGCAGAGGTCTATATGTAAATTACATACCCTCTTCCGCCTAACATTTACTTCGTTCTCCTGACACATACACATATTAGTTAGAACTACACGAAAGAACACACACATACATACAGTATGGTGGAAAATACAGGATTAACCTTCACTGAGGAAGAAATAGAAAACATCATGTCATCACTGGGAAATTTTGAAGGTCTCAATACAGCAGAACCCACTGTCAGTAACAACGACTGGGACGAAATAGAACAACTAAGACATGCCCAAATAAAAACTGCCCTCCATGGCTTACTAATGACAGAGTACCTTAAAGCCAATGCGGCACCACAAGGACTGATTGTTCGAAATGAACCGTATATCGTCCAACAAGATAAAAGTTTCAAAAAAGATTGGTCACAAATATTGTGGCATTGCACGAGGGATTGGATAGTGCTAATAATAAAAATGGCAAGTAGATTAGCACAAGAAATGAAGATAGAAATCCAAGAAATAGAAGTACGTCTCAAGAATTATGATTCCCAAGCACCTTCAAAAAGCATCTTGAGGAACTAAACAAAACATTGAACGACTTCAAGCAACATTAAAACAGAGCAAATACAATAAATTAAAAAAGACACTAGCCGATTCAGTCACGAAAGGATATATCCATATATCAAAGATGACTATAAACCAATGACAAATCAGCAAGATACAACAGATGATGATTCCTCAGACACAGGATCCAACAGTTCGGGATTAAGTCGAGGCAGAAGCCAAAGATACCAAGGAGCAAGAGGCAATTACAGACGTCCCAATCAATATGGACCAAGAGGATGGGGCAATTTCCAAGGACCACCCATGTATCTACCGCAGCAGTTTGGCCCTCCTCCTTTTCCGCATCCCCAAGGTGCATACCCACCTTGGAACTACCCTCCTCAGGAATACGCTTTCTATGACCAGACCAATTTTTTAGGGTCACGCCAAGGAAGAAACAAAGGAAGGAATCGGAGAGGGAACAACGTGCATTGGACACTAAGAGAAGAGGAACAAGCGAGGGTATCAACAAGGAGCATGACAAAAGCGTCAACCAGCAGAAAATGAACCTGGTGGTAAACCTGACAGAAAAAAACCTTACAGCTGCCCAGATCACAGTATTGGAGAAATGATTAGGGTTTGTGCCTACATCTAACATGGACAAATTCCTATTATGCAAAGAAATGCAAGATTTCATGAGAAGACTAAAATTACAAGATTTTTCAAAGACAAACAAAAAGTTGAGGTACAAGATGGGGACACAGGCTTGAAACCAAAATCGACTTTAACACCACCTGATTCCACTCTCCCCATAGAATTGCTTACCTTTGAAAAAGCAGTCATGAAGGACTTGGAGGATTTAAACCCTACCACTAACCAGGTTTTTCAAAATATAACCACTGGAGAAAGAAAAGCCATAAGAGAGTTAAGCAACAATCCCAACCTGGTGATAAAACCTGCAGATAAAGGGGGCGCAATAGTAATACAATCTGCTGACCAATACGACCATGAATGTAGACGCCTCCTCCAGGATCAGAGGAATTATGAAATCTTAAGTCAAGATCCAACAGACAAGATAAAGGTAAAAATAGCCAGCATGGTAGAAGAAGCAATTGCTCACGGATGGATGACCAAAAAAGAGGGCGATTTCCTAATCCAAGATTCACCAAAAATACCGTACCTATACACCATTCCGAAGATACACAAGAGTCTGGACAATCCTCCAGGTCGTTCAATAGTGTCTGGAATAGGTTCCATTTTAGAACCAGTCTCAAAATTCGCAGACGCCTACTTGAGACAGATGGTGCAAAAACATCAACATATCTAAGAGATACAAAAGATGTCCTAGTACTTCTGGAAGACATCCCCTTTGACCCTAAACACCAACTTCTGATAAGCTGTGATGTGGAGAGCTTATACACCAGTCTCCCCACAATGAGACCTTATCAATCATTTAAGAAGTACTCTTCGCTACAGATTGGGACTATCAAACACCTAGGAACGTCATTGTGGAATGCTGCAGCTTGGCGTTGAAAGAGAACTTCTTTGAGTATAATAAGACCTTATACCTCCAGAAACATGGGACCAGCATGGGGAGCACATTTGCTCCCAGTATAGCTGGCCTCTATGTTCATCATCTGGAGAAAACAAAAATCCTACACTCAGACAATCCCTTCCACAACCACATCAACACCTGGAAACGGTATATTGATGAAATACTAATCATCTGGGATGGGGATGAAGTGACAGCCAAACGTTTCATCACCTGGCTCAACTACCAAGATGAATTCTTGAATTTCACCAGTACCATTTCTAATAAAGAACTGGTTTTCCTGGACCTAAATATATCACCAAGAGATGGGAGACTAGTGACCACGACACATTTCAAAACGACATCTAACAATTGTCTATTGCTGTATCAAAGCTTTCACCCTAAACATCTACGGGACAATCTCCCCTACGGGCAATTTTTACGTCTTAGGCGTAACTGTACAGAAATTACGGACTTCAAAAGTCAGTCAGAGGATCTTAAGAAGAAACTCAAAATAAGACAATACCCGAAGAGAGTGATAGACCAAGCTTACAAACGGGCACGAAATAATTGCAGGGAAAGTCTGTTGGAACCTGCCCAACCAAAACCTGATGACAGACGGCCATTCTGTATAACAACATACAATACCAACTCCAATCAGGTAACCAAGATCGCCAATAAACATTGGCGGATCTTAAACAGTGGTGGTATGAACCTTCCTAAACCAATATTCTCCCACAGACGTGGACAAAGCATTCGTGATATGATTGTACACACGAGACCCCGACAGATTGGACCAACGGGCCAATCAACATCAGTGGCTAATATTCACGGACATTACCCATGCGGTAAATGCAAAGTCTGCCAACTAACAAAGAAGAGCAAAGAAATCATTTTCCTCAATGGCACGAAATGGGAACAGAGAAAATTCACTACTTGCAACAGTTGCAAAGTAGTATATCTCATCAACTGTCCTTGCCAAATGGAATATGTGGGAATGACCACACGCCCAGTAAAAACCAGGATAGGAGAACATAAAAGCAACATCAAGTGCAAGAAAAGCACTACTAAAATGGCATCTCACTTCTTGGAAAAAGGACATACACCTGAAGACATCTCTTGGACAGTGATCGAACAAGTTCCTAACGAGAGGTACCTTTTTGAAAAGGAACAGAGATGGGTGTTCCGTCTGAAGACAAACATCAGTGGGTTGAATGATGAAATCCCATGGGGCCAACTGTGAATCTTCATAGGACCATAAGACTTCCAAAGAGATCACAGTGACCATCACCTCACTTGGTCTATCCACGGTTCTCTAACCAGTCACTACGAGGATCGCTCACAACTTGTACTCTCCCTATGCCTCACTGAGAAACAGTTCTTCTGCCCAACATTTATATAATTTTATCAACAAGGAAACAATACCACACTGGGGAGTATACGAATATTCCTTGCGCACATTCTATACATGTATTTTTGGAATTGTAAATTTTGGAATCATTTTTACACCAATACGAAATAAAGACGATCCGTCTTGTCACTGAAAAGGCAGCAGTCCACAAGTATCATTGCAATGCGCATGCTGTAGTCCACGCGAGGAGCTACAGCATGAACATACTGCACATATATTTTTTGGAATCATTTATACACGAGTACAAGGCAAGCAGCCCATAAGTAACAAGACCTCTTTTAATGTACATGCTGTAGCCCGCGCAAAGAGCGAGCTATCGGGAATTATTAGAACAACAAGACAGAGCGGGCATAACAACAGGAAGAGTAATTTTCTACTAATCCTAATGTGCACCATAAGAGGAAGCCATTTTAGAAGAAAATTACGCTCTAGTCTGTTGCAGCAATGAGCCTGTAGTCTATACAGGAAGTGATCCTTCCTTTACAATACCATTAGCACAAACAAGGTGGCCATTTTAAGTCCTCAGCTTTCTAGTTGTTTTCTTAGACCCGTTTCGCGGGTTTTTCTTCAATCAATCAGCAGATAAAAACACAGCGTGAATGCACAGAAATCGTTCCGCGGAGCTGCACGGAGGTATTTACGGGCGAGGGCATAGCCACTATCATGTGAGTAAGACTTGAGCAGGTCTTTAAACAAGGCTCATTTTTTGAATATTACGAGCCCCTTCATTTTTGCTAAAACGGTACGATTGGGTAAAACTAACATTATGTGACCTCTCACTTTACCTGCAGTGCATATTACGAGGCCACCTCTCCTTCAGTGCGAGCTCATGGAGTCAGACTATCCCTCCCATTAGCGTATGTACATTAATATTTTTTTAACAAAACGCTTATCCATATTTCTTTATATAAGTATGACAATGCAATTATGCCGCTTAATCAGTTCATAAAAACGAGAAGTATATATACTTGGTTTGCACATTTGCATAAATGGTTGTATGATTTATTCCCCAAAAGAAGCGCCTCAGATATACCACAAATTCACGAAGGTGAACTTTGTTTTCCTCTTCCCTCGAGCCACCGACGAAGAGAAACAAATATGTGTGTGTTTGTGACAGTATTTCTATGTATTTACGTGTGTGTTTTAATAATGACTATGAGTTATCACCAATCGGGCAGTACAAACCCGTTTTAAAAGGCACAAGTGCGGTGCACCTGAACTACAAGAAAAATATATCACGGCAAATTTTGCCTTAATATGAGGTTCCATGTTATGGTGATGTGTTTAACAAAACATACAATGGTGTTATTTATCATATGTTTTTCTATTTTTACAGATACCAATTTGGTTTTGAGACTATAAGGGGCAATTACCCTTTTTTCAGACATGCCAATTTTTGCATGTTAGTTTTTGAAAATAGGCATACAATATATATAAAAAGTAGATATATTTTGAGTGCAGTAGGGATCATATTAGGTCCTGACGAGTAAGCCGTGGGGATGGCTTACGAAACATGTTGACCCAGTAGGGGACATCTCATTATAGTAAACCCCCTACGTATCCCCATTTTTTAATATTTCCAGCTAGGGAAGTGAATAAAAATTTGTTTTTTCCACTAACCAGGGAATTTTTATTACCCACCCCATATTCTTCACAGACCCTACCACTCTCACTCCCACACTACACATAGCCTATTTCACAAAAAAGTGCTCCCACGTATTTCGTAGGTTGTAGCACGCCCCGCCCCGTAGAGGGAAGGGAAGACCCCTATGATGAAGCATGACACTAAGGGATTCTTAGTGTGTGAGGGGTATTTTAAAAACACCTAGTGCTTTTCATTGACATTTCATGGATCCCCAATACACCTTTTTCTAACCACAAAAAAACCAAAAACAATCTTTTGATTGTGGGGTAGAATCTTATTGTTTATAAAAATGCTGAACAGGAGGTTGATTCTATCTTAATGCCTCTTTACTCCCTCCCCTTTTGTTATTTTCTTCCTGATACCCAGTCAGTATAGCTCTCTGGTCGTACAATTCCTTCATCAGCTCTTGGCTGGCCTCAAGGTTTTCCTTTGCGTTACTCATGTATTGTGCAATCAACTTCCTGAGGCCAGTCACATAGTCCACCACATCCTTCTGTGGAAACTCGGACGTTCCTTCCCACCCTTCTCTGACAAAGGTGAGTGGACCCTGTACTGGGTGTCCATACAGAGTCTCTAAGGGACTGAACCCTACCCCTTTTGTGGAATCCCTCAGTAGGCAAAGAAGAGGCATGGTTGGACAAGATCCCACTTCCTTCTGAGGTTCTCTGGTAGAGTTTCCGTCATGCTCTTCAATGTCTTATTAAACCACTCCACCAAACCATTTGTTTGTGGGTGGTATGTCATGGAGAAGTGGTATGTTGCACCAGCTTGTTCCCACATCTCTCTCATGTAAGAAGAGATGAAATTAGTTCCCTGATTGTATATTACCATCCTTGGAAATCCAACCCTAAATAAGATTCCCACTCTCTATTGATCTCAGACAAGCCTCTGCCATGTGTTTATCTGTGTCCACTGCAGATCTTTACAATCTGATGGGTCTTAAAAATCCATCATGGTAGCAGTGGATTCCTACTCTTGATTCCTATGGGTTTGGCCACAGCAATCGACTGATGCCCAAACTGTTATAAAAGATCTGGAAGCCTTTATTGGGACATGCGTAGTAGCCCCATTCCATTTGGACCAGAGTCCGGCGTCTGTCTTTAGGGCTTACAGACACACCATGAGAAAATTGGGTGTGACTGTGTGGTATTCCTAACACTATCATCCTGAAGAAAATGCAGAAGTGGAGAGGAAAAACTGTGACTTAAAGCAGTCTTTAACAGCTAGGGTATTAGGTTCAGGTCGCAGTTGGGTTCACCACCTGTATGGAGTTCAGAGGGCGCTCAATAATCTGCCTAGAAAATGCCTAGGTGGTCACACTCCCTATGACCTCCTGTTCGGGGTTTATATGTGGGTTCCAGACATGGACAAAAACACCATTTGATTTCAGTGAAAGTTTGGATGTTTTACCAGATCTGAACAACTTTTGAGAAGCTCAGATCTATGTCCAGCAAAAACATTCCACCACTGGTGAAGTGAACGACTCACCAACAACTTCTGGTTGGATTCCAAAGATCGGTGAATTGGTTCAGAAGAAGATTGTGGACAAGAAGGAATTCGCACCTGCACCTGTTCTGGCTGTTGAAGGTACCAGAACTGTACTTTTATCGCCTCTTGCTGGCTGCAAAAAGAAGAGATTTGGGTCAATAGATCTCATTAAACCACATCATGTGGCCAAGTCTACAGAGTAGACCAAGAGGGATCCTGGATAGTTACCTGCCTCCTCTCACTACCTTACAAGGGGCACGTTGGATGCTTTGATCAGCGATAAAGCTTCCTCTTCTCGGCTGGGTACAGTTAACACTGAATATTACTTCTTCCTGTTTCACTAATAAATGCCATACAATCAACATGTATGGAAACACAGATGTCACTTCTGCAAACAGACAAAGATGGCATTTACCTCAAAGTACCACCATTCAAGTTAAGTCCCCGTTCTACACAGCCTCCAGAGCTGCCTAAAATAGATTGAATAGCCTACAGCTACTTCATCGACTTTGATGACTTCTCTACAGATTCGTCTGACCCACCTCTACCGTCCCAAGGTAGACTGTGTGAATTTTACTTTTGGCTGAAAAATACATACTTTATCTTTCCGGATTTGTTTAGTGACTGTTTTTTTCTGTTTCTAAATGGACACTATCTACCAGAACGTTCTGCTGCTGAACTGCTGAACTTGTTTTTAACACCCCATTCTTTATCACAAAAGTGTGAAGAGACCTTTCCTTGGTGAAAATTTTGGATGTTCCAGTCCCTGATGGAATTGTGTTGGATAAGATTTTTATTCATCATGAATTGCTTTTGAGAAATGTACAATATGCATCACTAAATACAATGTAAGGTAACCAATTTGTTTTGTAAAAGCGTCTAAAAGGGCCGAAATTTGCACATATCCTTGTTCTGGCTAATTTCTCCGTTTAATGCCATTCTTCTTGTATTCATGTTCTCCAGGTTTCTTTAACAGCTAGTCTGCTATAGCTGTGGACAATGGAAATATGTAACTCTGTCATCGCAAAACTTCCACATTGCTTTACACTTGCTGCATTTGCCTCATAATCAACATCCATCTGCACAAGCTATACATTTCAACAGAAAAATACATTCTTGCTCAAATGGATGAAAATTACTGCCCGATGTTTGGGTTTTTTCCGGCACTAAATGCATATGTTGTATAGAAAATGTTAGTATGTTTTAAAGCATACTTATATTATTTTTAAAAGTAGTAGTAGTAGTATTAGTAGTAGTAGTACATAGTAGTAGTTTTAGTGTTGGTATTATAGTAGTGGTAGTAGTAGTAGTATTAGTAGTAGTACATAGCAGTAGTTTTAATGTTGGTATTATGAGTGCCTTATTGGTAATATTAGCACTCATATGATTATTATCAATAAACCTTCTAAATGTTTTTCACAACATATATTACTCTTTAAGGAAGTGAGGACAATATTACTCTTTAACTATTTTGCATCATAAACTGGATAATTTTAAGGAAAATGTAGGAAATGGATACCCGAAGTGTAGTTCTTCGTGTAAATGTTATATCTTGTTTGAAACGCTATCTTTTTGATAGAGTGTGATTTATCGTCTTCAAAAATCAAAATAAAGCAATAGTTTTGTTTGTACTTTTTCCTCGATCATGAACTTATACTGTGATGAATGTGCATTGACCACATTAAAAGCCTGTAAAAGACAGCAGAGTCCTTAATGCACTAAAGTTTTAAACATCTGAAGGAGCCGGATAAGCATGTTCTCGATCTGCTAGAACCTCGAGTAGATGGTACTTTTTCTCAGCATGAGAGCATGGAGGAGAGAGAAATCATTAAGAATGCAAATCAATTCAATTGCAGTTATCTTGGGCCATGATAATCGCAGACTACTAAATAAGGTTAGTAAATGTATTTCAATGCTAAAAATAACTGAATATACAGACACTTCAAAATGAGGATGTAGAGATACATTGGAACCAATAGAAAAGCCAAATCTACAAATAAGATTAAAGCGGTGCAATATACACAAGACAATTAATTCAAGAATCAGGATGCAAAATATTATGGAACAAGTGCCAAATTCCCCTGCATCGAGGGTTGATGACGATAAAGCATTAACTATCCCTACACTAGCACTAAAGTGACATCCCTAATCAAACACTCATCAGGGCAGGATAGATTAAGGTTTCAGCGTGTGGAGTCTTCCTCAGAAGTCTCTCCACTTCATTTGGGTCAAGTAGCATAAAGCTACTGAGACAGAGCTCGTTCTAAGATGCTCTCTCTCCAAAAGGCAGAGAAGAAGAAGTGGTCTCTTTCCCTACTTACAAGACTCCAAATACTACAGGTGCCTTACCATGATTCCTTTCAGGTCATGCCATTCGATCAGGCCACATTCTCATCAGTAGTTTTCCATGGGACGATGATTACTCTAGCACGATGACCTTGATTACCAGGCCCTCTCCAGTGAGAAAAATACAACAGTTCTCCTTATCGGCATCAGCTCCCAATGTATCCTCTTCTCTCCTTGCCTAACTCTTAAACAAAGATATTATTCTAACTAACAAGGGCGCTTCTTCCACCTGCAACATAATCGTGAGAAAGAACAGAATCTAACATGCACATGAAGTTCAACTATTAATTCTAATGCAAGAGCTTCCAGGGAAAAGGCATATCAGGCCTACAAAATTCAGTTAACATAAGAGAAATGGAACATGAGCTTTACATAGTTATATAGAAATCGAGACTCATAAGTTAATATTTTCATTTACATATAAAACAACATGATTAATAAGCATATTCAATAATAAAATGATTGTCAGTTGCACAGCCCAAGCGTTTCAGTTAATGTCTACCACTGGTGACATTTGATCTTCCACGTTACTTCTTCACATTTTCTACATTTTTGCCTCTGTACATCACATTCATATTATTACGTTACAAGATCCTAACACTTAGGTTAACACGACAAAAGATTATATGCGGATGCGGTCTACTCATGTGATTATAATGCACCCCTACAATGAAAATAGATTTTGCGCTACATCAGTACCCCCCTCTGATAACCCGTGTCATCACAATACCCTAACTGCCCGTAGAGTAGACCGATCTAAACCGATGTCGTAGCTAATCTCCTCTGTCTAAATTCTTCCAAACGCTTAAGGTTCTCATAGTGACTGTCCTGCAGTCTTTACATTCTCCTTTCTCTCTCTCTAATGGAATTCTCCAATTGTCTCGACTTGTGCCATTTGTATGCCCTCACTATGCCCAACTAGATGATAACACAGACCACAACAATTACTATTGGCTTCAAGATATATCTAAGAGTTCCTTTTCTAAGATTTGCAAACCAACTTCCAACTTTTCCAAATCCTTTCCCAATCTTATCCCGAATTCCTTCAGTTACCAGATCATGTATCTCATGATGTATCTCAGTGATGTTACTTATATATTTCCTCAAATCCTTGCTATTATCAGGTATGTTAGTTCAACACTGGTGGGCCTTCAGCATTTTACAGATTCCGCCTTCTTCCAAACGCTTAAGGTTCTCATAGTGACTGTCCTGCAGTCTTTCCATTCTCCTTTCTCTCTCTCTAATGGAATTCTCCAATTGTCTCGACTTGTGCCATTTGTATGCCCTCACTATGCCCAACTAGATGATAACACAGACCACAACAATTACTATTGGCTTCAAGATATATCTAAGAGTTCCTTTTCTAAGATTTGCAAACCAACTTCCAACTTTTCCAAATCCTTTCCCAATCTTATCCCGAATTCCTTCAGTTACCAGATCATGTATCTCATGATGTATCTCAGTGATGTTACTTATATATTTCCTCAAATCCTTGCTATTATCAGGTATGTTAGTTCAACACTGGTGGGCCTTCAGCATTTTACAGATTCCGCCTTCTTTTGTTGGTAAAAGTTCTAAAGAAAGACAGTTTTTGATAGATTTGGCATCGTAGGCGTGGTTTTCCCTGACTTTTTGCCGCTACCTACTGTGTTTTTGATGCTGTTCTGGATTTAGTTTTTGCTGGCTTAGATGCTTGGGCACTTTGCCACTGCTGATCAGTGGCAAAGGGCAAGTGCTCCCTGTGTAAATTGGTATTGTGATTGGTTCTCCCTGATTGGCATATTTGTTTTACCAGTAGGTCCCTAGTAAAGTGCACTGAGTGTGCCAGGGCTGGTAAATCAAATGCTACTAGTGAGCTTGCAGCACTGATTGTGCCACCCACATGAGTAGTCCTGAAAAGAGGTCTCAGGCCTGCTACCGCGGAGCCTGTGCGCAGTTTGTTAACTGCCATGTCGACTTGGCAAGTGTACCCACTTCCCAGGCCCTCCCCTGCCCTTCTCTTACACATAGGACACCCCTATGGTAGGCCCAAGGTACCCCCCTGGGAAGGGTGCAGTGTATGTGAAAGGTAGGACATGTACTGGTGTGTATAACATGTCCTGATAGTGAAATACTGCCAATTTCGTTTTTCACTATTGAAAGGCTATCTTACCACATAGGACAGAATGGGGAATGCTTTGTAACATTTTACATTGGAAGCGTAACAATGGCTCCTGTGAACTAGTAAAAATAGTAGTAATAAAGATGCGCACAATGGCGATGTACAGAGTTACGTTGATGTCAGAGAGAAAAGCTAACCTCTCTGACATCAACGTAACTCTGTACATCGCCATTGTGCGCATCTTTATTACTACTATTTTTACTAGTTCACAGGAGCCATTGTTACGATTCCAATTTACTTACCCAGGCTCCCAGTGAGTAGGGTTCCCTTGTTGTCCTTCTAATTGTAACATTTTACAAGCATATCTTCCTATAGGGATAAGATAGAAAAATGGAGTTTGGTATCCCTGAACTCAGGATTTAATAACGCATCTTTTAGTAAAGATGGTTTTTAAATTGTGTGTTTGAAAATACCACTTTTAGAAAGTGGCTATTTTCTTGTTCAACCATCCTATGTGCCTATGCCTGTTTTGTGGATTGACTGTCTGGTTTCAGTGTGACAAAGACAGAGGATGTGCATTCCCTGTAGACAGCCTCTGGGGGGGTTGAGGTGTGCCTGGCTGTTAGAAATGGGGGTCTCTAGTTGGCAATGGTTTGCACCTTGTCCAAGCAGGGACCCTTCCTTCTAGTCAGGATAAGGGAGTTACACTCCTAAAATAACCTCTGCTCACCCCCTTGGTAGCTTGGCACAAGCAGTCAGGCTTATCTTAGAGGCAGTGTGTAAAGCATTAGCACATAACCAACAGTAATACAGTGTAAGCACTACAAAAGGACACCACACCAGTTTAGAAAATATCCAATTCTTTATATACTTAACACAAGACCAAAAACGATAAACATCCACAATACAGTACTTAGAAATCTTAAGTTATCAAAATAAACTTGCAAAACAGTTCCTTGAAGTCGATAGCTCCGTCTGGGGCTATCACGGCATCGTAAACAACAAATCCAAACAGTTCTGGCTGACCATGGCGTTGCGGGCCAGCTACGGTGTCGGGAAGACCTGCAAAACAGTACCTTTTAGAAATGCAGGGCGTCGGTGACCTCTCGTTGAGTCCGAAGGCACGGTGTCTGCAGCCGTCGGTTCCAGAGGTTGGAGCAGGAGCCGTCGGGTCCTTGAAGTCACACGTGTTGCAGATCCAACTCCTCGTGGTTGAAGTCAGGAGCACCGGCATCGGCAGGCGTCGGGTGTTGCAGTGCAAAGTGCAGCAGTGTGGCGTGCGATGCTCTCAGGTCGCGGTGCAGGCAGCGACTTGGTGATGGTCGTCCAGCGGCATCGATGAGACCAGGGCTGCGGTGCAAAGTGATGCGATGCTCGTCGAGGTGCTGGCAGGTCACGGTGCAAGCAGCGGCGTCATCGTTGCTGAAGTGCTGTCGTCGGCTGATGAACTGTAGTCAATGGCACCGGCGTCGGTAGGCCAAGGCTGCGATGCGGGGTGAGGACGGTGCATTGTGTAACTTACGAGCGGTGCCCTCGAACCACGGTGCAAGCAGCGGCGTCAATGTCAGCGTGGAGCATCATTGTCGGGGATACCAGGGCAACGGTGTGAAGCGAGGTGGTGCGGAGTGTGGTGTGCAAAGGTCGCGGTGCAAGCAGCCGCTCAGTGGTGGCGTCAGGTGGCATCCTCAGTGAGACCAGGGTTGCGGTGCGGCATGGCGGTGGCGCCCTCTGCGGTGCCTTCAGGACACGGAGTTGGCAGCGGCATCGTAGGCGGCGTTGGGTTGCTTTTTCTTCTGTTGCAGCACAAAACACACAGTCCCCAGTGCTGAGGGCAGAAGAACTTGAAGTCTTTGCTGTTCCTGAGACTTCTTTAACAGGGGCAAGTTCTACCTCAAGCCCTTGGAGAAACTCACTAAAAGGAAGCTGCAGAAAGTTTAGTCCAGTCCTTTCACTGCCCAAGACAGAAGCAGCCACTGCAGGCCAGCACAGCAAAGCCCATTCAGGTACAAGGAAATCTCCTCCCACTACTCTAAATGCAGCCCAGGTCTATTCAGCCCAGCCCTGGCCCATCAGGCTCTCTGGAGCCACTGCCCCTGCCATCCCAAAGCCAGACAGTCAATCCACAACCCCAGTAGAGGCACACAGGATGGCTAAGCAAGAAAATACCTACTTTCTAAAAGTGGTATTTTCAAACACAGAATGTAAAAATCATCTTCACTAAAAGATGCATTTTAACATTCTGAGTCCAGACATACTAAACTTTATTTTTCTACCTTGTTCCCAGGGATAGTTATGTTTATAAGATGGTATAAACAAACTCCCCATTCTCTCCTATGGGAACAGGCAGCCTTGCAATGCTGAAAAATGAAATACACTGTAATTCACCACCAGGACATGTCACACACATCAGTACATGTCCTACCTTTAACATACACAGCACCCTGCCCACAGGGGTACCTTGGGCCTACCTTAGGGGTTACTGACATGTAGAAAAAGGGAAGGTTGGGGCCTGGCAAGTGGGTGCACTTGCCAGGTCGACATGGCAGTTACAAACTGCGCACAGACTCCGCGGGGCGGGTCTGAGTTACCTGTTCAGGGCTACTTCTGTGGGTGGCACAACCAGTGCTGCATGCCCACTAGTGATACCAAAGGGGATGATGGACGGAGCGCTAGAGCAAATCAAACACTCACCCCCAGTCAACTGATCTGGGTTTAATCCATCATCATTCTTTAGCTCACTCCACCACCCCAGTTCAGACATGGCCATATGCAAATCAGTCTGACCCTGTGCCTCATGGGAACAGTCCAGCCCGAACTGTCAAGCCATGTCTTCCCTGGACCGGAAACAAGCATCCTGGGACCGGCTTCGTGTTCAAAACCCTCATCAGCCAGGCTATCTTGAATCCAGTGGCAAAGTGAGCAAGGGACCCACGTCTAGGAGCATACCCTGCCAACTAAGGGCGAACAAAGCGATACCAAAGGGGATGATGGACGGAGCGCTAGAGCAAATCAAACACTCACCCCCAGTCAACTGATCTGGGTTTAATCCATCATCATTCTTTAGCTCACTCCACCACCCCAGTTCAGACATGGCCATATGCAAATCAGTCTGACCCTGTGCCTCATGGGAACAGTCCAGCCCGAACTGCCAAGCCATGTCTTCCCTGGACCGGAAACAAGCATCCTGGGACCTGTTTCGGGTTCAAAACCCTCATCAGTCAGGCTATCTTGAATCCAGTGGCAAAGTGAGCAAGGGACCCACGGTCAGACTGATTTGCATATGGCCATGTCTGAACTGGGGTGGTGGAGTGAGCTAAAGAATGATGATGGATTAAACCCAGATCAGTTGACTGGGGGTGAGTGTTTGATTTGCTCTAACGCTCCGTCCATCATCCCCTTTGGTATTGCTTTGTTCGCCCTAAGTTGGCAGGGTATGACCAGACGTGGGTCCCTTGCTCACTTTGCCACTGGATTCAAGATAGCCTGGCTGATGAGGGTTTGGAACCCAAACCGGTCCCAGGATGCTTGTTTCCGGTCCAGGGAAGACATGGCTTGGCAGTTCGGGCTGGACTGTTCCCATGAGGTACAGGGTCAGACTGATTTGCATATGGCCATGTCTGAACTGGGGTGGTGGAGTGAGCTAAAGAATGATGATGGATTAAACCCAGATCAGTTGACTGGGGTGAGTGTTTGATTTGCTCTAACGCTCCGTCCATCATCCCCTTTGGTATTGCTTTGTTCGCCCTAAGTTGGCAGGGTATGCCCAGACGTGGGTCCCTTGCTCACTTTGCCACTGGATTCAAGATAGCCTGGCTGATGAGGGTTTTGAACCCGAAACCGGTCCCAGGATGCTTGTTTCCGGTCCAGGGAAGACATGGCTTGGCAGTTCGGGCTGGACTGTTCCCATGAGGCACAGGGTCAGACTGATTTGCATATGGCCATGTCTGAACTGGGGTGGTGGAGTGAGCTAAAGAATGATGATGGATTAAACCCAGATCAGTTGACTGGGGTGAGTGTTTGATTTGCTCTAACGCTCCGTCCATCATCCCCTTTGGTATTGCTTTGTTCGCCCTAAGTTGGCAGGGTATGCCCAGACATGGGTCCCTTGCTCACTTTGCCACTGGATTCAAGATAGCCTGGCTGATGAGGGTTTTGAACCCGAAACCGGTCCCAGGATGCTTGTTTCCGGTCCAGGGAAGACATGGCTTGGCAGTTCGGGCTGGACTGTTCCCATGAGGCACAGGGTCAGACTGATTTGCATATGGCCATGTCTGAACTGGGGTGGTGGAGTGAGCTAAAGAATGATGATGGATTAAACCCAGATCAGTTGACTGGGGGTGAGTGTTTGATTTGCTCTAACGCTCCGTCCATCATCCCCTTTGAGTATTGCTTTGTTCGCCCTAAGTTGGCAGGGTATGCCCAGACGTGGGTCCCTTGCTCACTTTGCCACTGGATTCAAGATAGCCTGGCTGATGAGGGTTTTGAACCCGAAACCGGTCCCAGGATGCTTGTTTCCGGTCCAGGGAAGACATGGCTTGGCAGTTCGGGCTGGACTGTTCCCATGAGGCACAGGGTCAGACTGATTTGCATATGGCCATGTCTGAACTGGGGTGGTGGAGTGAGCTAAAGAATGATGATGGATTAAACCCAGATCAGTTGACTGGGGGTGAGTGTTTGATTTGCTCTAACGCTCCGTCCATCATCCCCTTTGGTATTGCTTTGTTCGCCCTAAGTTGGCAGGGTATGCCCAGACGTGGGTCCCTTTCTCACTTTCCCACTGGATTCAAGATAGCCTGGCTGATGAGGGTTTTGAACCCGAAACCGGTCCCAGGATGCTTGTTTCCGGTCCAGGGAAGACATGGCTTGGCAGTTCGGGCTGGACTGTTCCCATGAGGCACAGGGTCAGACTGATTTGCATATGGCCATGTCTGAATTGGGGTGGTGGAGTGAGCTAAAGAATGATGATGGATTAAACCCAGATCAGTTGACTGGGGGTGAGTGTTTGATTTGCTCTAACGCTCCGTCCATCATCCCCTTTGGTATTGCTTTGTTCGCCCTAAGTTGGCAGGGTATGCCCAGACGTGGGTCCCTTGCTCACTTTGCCACTAGATTCAAGATAGCCTGGCTGATGAGGGTTTTGAACCCGAAACCGGTCCCAGGATGCTTGTTTCCGTTCCAGGGAAGACATGGCTTGGCAGTTCGGGCTGGACTGTTCCCATGAGGCACAGGGTCAGACTGATATGCATATGGCCATGTCTGAACTGGGGTGGTGGAGTGAGCTAAAGAATGATGATGGATTAAACCCAGATCAGTTGACTGGGGGTGAGTGTTTGATTTGCTCTAACGCTCCGTCCATCATCCCCTTTGGTATTGCTTTCTTCGCCCTAAGTTGGCAGGGTATGCCCAGACGTGGGTCCCTTGCTCACTTTGCCACTGGATTCAAGATAGCCTGGCTGATGAGGGTTTTGAACCCGAAACCGGTCCCAGGATGCTTGTTTCCGGTCCAGGGAAGACATGGCTTGGCAGTTCGGGCTGGACTGTTCCCATGAGGCACAGGGTCAGACTGATTTGCATATGGCCATGTCTGAACTGGGGTGGTGGAGTGAGCTAAAGAATGATGATGGATTAAACCCAGATCAGTTGACTGGGGGTGAGTGTTTGATTTGCTCTAACGCTCCGTCCATCATCCCCTTTGGTATTGCTTTGCATGCTCACTAGTAGCATTTGATTTACCAGCCCTGGCACTCTCAGTGCACTTTACTAGGGCCTCACCAGTAAATCAAATATGCCAATCATGGAAACACCAATCCATAACATAATTTACAACAGGAGCACTTGCACTTTAACGCTGAACAGCAGTGGGAAAGTGCGCAAAGACACTAAACCAGCAAAAATAGAGTCGAAACCGGGAGGTCAGAAAGCAAAAAGACAGGGGAAACACGCCAAAAGATGCCAAGTCTAACACTGGCCCTTCCTGGATGACCCAGCCCTGAGCTGAATAGACCCTGGCTGCATATAGAGTGGTGGGAGGAGATTTACCTTGCACCTGATTGGAGCCTGTCTCCCTTGCACAATGCTGTCTCCACCTCCTGTGGTCATGCTGCACCAGTGAAGGCAGAACTGTTTTGAACTTGGTTTAGAGCCCCCTGCACAATGAGAACGAAGACATTTTGGGGTATAATTATCAGACCCGAAACCCCAGACTTTAGACTACTTCTGGAATCGAGAGGAAGCTTTGCCAAGGAGAAGAGCTGGAGAAACTGAGGAGAAGTACTGCCCGTGCTGTGTTTCTGGGGTTGGCCTGCAGTTGCTGTTTCTGCCAAGGAAAGGAGAAGGACTTTGCTGTGTGCTGTGTACCCTGCTTGAGGAAAGACTCCAAGGGCTTGAGTAGAGCTTGCCTCCTGTTTAGAAGTCTCAGGGACACAAAGACTTCACCTCCAGCTCCCCTGAACTTCCTTGCTGGGAGTTCTGACCTGCCAAGAGGTGCCTGGTACTACGTTGGGCCGCTGGAGGTGGTTCCTGCTGTTGGGAGCTGGAACAAACCTAAGAGAAGTGAGAAAACCTGTTTTCGATGCCATCATCGATGCCGTTGTGATGCCGCGACCTGCACCGAGGCCCGGGGTACCGCTCGTGAAGTGAACAACGCACCGCCCGGCCTGCACCGCAGCTCCGAAGCCCTTCGACGCCCGCCGATGCCTACAGGTATAGGACGGGGCCGACGCCAGCGCTCGCCCCGACTCCGTCATCGACAGCGCCTGCCGAGGGTAACTCCACAAACTCGCCGACTTCACATCATCACCGGAACCGACGCCTCACTGCTGATGTAACCGCCTTCCCCTGTCCTGGAAACGACACGTCGCATCCTCGCGGACACGACGCCTCGCCTCCACCGTGGCAGCCAGGGACCCGGCCTCGACTTCGGCACCGATGCCTCACTTCCTCGACGCCGTGCATCGTCACAGAATTAGTTTCCAAGGTACTGTTTGTTTGGGGGTCTGTGTGACTCCGTGCCCGACGCCGCGCTCCACGCGGTCGGTGCCGTACTTTGGATTTATTGCTGTCACAACGTCGCAATAGCCCCAGTTGGTGATAATTGTTTTCTACAAGCTTTATTTTTTCAATAACCTTTCTAAAGTCATCTTTTTAATTGTGTATGTTGGATTTATGTCATTTTGGTCTTGTTTAGTTTAAAGATACTTTATTTTTCTAAACTGGTGTGGTGTCCTTTTGTGGTGTTTTCACTGTGTCACTGTGAGTGTTGGTACAAATACTTTACGCATTTCCTTTGGGATAGGCCTGTCTGCTCATGCCAAGCTACCAAGGGGGTGAGCAGGGGTTATCTAAAGTGTGTATCCCCCTTACCCTGACTAGAAGAAATGGTCCCTATTTGGACAAAGGTACCTACCTCTGCCAACTAGAGACCCCCATTTCTAACATTGGTGGTCAGCGGTGACGATTTGAACCTGTATTTGTACTTGACCCACAGTGATTGGTGTGCATCACTAGTTTAGTGCAGACCACTACGAAACCACATACCGTGTTTTATTTTTGGTTCTATTTTTGAGTACCCTTAAAAGTATCCACGCATCATGTCTCAGAAGGGTAAACCAGCAAGTGAGATGGCAGAATTGGAGTTTGATATTGAAATGTTGCATTCCCACAAAGTAGATCAGCTCAAGCAATTTTGCAAAGATTTTGGATGTCCCATGAAGAGCAGCTCCAGGAAGGAGGAGCTACAGAAGGCCTTAAGGGCCTGAGGGGAGGCCAAAGAGTCTGGGGAGACAGGTGATGCAGAGGTGGATGAGGATGCACAAGGGAATGGTTTCAGGTCACAGGATCTGCCTGTGTCAGGAGCAGCCTCCAGGACTGGCAGCAACCATTCCACTGGAAGTCTCTCCCCAGCGGAGCGAAAGAGAACCAAAGGGCCAGAGAGCATGAGCTAGAAGTCCTGAGGCTTAAAATGAAGCAGATGGAAATGGAAATTCAGAAAAAGGCAGAGGAGAGCAAGAACGCTCATGCCTTGGAAGAGAAAAAGATGCTTTTGGCTCATGAGTTGAGCATGAGGGAACTGGACGTTAAAGATAAGCAAGTGGAGTCCAGTTCAAATGGTGGCAGCGCGCAGCCAGTGCAAGGGGGTACGGTTTACATACCCAAGGACCTAGTGCAGAATTACCAGAGGGGTTATGACATTTATGCTTGGTTTACAGCATTTGAGGCAGCCTTGAGAATGAATGAGGTTCCTGAGAGACATTGGGGGGCGGGCCTGTGGAAGCACTTTGAGGCCACTGGGAGGGACACCCTGTCACCTTTGGAGTAGTTGGGTACCCTGAGCTATCCCCACATGAAGGAGGCTTTATGCCTCAGGTATGGGCTCACACCAGAGCAGGACAGTGAGAAGTTCAGGAACTTTAGGAAGCTTGATTCTCATACTTGGGTTGAATGTGTGAACATGTATAACCAGTCACTGGATGGTTGGATAAAGGGCAGCAAAGTAACTGATTACCAGGGGTTGTACAACTTGATTGGTTGGGAGCACTTGAGTAGTCTGTGTGTTCCAGAGCTGCACCAGCATCTATTGGATAGTAAGCTAACTGACCCCAGGGAGCTTGCTAAGGAGGCAGACCACTGGACTAGCACCAGGGTCCACAAGGGGATTGTGGGTAACCCAGCCAAGGGTGGGCAGGGTCCCCAGCAGAAGAGTGGGGGACAAGGGTAACCAAAAGGAGTTCTCTAAAGGGCCCCAAAACAGTTCCCAGGGTAAGGAGCCCTAGCCCTCCAAGCCTAAAGTGTCCTGGCCCCCTAAGGGCAGGCACGACAATAGGGGTCCCCCCAGGTGTTATTCATGTGGTCAGGTGGGCCACATTGCAAGAGATTCCAAGTGCCCCAACGCACCACCTGTACCCACTGGTGCACCGTCACCAGGGTTAATGAGTGTAGCATTGGGGGAGGAGTTGGTTCCTAGTGAAGGTGGGTAGCCAGCGGTTATGACCCTTGTCTCATAAGGAGACAGAGAGATGGTCCAGGGATCCTATCTGCCTGAGAACACTAAGAAATACAGGCAGTGGGTGACCATCAATGGGAGGAGGGTGGAGGCTCTGAGAGACACAGGAGCCAGTGTGACATCTGTCAGGTGTCAATGGGTGTCTGAAGAGCAGGTTATTCCCAATGTACTTCACCCTGTAGTTGCAGCAGACAACTATGAGTGCCTGTGTAAGGTGGTGCTAGTTCCCTTTGAGTGGGGGGGGGCTCTCAGGTTCCTTGAAGGTCGTTGTTAGTCAATTCATGCCTGTAGACTGTCTGCTTGGCAATGACCTGGAGAGTTCCCCATGGAAGGAGGTGGAACGCCAGTGGGTCTGTGTGACCACTCAGTCAATGGCAGCCAGTAGGAGTAATGAAGAGGATCTGGAGACTGAAACAGTGGCCCAGGTGCCTGCCAGGAAGAGGAAGGACAGGGGCTGTGGGAAACCAGCCCCAGAAGTTCCTGCGCTCCAGGAAGGAGCAGACCCTGAGGGGGATGCCTTGGAGCCCACTGGGGAGCAGGTAGCCGAACTGGGAGACCTACCGGAGCTGACCCATTGGCAGCAGGAAGGGGGTCCCTCCAGGGAGGAGTTTTGGAGAGCAGATGGAGTGCCCTACTCTTATTGGTTTGCGGCAACAGGCTGCAAACCAGGCAGCAGGTGATCAGTCTGGATCACATCTGATTTACTGGGAAGATGGATTGTTGTATAGTGAGCCTAAGGTCGCTGAGCCCGGTTCAGGCCGTGTGCTGGTGGTACCCGAGCACTTCAGGACCTTCCTACTGGGTCTGGCTCATGACGTGCCTCTAGCAGGACATTTGGGGTGCGACAAAAACTTTCATAGGCTTGTCACCCACTTTTACTGGCCCCAAATGAGAAGGCATGTTGGTACGCATTGTAGGTCTTGTCAGACTTGCCAGGCAAGTGGCAAGAGTGGAGGGAAGTGTAAGGCTCCGCTCCGACCCTTTCCTGTGGTGAGCACCCCTTTTGAGCTGGTGGGCATTGATGTTGTGGGGCCACTAGAACCCAAGATAGCCTTAGGCAACAAGTTTATCTTGGTCTTGGTGGGCCATGCCACCCGGTACCCAGAAGCTGTCCCTCTCCGGGCAATCACAGCCCCCATGGTGGGGCGTGCATTGATGGGGATCTTTTCCCGTGTGGGGTTCCCCAGAGAGGTGGTCTCTGACCGCAGTACAAACTTCATTTCGAAATACATGACATCTTTGTGGAGGAGTGCGGTGTGGCATACAAGTTCACCACTCCTTACCATCCTCAAGGAAATGGGTTGGTTGAGAGATTCAACCGAACCCTGACGGGCATGATCAAGGGTCTTGCAGAACCCATGAGACGGAAGTGGGACGTCTTTTTGCCATGCCTGTTGTTTTCATACAGGGAGGTACCACAGAAGTCCTTAGGGTTCAGTCCCTTTGAACTGCTGCATGGTCACCCTGTGAGAGGACCTCTGAGTCTGGTGAAGGAGGGTTGGGAGAGAACTCCTGGTAAGACCCAACAAGATGTGTTCAGCTATGTGCTGGCCTTCAGAAACGAGACTCAACGCTTCAGGAAACTCTCTCAGGCGAACCTGGAGGCTAGCCAGGAAGACATGAAAAGATGGTATGAACAGAATGCCACTCTGGTCGAATTTCAGCCTGGCCAGAAAGTGTAGGTGATGGCACCAGTGGAGCCTTGTGCGCTCCAAGATAAGTGGACTGGTCCATATGAGGTGGTGGAGCGCAAGAGTGAGGTGACCTATTTGGTTGAATTGCAGACTCCTAGGAACCCTTTTAGGGTCCTGCATGTAAACCGCCTCAAGCCGCACTTTGAGAGGTCTGAAGTAACTATGCTCCTTGCAACAGATGATGGAATGGAGGAGGAGAGTGAGCCT
The DNA here is from genome assembly GCA_963921515.1 of Calotriton arnoldi. Classification (NCBI taxonomy): domain Eukaryota; kingdom Metazoa; phylum Chordata; class Amphibia; order Caudata; family Salamandridae; genus Calotriton; species Calotriton arnoldi. Next base: position 84,950 of record CAWUFW010005146.1, read on the forward strand.
CTTCCTGACCTCCTGTCAGCATAGGAACATGATGGGTCAGTGGAAGGGGTAAACCTCTCTCCTACCCTGACCCCAGAGCAGCAGAGGGACTGTCGCCAGGTGCTGGGACAGTTCGCCTCCCTGTTCTCCCTGACACCAGGAGTCACCAATTGGTGCGTCCATGATGTGGACACTAGAGACAGTCTACCTGTGAAGCAGAAATTTTACTGGGTAGCTGTCAGGGCCAGCTTCAAGGAAGAAGTTTCCAAGATGTTGGTGTTAGGGGTGATAGAGCCCTCAAGCAGCCCCTGGGCTAGCCCAGTGGTCTTAGTGCCAAAAGCTGCTGCGCCGGTGCCACTCCAGAACTCCGGTTCTGTGTGGACTACTGTGGGCTTAATGTAGTCACCGAGACTGATGCACACCCCATCCCCAGAGCTGATGAGCTCGTTGATCGGTTGGGAGCTGCCCGGTACCTCAGTACATTTGATTTAACGTCTGGGTACTGGCAGATTGCCTTAACCGATGGGGCAAAAGAGAGGTTAGCATTTTCAACACCAGAGGGGCACTACCAGTTCCGGGTTATGCCCTTTGGGTTGAAGAACGCCCCTGCCACCTTCCAGAGACTGGTCAACCAGGTACTGTCCGGGCTGGAGGAATTCAGCACCGCCTACCTGGATGATATTGCTGTGTTCAGCTCCAGTTGGGAGGAACATTTGCAACACCTCTGCGAAGTGTTGAATGCTCTGCAACTGCAGGCCTCACTATAAAGGCTAGTAAGTGGCAGATAGGGCAGGGATCTGTGGTGTACTTGGGACACCAGGTAGAGAGCGGCCAGGTGGCGCCCCTACAAGCGGAGATTGACACCATTCTGGCTTGGGAGCCCCCCAAGACCCGGCAGAGGTGAGAGCCTTTTTAGGTCTCACCGGGTACTGCAGACGGTTTGTCAAGGGGTATGGCACCATTGTTGCCCCCTTGACAGAGCTGACTTCAAGGAAGCAGCCCAAGAAGGTAATCTGGACTGATGCCTGCCAGATCGCTTTTGATGCCCTGAAATCTGCCATGTGCACCCATGCTTAAGGCACCTGACTTCTCCAAAGAATTTGTTGTGCAAACAGATGCTTCAGAGCAATGTGTGGGAGCAGTACTCTCACAATTGAACGATGAGGGCTTGAATCAACCTGTAGCTTTCATCAGTAGGTGGCTACTTCCCAGGGAACAGAGATGGAATGCAATTGAAAGGGAAGCTTTTGCTGTGGTCTGGGTGTTGAAGAAGCTAAGGCCCTACTTGTTTGGGACTCACTTCCGGGTTCAGACAGACCACAGGCCCCTCAGATGGTTGATGCAGATGAGGAGTGAGAATCAAAAACTGCTGAGGTGGTCCATCTCCCTACAGGGAATGGACTTTACAGTGGAACACCGCCCTGGTACAGAACACGCCAATGCTGATGGTCTGTCCACATTCTTCTGCCTTAGTGATGAGAACTCCCAAGAGGGTGGGTAGTTCTCCCCACTTTTCAGCTGGAGGGGACATGTGTTAGACCTGGCATCCTTGGCGTGGTTTTCCCTGACTTTTTGCCTCTACCTCCTGTGTTTTTGATGCTGTGCTGGATTTTGTTTTTGCTGGCTTAGATGCATTGGGCACTTTGCCACTGCTATCAGTGTCAAAGTGCAAGTGCTCCCTGTGTAAATTGGTATTGTGATTGGTTCTCCCTGACTGGCATATTTGTTTTACCAGTAGGCCCTTAGTAAAGTGCACTGAGTGTGCCAGGGCTGGTAAATCAAATGCTACCAGTGGGCTTGCAGCACTGATTGTGCCACCCACATGAGTAGCCCTGAAAAGAGGTCTCGGGCCTGCCACCGCGGTGCCTGTGCGCAGTTTGTTAACTGCCATGTCGACTTGGCAAGTGCACCCACTTGCCAGGCCCTACCCTTCCCTTCTCTTACACGTAGGACACCCCTATGGTAGGCCCAAGGTACCCCCCTGGGCAGGGTACAGTGTATGTGAAAGGTAGGACATGAACTGGTGTGTGTAACGTCCTGATAGTGAAATACTGCCATTTTCGTTATTGAAAGGCTATCTTACCCCATAGGACAGAATGGGGAATGCTTTGTAACATTTTACAAGCATATCTTCCAATAGGGATAAGATGGAAAATGGAGTTTAATATCCCTGAACTCAGGATTTAATAACACATATTTTAGCAAAAATGTTTTTTAAATTGTGTGTTTGAAAATACCACTTTTAGAAAGTGGCTATTTTCTTGTTCATTCAAAAAAAGCGACAAAGTGCACACCCTTTTTCAAAATTCTAATTTCTTTCAACTTATTTGGTTTCCTTTCATCCAAGGCGTGCAACCCGGACACGTGGTCAGCCCAAGCCACGATGTTACGAATATTCCCGAAAGAGCTGGAGTGGATTACCACCCCAATCCGGATGCACAGCGCACTTTAAGTTGCATATAACTAATGCCACAAAGTTATTTATTCTCATGTATATTTTATTCTTTTTTTCAACGTAGTCCAAGTTTTACAATCTTCATACTTTTCACACATCACAAGAGAGGCGTTTATGTCTTCACTTAAATCTTAATGTTACAGAAATGCCCATCCAGGCCTTATCCTGCAACACGACTGTGTACATAAATTAATCCACGATCATAGATCTTGTATTACCCAATGCATTTCGGGCCTGTTATCCGGCCCTTCGTCAGGGGTTTTCTACGAATGAAAAATACATCAATTAGACTACAGGTTTATCTCAAGGTCGCCCTTTGTGACATTTCCCAAAAATCAACGTTTTTCCCGCTAGCAATCCTGATTAAACATTACCATGTTAAGGATACCCACAAAGAACCTTTCACCCTACGTACGTATTACCCTAATCCTCCTACCTTTTGATACTATGCCCCCTCCTCCATAAAATTCAAACGCATGCCGCTTATGAATTAACTAGCGCTCCTCATTTCTATGTATTTGTTTCAATCCTTTACCTTTAAAACCGTCCGTATGACCATCCTCCCGACTCCTTCAACAGCAACACTCCCAACTGAACAAAAACGTTCAACTCTCTCTCTTCTCTGTTTTTAACCTTGCTTGTCTCCACCCCTCAACTACACCTGCAATTAATTCATCCTCCGATGTTCCAACGTGCTGCCTCATCCCCTTCAATCCCCTTCAATCTTACTGAGTGCCTACACCTCCCATAATCCACCAGTATGCGCTATGCGTAATGTATCTGAATATTCCACCCGTTCTCACTTACCCTCCACTCCCTATTTTCTTGTTCAACCATACTGTGTGCCTCTGCCTGTTTTGTGGATTGACTGTCTGGTTTCAGTGTGACAGAGACAGAGGATGTGCATTCCCTGTAGACAGCCTCTGGGGGGGTTGAGGTGTGCCTGGCCCTTCCTGGATGACCCAGCCCTGAGCTGAATAGACCCAGGCTGCATATAGAGTGGTGGGAGGAGATTTACCTTGCACTTGGATGGAGTCTGTCTCCCTTGCACAATGCTGTCTCCACCTCCTGGGGTCATGCTGCACCAGTGAAGGCAGAACTGGTTTGAACTGGGCTCAGAGCCCCCTGCACAATGAGAATAAAGACATTTTGGGGTACAAGTATCAGACGCAAACCCCCAGACTTTAGACTACTTCTGGAATCAAGAGGACCCTTTGCCAAGGAGAAGAGCTGGAGAAACTGAGGAGAAGTATTGCCCTTGCTGTGTGTCTGGGGTTGGCCTGCAGTTGCTGTTCCTGCCAAAGAAAGGAGAAGGACTTTGCTGTGTGCTGTGTCCCCTGCTTGAGGAAAGTCTCCAAGGGCTTGAGTAGAGCTTGCCTCCTGTTTTGAAGTCTCAGGGACACAAAGACTTCACCCTCAGCTCCCCTGAACTTCCTTCCTGGGAGTTCGGACCTGCCAAGAGGTGCCTGTGACTGTGTTGGGCCTCTGGAGGTTGTTCCTGCTGTTGGGATCTGGAAGAAACCTAAGAGAACTTTCCGAAGCCGTCAGCAATGCCGCTGTGATGCCGCAACCTGCACCGAGGCCCGGGGCACCACTCATGAAGTGAACGACGCACCGCACGGCCTGCACCGCAGCTTCCACGCCCGCCGACGCCAGCGTTCACACCGACTCCGTCATCGCCAGCGCCTGCATCCTGTTATCACGGCGCCGATAACCGCCGAGGGTGACTCCACGAACTCGCTGACTTCACTTCGTCACCGGAACCGACGCCTCACCGCCGACACAACCACCTTCCCCTGTCCTGGACACGACACGTCTCCTCCTCGTTGATAGGACGCCTCACCTCCCCCGTGGCAGCCAGGGAGCCGGCCTCAGCATCGGCACCGACGCCTCACTTCCTCAATGCCATGCATCATCACAGACTTCGTTTCCAAGGTACTGTTTGTTTGGGGGTGTAGGAGAGTAGGATCTGCTTCACATGGGTACCCCCACTTTTTTGCTGATGCTTCACTGTTTTTCGACTTTAGTCTGGCTGGGGCGCTGCTAATCAGAACCCCAGCCTAGCTGCTTCCTCTCTAAAATGGTTTCCATGTGCCTTAGGCACATCTCTGATTGGAATCTGGAGTGCCCTTATAAGTCCCTAGTATATGGGATACTATGTACCCAGGGCATAGGTACCTCAGAGTCCTACCAGGGGCTGCAGCATGTATTGTGCCACCCCTGGGAGGCCATCCAAAATGACACCACAGGCCTGCTACTGCAGCCTGAGTAAGGTGGTGCATGCACCCCTTACAGTGGTATAGGCTACCTATATCACTACCATTGCACACACCTATAAACCTATAAGTCACTCCTATGGCAGGCCTTGACAATCCTGAAGGCAGAGTGCTTGGTTTTTATGTGAGAGGGTGCCTCTGCATGAGCAGAGCCCCTCTGCAGCGTTCGGAGACCCTTCTCTGATGCTGTTTGTAGTGCAGCCTGACCATATACTCTTAAGCGCATTATAACCTCGCGTTAAATGCTAACTTTGGGATGGCTGCACGGAAACATGTCGTGTTTGGTGTCAAACATCTTGGAATACTACCCCCCGCCAGTTCTGGCGGCGGGGTAGCATTCCACCCTTCTAGAGGAGAGACATGTACACACCGGCCTGCCCGGTAACTTCTTTCCAAGCCCTGGCATCACAAAATGGATGCCGCTGCCACAGACACGAGTCTGGCCTCCTGCTGCTGACCGAAACTCCGGCAGGGGAGGCCTGGACATGTAACCACCTCCCCAGACAAGATAGTGTGTATTGGGGCTGGGCGGGAGCACTCTCTGGTGCTTTGAAGTCCTGCACTGGGGGCACATTTGGTGTCCCTGTGCATACCCCAGTTCAAACCGGCTCAGGGGCTTCCAGCCCCTGCTCTGGCGCGAAACTGGACAAAGGGAAAGGGGTGTAACCACCCCTCTGCCCTGACCCTCCCATAGGTGGGTCCCCAGAGTATGTCCAACCCCTAACTTGGTATAAGTATAGGACCCCAGTCCTTAGGACTTTAGATTTACCTGGATGAAACTCTGACACAGAATCCTGGACCTTCGATGCTCTACTTTAAGATTAGAGGACTGAAGAATCTCCCTTGGGGTCAAGGAGTGACTCCCCTGCTTGGCAGGCACCAAAGAAGCAATTGTCCGGTCTGCATCGCTGAAGCTCCCGCCGGATGCCGAAGTCTTTGCATCCCCAGAGGTGGATTTCCAGACTTCCCCGAGGCTGCCCTGAGTCCCCAGCAAAGCTGAGGCCCGTAGCTGTCGTGGGTAATGTGGAACTGTGACCCCTGGAGACCGAGCACATTTGCAAGTGCATCCTCTTTCTGGGCTCCCACGAAAGTGTGCTTTGGGCTCCGAGTAGCCCCCGCCTCCAGCACCGACTGCACTGAAGATCACTGGCCTCCACTCCACGAGTGTCCCGTGAGCCAGCTCCAAGTGTGTCCACTTGAGGCTCCTTTGCGGTTGCTAGTCTGTTGGCTAGTAGGCCTTCCCGAAGGCCAATCTTCTTCTGCTTGGGCTTCCCTGGTTGCTCCAGGCGTGCCCTTACTTACCCTTGCTGGGTGAGTCCCTCAGACCTTGCTGGTCTGCACCACCGTCCTTCTTCTATTTCCACAAGACTTGCCGTTGCCAAGGCTTGTTGGGTCCAATCCGGTCGCCGACACCTCAGCAATCGACAAACGTTGTGGGACAGCTCGAATCCAGCTCCTGGTCATCGTCGACGCCTCCTGGACCTCGTGGCTGAAGAGTCAAGACGACCGTCAACCTACCTGAAGCACTCGACATCGGTGGGCATCCGCTCATCGCCTTCCTGGTCACTGGCTAGTGACCCAGACTCTGTCCACTCTGCTTTCAGGTTCTTCAGATCTTCGATCCACCTTTGGATCCACCCGAACACTTTCGACATGGCCGCCAGCAGCACTTTGCAGCAGATCGCCATTGAAAACGACGACGAAACCCGACCCCGAAAGACACCTATGCACCCGGCTTCCCTGGGTGAGGTAACACGAGTACTCCGGTGCTCCCGTGGGTATAGACTCTAGAACAACCCAGTTCTAAAGGGGTTTGCTCCAAGTCCTCCTCTAAGTGTCCCTTTTCTTTAAAATTCCAACCTCGACTTTCCCCATAGAAGTCAACGGCGATTTGCGGCTGTGTTCTCACACTGCACGCGTCCCCCGTGGGTCCCCTGTGTCACTACCTTGGGTGGTTCCTTGTGGTCCAAGCACTTCTACAGGCTCTAGGCCTTGTGTCTAGCTCAGTCGTGGTTCTTATGCCACTTTATTGGTATATGGTTTGGTACGCCCCTAGGGCTCAAACGTGTATTTGTGCTATTACTGTTGATAACTAACTTATAACTTATGTACTTCGAACTCTAGCCTCATAAAGAGACTAGAGGGGTGTGTTTAGCAATAAATACATATATTTTGAATATATACCTGGTGTGGTCCTCTTTCATTTGGTCACTCACGAGATTATAGACTGGTAAAACAAGCTGCTTTACATTCCTTCAAGACTTAGCCTGAAGGCTGCTCTCCATAGCTACCACTAGGATAGCTTTCAATAAAGGTTGTCTTTAACCTATCTCCAATAAGGGGTTGTTTGGACTGGTGCAAGGTGCCCACTATAATTAGTGGACAGCATATACCAGGCCAACTTCTCACATTGGTGTGCAGCGTGTGGGATTCCAGCTTGCTATTGTTTTACCAGATAATCTCAATTGAATTGATCAACTGAAAAGCACTAAGGGTACCTTAGGTACATATAAATCAAGCTTAGTATACAGTAAGTTCTACTGAACTTAGAGGTGTGTGTTAAGGGATAGCACACCCTTTCTACAACTCAAGAGAGTTTAGTAGGCCACACTAGAGTAGGTAGTGCATACACCACACCTCACTAGTAATGTCTTCAAAGCCAGGACCCAGTGAGTCCTCGCCAGGAGCCAGTGGGCTTCTTCCCTCCAAGTATGATAAACTCCCATTCTTGGAATTGAGAGCATTATGCAATACTAGGAAGCTGAAGGCAGGCAAAAGTGCCAGCACCCAACACCTCAGGGAGGTGTTACTGGCTGATGATCTCAGCAGGCCCCTAGGGTCTGAAGGGGTAGGCAGAGAGGGTGGGGCAGAAAATGAGGAAGGGGTCAGGGGTGAAGAAACCCAGGCCCCCCCTCTGAAACTGGCCAGGAAGGTGACAATGACCTTGACCTGGAAAACCCAGCTATTCCTGTGGATGAAGGGGAGGATCAGGATGACCTCACCTTTGTCCCCCAGGAAGAGTTGAGAGTGTGCCAAGAAGGGATAGATCTCCTTCTCAGGAGTCTAACCACTCTGACACCTCAATAGGGACCTCTGTCTCTTCTCATAGGAGAGAATCCTCTCATGACAGGGGAAAGAGACTGATTCAGTATGAGCAAGCCCAGCTTGAGCTCAGAAAACAGCAGTTGGCTATAGACAGGGAGTCCCTATATCTCTATAGAGAGAGAAAAAAGTTGGGACTAGAGTCCCATGGTGGCAGCAATTTCCCCAGAGATAGGGAAAGGTCTTATGACCATAGAAACCTGAGCAAGATTGTCCCTCCCTACCAGAGTGGGGATGACATCCACAAATGGATAACTGCACTGGAGAGGGCCTGTAAAGTACAGAGGGTCCCTCAGGAGCAGTGGGCAGCAATCTTGTGGCTCTCCTTTGCAGACAAAGGTAGAGACAAGCTCCTCACTGTAAGAGAAGAGGATGCTGACAATTACAAAGTCTTGAAGAGTGCTCTGATTGATGGGTTTGGCCTAACAACTGAACAATACAGGTTAAAGTTCAGAGATACCCAAAAAGCACAGACTCAAGACTGGGTAGACTATGTGGATTGTTCTGCTAAGGCTCTGGAAGGTTGGTTGATGGGCAGTAAGGTGTGTGACTTCACAGGATTGTACAATCTTATCATGAGGGAGCAGATTCTTAATAACTGTCAAAATCAGCTGTTGCATCAGTACCTGGTGGACTCTGATCTGACCTCTCCCCAAGAATTGGGAAAGAAGGCAGACAAATGGGTCAGAACCAGGGTGAGGCAGAAGGTACAGAACCAAGGTGGTGACCCAAAGAAGCAAGATTCTAAGAACTCTGATAAGGGTGGGGAGAAGGGTAAAGACCAGAAGTCTTCACAAGGCCCCCAAAAATCTTCTTCAGGTGGGGATTCACAGTCTAACAAAGGGAAAGGCCAAAAGAAACCATGGTGCAAGGTCTGTAAGCAAAAGACCCCCTGGACCAGTGATTGCACCAAGTCCAAAGACTCTACTCCAGCCCCCACCAATGCCCCTAAGGCACCTGCTCCCCCTAGTGCAGTTACAGTTGGTGGGGGGACTACACAAGCCAAGGGTTTAGTAGGGTTGACCCTGTGTAAGGAGATGAGCTCTGACCTAGTCAGAGAACTCACTCAGGCTGTCCTAGTCTGTGATGGAGGCATGGATGTGACCTCCTCTGTGAGTCCCAGTAATCTGGGCAAGTACAGGCAACAGCCCTTAATCAATGGAAAAGAGGCTTTGGCATTTAGGGACATAGGGGCAAGTGTCACCATGGTGACACAAGACCTTGTGAATCCTGGGCAGATTATACTTGGTGAAATGTACCAAGTGACCAATGCTAGCAATGTCAGAACAGCTCTGGCAGTTGAACTTCTCCTGGGGAGGGGTAACTGGCCTTAAGAAGGTTGTGGTAAGTGCAGACCTACCAGTTGAATGCTTGCTTGGCAATGATTTAGAAACTTCAGCTTGGGCAGAAGTGGAGTTCAGGACCCATGCAGAAATGCTGGGCATCCCTGCAGATGTGTTTGCTGTGACCAGGTCACAAGCCAAAATGTCTAACACTGAACAGGCCTTGGATTCTGGAATAATGGACCAAGTGCCCTCCAAGAAGAGGAGTAGTAGGGTAAAGGCAGTGCCTTCCCCTTGGCTCAGAAGGAAGATCAGTCTCTTGAGGGGGATGATCTCAGTCCTGAGGAAGGAACTGTCCCAGAGGAGCTTGAACCTGACCAGGTTGAGTTCTTGGGGACAGGGGGCCCTTCCAGGGCAGATCTGAGCCAGGAGCAGCAGAGCTGCCCCTCTCTTGAACCCCTCAGACAGCAAGCTGCTGCTGAGGCTGCTGGGAAAGCTAGTGGTCCCCATACTGTGTATTGGGATGATGGACTCTTGTACTCAGAGTGTAGAGACCCCAAGCCTGGTGCCACCAGGAGGTTGGTCATACCTCTGAAGTTCAGGGGCTTCCTGTTGACCCTAGCCCATGACATTCCCTTAGCAGGTCACCTGGGCCAGAACAAGACTTGGGACAGAATTGTCCCTCACTTTCACTGGCCCCACATGTCTGAAGACACCAAGGAGTTTTGCCGCTCCTGTGTAACCTGCCAGGCCAGTGGCAAGGCAGGTGGCACTACAAAGGCCCCCCTGATACCACTACCTGTGGTGGGGTTTCCCTTTGAAAGGGTGGGGATTGACATTGTTGGTCCCATGGATCCCCAAACAGCATCTGGGCACAGGTTTATCCTGGTGGTAGTGGATCATGCCACCAGGTACCCAGAGGCTATTCCCCTTAGGACCACTACAGCACCTGTGGTGGCAAGGGCCCTCCTGGGAATTTTCTCAAGAGTGGGCTTCCCTAAGGAGGTTGTATCAGACAGGGGTGCTAACTTTATGTCTGGGTACTTGAAAGCAATGTGGAAGGAGTGTGGAGTGACTTACAAGTTCACCACACCCTATCACCCACAATGCAATGGTTTAGTTGAGAGATTCAACAAAACCTTGAAGGGCATGATTAAAGGGCTCCCAGAAAAGCTTAGGCGAAGATGGGACATACTCTTGCCCTGCCTTTTATTTGCATACAGGGAGGTGCCTCAAAAGGGGTTGGCTACAGCCCTTTTGAACTTTTGTTTGGTCACCCTGTCAGGGGCCCATTGTGTTTGGTGAAGGAAGGATGGGAGTTACCTCTCAAGCCCCCAAAGCAAGACATAGTGGACTATGTACTTGGTCTCCGCTCCAGAATGGCTGAGTACATGAAAAAGGCAACTAAAAACCTTGAGGCTAGCCAGGAACTTCAAAAAGCCTGGCATGACCAAAGGCTGTACTGACTGTTTACCAGCCAGGACAGAAGGTGTGGGTGTTGGAGCCAGTGGCCCCAGCAGCTCTCTAAGACAAATGGAGTGGACCCCATACCATTGTTGAACAGAAGGGTGAGGTTACCTACTTAGTAGACCTAGGAACACCCAGGAGTCCCCACAGGGTTCTCCATGTCAACAGATTAAAACCATATGTGGACAGGGCAGACATGGGCTTGCTCATGGCTACTGATGAGGGACAGGAGGAAGAGAGTGACCCACTCCCTGACCTGCTCTCACAGAACCCTGATGATGGGTCAGTGGATGGTGTAGCCTTGGCAGGCAGCCTCACTGCCCAGCAGCAAACTGATTGCAGACAGGTGCTCAATCAGTTCAGGCACATATTCTCACTGACACCCAGTCAGACCACCTGGTGCACTCATGAAGTGGACACTGGGGACAGTCTGCCTATTAAAAATAAGATTTATAGGCAACCTGACCATGTCAGGGACTGTATCAGGACAGAAGTCCAGAAGATGTTGGATTTGGGAGTTATTGAACCCTCAGATAGCCCTTGGGCTAGTCCAGTGGTCCTTGTGCCAAAACCTCACACCAATGGTGGGAAAAGAGAGATGAGGTTTTGTGTGGACTACAGGGGTCTCAATGCAGTCACTAGGACTGATGCCCATCCAATACCTAGGGCAGATGAGCTAATAGACACTTTGGCCTCAGCCAAGTATCTAAGCACATTTGACCTGACAGCTGGCTACTGGCAGATCAGACTAGCTGATGATGCAAAGCCAAAAACAGCATTCTCAACCCCTAGTGGGCATTATCAATTTGTGGTGATGCCCTTTGGTCTGAAGAATGCACCTGCCACTTTTCAGAGGTTGGTGAATACAGTCCTTACAGGTCTGGAAGCCTATAGTGCAGCATACCTAGATGATATTGCTGTCTTTAGCTCCACCTGGGAGGATCACCTGGTCCACCTCAGAAATGTTTTACAGGCCCTGCGGAAAGCCGGCCTGACTATCAAGGCCACCAAGTGCCAGATAGGGCAGAGTCAGGTTGTGTACCTGGGCCACCTTGTGGGTGGAGGCCAGGTTCAACCCTTGCAGAGCAAGATCCAGACCATCATGGACTGGACTGCTCCAACTACCCAGACTCAGGTGAGAGCCTTTTAGGCCTGACTGAGTACTATAGGAGATTTGTCAAGGGGTATGGATCAATAGTGACACCCCTGAATGACTTAACTTCCAAGAAAATGCCCAAAAAGGTTCAGTGGACAGTTAGCTGTCAAAAGGCATTTGATGACCTAAAGCAGGCCATGTGCACTGCTCCCATTCTACAGAGTCCTGATTACTCCAAGAAGTTCATTGTCCAAACAGATGCATCTGAATTGGGGGTAGGGGCTGTACTGTCACAATTGAATGATGAAGGTCAGGATCAGCCAGTAGCTTTTATTAGCAGAAGGCTGACCCCTATAGAGAAACGTTGGTCAGCCATTGAGAGGGAGGCCTTTGCTGTGGTCTGGGCTCTGAAGAAGTTGAGGCCATACTTGTTTGGTACTCACTTCCTTGTTCAAACAGACCATAAGCCCCTCTTATGGCTAAAACAAATGAAGGGTGAAAACCCCAAACTGCTTAGGTGGTCCATTTCCCTACAGGGGATGGACTTCACAGTGGAACATAGACCTGGGAGTAACCATGCCAATGCAGATGGACTCTCTAGGTACTTCCACTTAGAACATGAAGACTTAACTGGGCAAGGTTAGTTTAATGTCCCTATGTTTGGGGGGGGGGGGTTGTGTAGGAGAGTAGGATCTGCTTCACATGGGTACCCCCACTTTTTTGCTGATGCTTCACTGTTTTTCGACTTTAGTCTGGCTGGGGCCCTGCTAATCAGAACCCCAGCCTAGCTGCTTCCTCTCTAAAATGGTTTCCATGTGCCGTAGGCACATCTCTGATTGGAATCTGGAGTGCCCTTATAAGTCCCTAGTATATGGTATACTATGTAACCAGGGCATAGGTACCTCAGAGGCCTACCAGGGGCTGCAGCATGTATTGTGCCACCCCTGGGAGGCCATCCAAAATGACACCACAGGCCTGCTACTGCAGCCTGAGTAAGGTGGTGCATGCACCCCTTACAGTGGTATAGGCTACCTATAGCACTACCATTGCACACACCTATAAACCTATAAGTCACTCCTATGGCAGGCCTTGACAATCCTGAAGGCAGAGTGCTTGGTTTTTATGTGAGAGGGTGCCCCTGCATGAGAAGAGCCCCTCTGCAGCGTTCGGAGACCCTTCTCTGATGCTGTTTGTAGTGCAGCCTGACCATATACTCTTAAGCGCATTATAACCTCGCGTTAAATGCTAACTTTGGGATGGCTGCACGGAAACATGTCGTGTTTGGTGTCAAACATCTTGGAATACTACCCCCCGTCAGTTCTGGTGGCGGGGGTAGCATTCCACCCTTCTAGAGGGAGAGACATGTACACACCGGCCTGCCTGGTAACTTCTTTCCAAGCCCTGGCATCACAAAATGGATGCCGCTGCCACAGACACGAGTCTGGCCTCCTGCTGCTGACCGAAACTCCGGCAGGGGAGGCCTGGACAATAGGTTTCCTGTCCCAGGGAGGTGTAACCACCTCCCCAGACAGGATAGTGTGTATTGGGGCTGGGCGGGAGCACTCTCTGGTGCTTTGAAGTCCTGCACTGGGGGCACATTTGGTGTCCCTGTGCATACCCCAGTTCAAACCGGCTCAGGGGCTTCCAGCCCCTGCTCTGGCGCGAAACTGGACAAAGGGAAAGGGGTGTAACCACCCCTCTGCCCTGACCCTCCCATAGGTGGGTCCCCAGAGTATGTCCAACCCCCTAACTTGGTATAAGTATAGGACCCCAGTCCTTAGGACTTTAGATTTACCTGGACGAAACTCTGACACAGAATCCTGGACCTTCGATGCTCTACTTTAAGATTAGAGGACTGAAGAATCTCCCTTGGGGTCAAGGAGTGACTCCCCTGCTTGGCAGGCACCAAAGAAGCAATTGTCCGGTCTGCATCACTGAAGCTCCCGCCGGACGCCGAAGTCTTTGCATCCCCAGAGGTGGATTTCCAGACTTCCCCGAGGCTGCCCTGAGTCCCCAGCAAAGCTGAGGCCCGTAGCTGTCGTGGGTAATGTGGAACCGTGACCCCTGGACACCAAGCACATTTGCAAGTGCATCCTCTTCCTGAGCTCCCACGAAGTTGTGCTTTGGGTTCCGAGTAGCCCCTGCCTCCAGCACCGACTGCACCGAAGATCATTGGCCTCCACTCCACGAGTGTCCCGTGAGCTAGCTCCAAGTGCGTCCACTCGAGGCTCCTTCGCGGTCGCTAGTCCATTGGCTAGTAGGCCCTCCCGAAGGCCAATCTTCTTCTGCTTGGACTTCTCTGGTTGCTCCAGGCGTGCCCTGACTTACCCTCGCTGGGTGAGTCCCTCAGACCTTGCTGGTCTGCACCACCGTCCTTCTTCTATTTCTACAAAACTTGCCGTTGCCAAGGCTTGTTGGGTCCAATCCGGTCGCCGACACCTCAGCAATCGACAGACGTCGTGGGACAGCTCGAATCCAGCTCCTGGTCATCATCGACGCCTCCTGGACCTCGTGGCTGAAGAGTCAAGACGACCGTCAACCTACCTGAAGCACTCAACATCGGTGGGCATCCGCTCATCGCCTTCCTGGTCACTGGCTAGTGACCCAGACTCTGTCCCCTCTGCTTTCAGGTTCTTCAGATCTTCGATCCACCTTTGGATCCACCCGAACACTTTCGACTTGGCCGCCAGCAGCACTTTGCAGCAGATCGCCATTGAAAACGACGACGAAACCCGACCCCGAAAGACACCTATGCACCCGGCTTCCCTGGGTGAGGTAACACGAGTACTCCGGTGCTCCCGTGGGTATAGACTCTAGAACAACCCAGTTCTAAAGGGGTTTGCTCCAAGTCCTCCTCTAAGTGTCCCTTTTCTTTAAAATTCCAACCGCGACTTTCCCCATAGAAGTCAACGGCGATTCGCGGCTGTGTTCTCACACTGCACGCGTCCCCCGCGGGTCCCCTGTGTCACTACCTTGGGTGGTTCCTTGTGGTCCAAGCACTTCTACAGGTTCTAGGCCTTGTGTCTAGCTCAGTCGTGGTTCTTATGCCACTTTATTGGTATATGGTTTGGTACGCCCCTAGGGCTCAAACGTGTATTTGTGCTATTACTGTTGATAACTAACTTATAACTTATGTACTTCGAACTCTAGCCTCATAAAGAGACTAGAGGGGTGTGTTTAGCAATAAATACATATATTTTGAATATATACCTGGTGTGGTCCTCTTTCATTTGGTCACTCACGAGATTTTAGACTGGTAAAACAAGCTGCTTTACATTCCTTCAAGACTTAGCCTGAAGGCTGCTCTCCATAGCTACCACTAGGATAGCTTTCAATAAAGGTTGTCTTTAACCTATCTCCAATAAGGGGTTGTTTGGACTGGTGCAAGGTGCCCACTATAATTAGTGGACAGCATATACCAGGTCAACTTCTCACAGGGGGTCTGTGTGATGCGCTCCACACAGTCGGTGCCGTACTTTGGATTTATTGCTGTCACGACGTTGCAATAGCCCCAGTTGGTGCTATTTGTTTTCTACAATCTTTATTTTTTCAATAACCTGTCTAAAGTCATATTTTTATTTGTGTATGTTGGATTTTTGTTGTTTTGGTCTTGTTTAGTTTAGATAAAGATACCTTATTTTTCTAAACTGGTGTGGTGTCCTTTTGTGGTGTTTTCACTGTGTCATTGTCAGTGTTGGTACAAATACTTTACACATTGCCTTTGGGATAAGCTTGTCTGCTCGTGCCAAACTACCAAGGGGGTGAGCAGGAGTTATCTAACAAGTGTATCCCTCTTACCCTGACTAGAAGCAAGGGTCCCTATTTGGACAAAGGTACCTACCTCTGCCAACTAGAGACCCCCATTTCTAACAGTTTTGCATTACCATTGTCCTTTTCAAAAACCATCTCTCTATCTACAAGCAAAAGTGACTGAGCCATATTAACTGATAACTTATCCACGATAGTTGATAACCTTCTAATCTTGATGCCATTCAAGACCACTCCCAAACTAGGTATCATTGCTCCAAATATATCCCCCATGATTTCACCAGCACTCACTCCACATTTCTCTCTATGGGCTGACTTTCCTTGCAAACTTTCCAAATCCTCACATTGTATATCTTTGGAAACACATCAGCCACATAACAAGTACCAAAACATTTGTTCAGGAGTCGAACATATGCATTTCTTTAACACACAAAGTACACACTTGGCACCACTTGAACAGCTTCCCGCAAGAATTTCTTCGAGAAGAGACATCAATCAGAAATGTGTGTTCACACGCACTTTGTCGCACAAAAATGGTGTCATAGCATGTTTGTACTTGTCGAATGCAAATCTTGCCTCGTTGTTCCCATTTAGAGCTCTAGGACCAAAACTTCCCTTAGCCTTATGAGCTAATTCTTCCTTAGTCCACTCAAATGTTTCCTCCTGTAGGAAGGTAGGATCCTTCTGCATGGTACCCCCATTTTTTGCCTGGTGCTAAGCTGGTTTTGACTAGTCTGACTGGGACCTGCTAATCAGGACTCCAGTCTCTCTGCTTTCTCCCTTAAATTGTTATGACAAGTACTTAGGTACATCCCAGATTGGCTACTGGGGTACCCTTATACGTCCCTAGTATATGGTACTTAGGTACCCATGGCATAGGTACCCTAGAGGTCCCCCATGGGCTGAAGCATGCATTATGCCACCCAGGGGAGACCATTCAAAATGGAACTACAGGCCTGTCATTGCAGCCTGTGTAAACTGATGCTAGCACCACTTACTAAAGATATAGGGTTCCTATATCTAGGGTCACTGCACTTAAAACCTATAAGTCATCCCAATTGCAGGCCTTATCAATCCTGATGGCAGGGTGCTTGGTTCTAAGTGTGAGGGTGCCCCTGCATGAGCAGGACACCCCTTCAGCCTACGGAGTCCATTCTCCCGGGTTGTAAGTGAAGGAGCCATATACTATATAGAGGGGCTCCATCTCGAAAACGGCTGCAACGAATCCTATCATGTTTGGTATCAAACATGTTGGAATCATACCCCACACTGTAAACGGTGTGGGGTATGTGATTCCAAGCACTGGAAGAGCCCTCCGTTAGGCTCTCAGTGTTCCCGGTACCAGCCTTCTTGACCCAGACAGCACAAAATAGTTGCTGCCGACCAGAGACACGGTTCTGCCCTCCCACTGCTGAGCCAAGCTTGAGCAGGGTAAGGCAGAACAATAGACATCCTGTCACAGGGAGGTGTGACCACCTCCCAGACAGGATTTAGTGTATTGGGGCAGGGTGGGTGCGCTTGCTAGCGCCACTCAGTCTGCATGAGGGGCACATTTGGTGTCCCCATGCATAGACCAGTTCAAACCAGCTCTGGAAGCCGTTGGCTCCTGCTCTGGTGCAAAACTGGACAAAGGACATGGGAGTAACCTCCCCCCTGTCCAGACCCTCCCCTGGTAGGGTCCCCTGAATTGTCCCAACCCTTTCCTTAGGGTACTTAAGGGCTTACCAGTGGGTGGGTCCCTAGATTCATCGTGGGACAAGATTCAGATCAGACAACACTTCTTCTACTGTCTGGACACTCTGGACTTCACTGGACTTCGTTTGGGCTCAACTTCATCTCCCTTCCAGTCTGCTGCATCGTCTGTGCCTGTGCACCATACAGGAACCTTCCAAGGCCAGTGGGCATCAAAGACATCTGAAAGAATCTCCCTTGGCGTGAATGAGTCACTCCCCTGCATTCGCAGGCACTGCAACTAAGTCGACTGGTCTGCTGATCCTGAGCTCCTCCAGACTCCGTAAGGTTCTGCAACACAGGTGGTGATTCTCCACAGCTTCTGGGGCCTGCCCTGCCCTCTCACCAAGTTTGAGGCCAGTATCCCTCGTGGGGGTTGCAAGAGCAGAACCCCTGTGTACCGCGTCAACTTGCAGTTGCATAGGCTTGTTGGCTTCCTTCCAAGAAGATATTTAGGCTCCAAGTAGCCCCAACCTCAAGCACCTACAGAGACCAGAATCTTCAGCCAAACTGCAATGTTGTGCATCGTGGCCTGCATCTTTTGGTGAGCTGCTTGAGGTCCTGTTGCGACTCCAGTGCCTCCAGCCTGTGGGTCCATTTGAGGGTCACCGTTGTTTCTTTTGGGCTCCTCTGATTGTTCTGGGCCTGCCCTGACTCCCCTGCTTGTGGTGAGTCCCCAGGACCTTGCTGGTCCCGACGTTGCACCTTCTTTGACTTCTGCGTTGGTTGCATTTGCCAAGGCTTTTTATTGCTCCCACCGGACACCAACCCCTCAGCACTCGACATCCAACGTGGGACAGCTCGTGCATGGCTCCTTGTCTTCCTCAGCATCACCTGGTCCTCACAGCTGCAGAATCAAGGTCTTCGTCAACTCTCCTGCAACTCCCTTCGTCTACCAGATCTCCTGGTCACTCCTGAGTGACATATACTCTGTCCCCTCTGCTTGTAGGTACCTTCCGAGTAAAATCCACCTTCAGATTCCACCGGACACTTTCTCATTCGTCAGCAGCGGCACTTTCCTGAAGTCCTCCATTGGGTTTGACAGCGGTTTCCGACACCACTTCACACCTATGCACCGGCTTCCCTGGTGTAGGTAACATGGGTACTAGGGTATCCATGGGTGGGGTGGCTCTCCAACCTTCTGTCTTCCATGGGGTTTCTTCAGGGTCTACTGGGACGGGTCCTTAATCTTTAAAATTCCAACCACGACTTACACATAGAGTTGTACGGCACACGCGGTCGTGTTCCCACACTGCACACGCTCTCCGTGGGGATCCTAGTCAATCACCTTGGGGGGTTCCTTGGGTTCCCAGCACTTCTACGTCCTCTTGACATTGTCTTGACCCGGGTCATGGTTCTTATACCACTTTCTTAGTATATGGTTTGGCCCCCCCGGGGTCCACTGTATATTCTGTGCTATTTACTGTGTTTCTATGCAAAGTATTGTGTGCATTGTGTTTATGTTCAGGTAGGTGATATCAAAACATGTTAGAGTATTATATAATAAATACATATTTTTATAAATACTTTTGTGTGATTCTTTTTCACTTAATCTATACTATAAGATTGCATTCTGGTATAACAAGTTGCTTTACACTCCTTCTGGACTAAGCCTGAAGGCTGCTCGCCACAGCTACCACTTAGATAGCTTTCTAAGGTTGTCTAAGACCTCTTAAATCACCATAAGGGTTGTCTGGACTGGTGCAAGGTGCCCATTTACATTAGTGGACATCATATACCAGGCCAGCTTCTCACAACTTAAATTTAACTGTTAGTCACCTATGTTTATCTTCTGATTGCACACTAACAGATGTAGAGAAAAAGTTTGTAGATCAAGTTAAATTGTGTCTATGCGCATAAGCTGTATCAAGTGTGACTGTGGGCACAAAATACTTTTCCATTCTCTCGTCTTGCTTGTAATAATCATATTTGTTCAGGTGTTTGTAAACTGGAACTTCTGGAAGCACCAAATCATAATTTGAGAAATAGTACTCGCAGTTACCCTTTCCATAAAACATACTAAGAAGCAAACTGCAACTAATACCATACATCAAGGGCAGGTGATGATATCTGATACCTTCCTCGACCGAAGCAGGCAATTGCATACACATATAACAGTCTCTCACATCCATAGTGTCCACATACTCATACAACAATTTTGCATAAGCATTCAGCGTATAATCACCTTTAGACAAATCTACATGTAGCAAGCGACTAGTTTGCTCTATTAAGCCTCTATCAGATCCTAATGTACCCTCTTTTAAGGTGATAGTGGTAGGTGTGGATGTCCTGTGTATCCTCACTCCTGGTACCTCGATTTTGTGTGCACTTATAATGAACTCAGTAATGAGTACAGCTATCACTATGATTACTCCTACAAAAAGTGTATCTATTATAAATGTGTGCCTACGGTTCGAATTTCCGGACTCCATTTTCAAGTTGGCTCAGATTGTAGCTGTAAGAGGATCATCACAAAGTCTCTTTCTTTTCGCCTCTTATTTCTGTACAACAGAGTCTTTGAACAGCTTTTTTGGGGTCTTGGAAAATGTCCTTAAAAGTCTCTGGCACAATATTCACACAGCCTAGAAGATATTCCTAGCCTTCATTCTTGTTCTAAAGGAAAATTCCTATTTTTATTCTTTTGCCACTCGGGCCTATGTTATCTTCTTTCAAGCAAGAATTTTTTATTTACAGTTCAAAGTTCAGTTTACATCCCTTATGAGGTCAGAGCCAATTTAGTCGATGACTCACTGTAACAGTTCAGCTCGGAATGCTGTAATCTCCTGAGGCGGTGGCTGATTTCCAAAGCTCAGGAATTCGATAACTTCCAAAATTAGAGTCAGTAAGCCACTCAACCTTGGTGGATGAGGCACAGTCAATGACACAACTGCATTAACCTCTATTCCAGGAACTCTCAGCAGCATCTCGATAATCAGTATCGATGTCTCAGACCTCACTCTCCCCGGCATTTGTAGCTAGATAAGTCCACTCGGTAGAGGCGTATCTCTGACACAGCACTCTTGCTCTTCTTGATCTTCCCTCGCTCCCTTGAGCTTGTTCTGACTCGCTTTGATCAGATCAGATGATTCAGTTATTGGTGAAAGATCTTTCTCAGATGTAAGTCTCAGGTTTTGTCTTTTCTGTCTCACTGGGCACAATTCGTTTACGACCTCTTTCTTCCTTGACTGTACACGGTCAATCTCTACACCAGTCTCTTCTGCTGAGTCAGACTCTGTACCACTCGCAACATTACCGTCTCCCTCAGAGTCTATACCTGGTCCTTGTGTACCTTGATCCCCCTCAGCGCGACCTGGTGGGTATCCAGCTTCTTCAGGAACCCCCACAGTTTGGCTTGCTCTCTCCGGTGATCTTGCCACCATGACTGGAGTTGCTTCTGGGAGAGGAGCTGTTTCTTCTGAGGGCCCTGAGACTCAACGGGTGTGCGAGGCATGTATCCAGTTTGGCAGGCCTCCACACTTCACAGCAGTATTCATCACCAAGATCACCTTGTATGCTCCACGCCACCGTGAAGAAGACAGTTCTTCCTTACGTGCTTTCAGATCAGCACCCAAGCTCCAGGGCTTAGGTGGTGACAGAGATCTTTCGAGGTCGGTGCAGTCACAGCTTCAACCTGGTGGGACACAGAACAAACAACATCAGTCAGTCCTTTGCGTAATCAAGGACCAAATCATCTGTGATGTTAATTAGTGCTGTGGACAGCACTGCAGGTAAGCGTATCGCTCTCCCCATGAGGATCTCGTGCAGAGATAGCCTAGTTCTTCTATCAGGAATGCTGCGCAAACTCATTAGAACCAAAGGCAACATATCAGGCCATTTCAAGGATGTTGAAGCACACACTTTTGCAATTCTCGCCTTTAGCGTCCCATTAATCTGCTCCACAATTCCTGATGCCTCTGGCCTGTAGCTACACTGCAGTCTCTAATCCACATTTAAGGTGGTACAGAGCAATTTCATGATCTCACTGTGAAAGTGCATTCCTCTATCCAACTCCAATGTAGTTGGGAATCCAAAGCGCGGAATAAGCTCCTTCAACAACAACTTTGCTACTGTGAGGCTATCACACTTTCTTGTCAGATAAGCTTCCATCCACCGTAAAAAGATGCACACAACAACCAGGATGTATCTCAATCCATTGAACGCAGGCATTTCAACAAAGTCCCACTGAATCTGATTGAAAGGACCCCTGATCTCCCAATGTGGCAACCACAGTTTTCTTTCCAGCATTCATTTGTTGGCATGTGACACACCGATTACACACTGCGTCAGCAATCAAACGGAATCTCAGGTTGAACCAAGTCTGCCTGAAAAATCTTACCATTGCATCTCTCCCTAGGTGAGCTGCTCCATGAATCTGTCTCACCATTGTACTCAACAAACAATCCAGTAGCACTGCTCTACCATCAGTTGAAATCCAAATGTCATTTTCCCCCTTCTCACAACCTGCTCTGATCCAAATGGCTTGTTCCTGATCAGTTGCTTTGAATTGTAACTGCCTGACCTCATCCCAAGTATCAGCACTAGCTAGATTCATGCTGAGTTCGGTGCTCTCGCCAACATATTCCCCATTAAAGATGCATACATGTGGCACAAAAAAACAAGCAACTTCATCCGCCTAGCGATTTTCCACTGTAACAAAATCATACCCCCTCCCATGAGCAGCACATTTCACAACCACCACTTCCTTTGGCAATTGTAAGGCTTGCAACAATTGTCTCACATATTCCATGTTTCTTATGGGAGAACCTGATGACATTAGGAAACCTACCCAGAAACCGTAGTGGCTATCGGTATAGATGGTGACTCGCTTTTGCTCAGAAACAAGGCATGCACAGGTCAAGGCAATGATCTCTGCTAATTGTCCGAAGTATACTCCTTGTAAACAAGCAGCTTCCACAACTCCAGAAATGGTGCAGACAGCAAATGCTGCTCTCAAACTCCCTTCATTGTCCCTTAGGCATGAACCATCAACAAAAGGACTTGGTCATGGTCAGACAATGGTTCATCGACAATGTCAGGTCTCGGCTTGGTGCAACATCGCTTCAAGGTGACATTTTCCGCTGCCAACAAAATCTGCTCATACCTTGTCAACCTGTTATTCGTCAAATACTGTGTTTTGGTTCTCGTCATCAGAAGCTCAAATGAGTTTGGAATGTATACAGTAAGCGGATGACCCACCACAATGCTTTCACATCTTTCAATGCTGACACCTGCTGCAGCAACGGATTTGAGACATTCAGGCAACGCTGAAGCTACAGGATCTAATGTAGCTGAAAAATAGGCCACTGGTCTACAGACACCCCCATGCGTCTGGGTGAGTAAAGAAACACCACAACCCTCCCTCTCACATCAGAATAGCAAAAACACTTTGTTGGAATCTGGCATTCCTAAAGTTGGAGCACGACAAAGGCACTCTCTCAGCGACAAGATGGAAATCAAGCTGCCATTATCCCAGGGTCCCGGATCACTCACATCTTTATGAGTTAACATCTGTTAAGGCTTTGCCATCAAGGAGAAGTTCAGGATCCATTGTCGGCAGTAGCCAACCATTCCCAAAAACATACTAACTTTCTTTTGTGTGGTAGGCTGATTCATTTTCATGATCGCCTCTACTCGCTCGGGTGACACCTTCCTCTTACCTTTCTCAATGCGATGACCCAAGTACTGAAATTCTGTCAAACAGTACTGGAGCTTGTTCGGCGACACCTTGTGTCCATTTTCAGCCAAATGATTTAGGAAGGCAATGGTATCATCCCTGCAAGCCTCTTGTGTCTCAGATGCAAGTAAGAGGTTGCTGATATACTGAACTAGCACGGAATTCTAGGGCAAAATCAAGCTCTCAAGGTTCTTATCTAAAACTTGATTAAAGATAGATTTACTTTCAGTATACCCTTGAGGGATATGACACCACGTTAAGACACGGTTCTCCAGACTGAAAGAAAAGAAAACAAGGCTTTCCTCATGCAATGGAATGGATGACACAAATCAATGCTTGACACAAATCAATCACAGTAAACCAAACAGCTTCGCAAGGGATCTGAAACAGATGGATTTGGAACCAGGGAACAACATGGAAACACAATGGCATTGATTTTCCTGAGATCCAGTTCTTTGCAATACTTCCTGCTTGGCTTCTGCAATCCCATGATACTCGAATTACACGGACTTCCTATGATCTCCCTCAGTATGCCCTGCGCAGTCATGGAATCAATTACAGGTGTAATTCCTACCACCGTTTCCGGGGTCACGTTGTACTGAGGCATTCTCAGAAATTCAGCATTCGGCTTAACCTGTAAGCGGACTTGCTTGACTCCTCAAATCAGTCCTATCTTTTCACCTGTGAAGTCACACACCACTGGAGAGACAGTGTCTCTCAAGTCCAGCGGCATGTCTTCCACTGTCAAAAATGGAAACATGTCTATGTAATGGTTCCGATTCACGAACTTGAAAGCAATGTAATAGTCGTTTGTCTGCAGCTCAATTTCCTTTGGTGTGCAATAGATGGGACAATTCAATGTACACAAAAGATCACGCCCTAGTAAACAGACTGGACTCAAATCACACACCACAAACTGGTGATGATCCTGAAAGGTTCCAATTTTCACCTGCACCTCTTCTGTCAATGGATTTGTCATCCTTTTGTTGGCAACTCTTACGACTTGTATTGACTTTCCCGAGAGGGGTAGGTTTGGGACTACTGCTGATCTCACAGTAGAATGGGTAGCACCAGCATCGATCAAGAATGTAATGGGATGACCACCTACGTCTGCCTCCACATACGGTCCACTCTGGTTTATCTCTAAGACTGCTCCAAGAGTACAGTCTTCCTCCCCCCTCAGGCACCGTCATTGGGGCGGGTCCTGATCAAATCCATCTAGCGCTTCATAAAGGGCATCTGATGGTATGTTCAATTATTCCGTGGAATTCTTGGAGGTTATGGCACTTGAACTAATTGATTTTGGTTCCCCCGTTGTAAGATCTTGGCCTTGTCACAGTATTTACCAGATCTGGCACTTGCACTAAATCTCCCTCCTGCATTTGATTAGCTGGAGTCAGACAACCCTCGCGCTTCCAATGCTCGATCTTGTGGCAAAAATGGCAAACGGTTGTCTTTTTCAGCGTAGCAATGCCTATTCCTGTTTTGGGATCTATAGGGACACCTTTCCCTCTTCCTTGACCAGCTCTACCCCGAGTGTTCTGAACAACTCCTTAGGCATTCCCCTGATTTCAACCCATTGTTCTTCCATTTGCCTGCGCCTGATCTACCCTTTGCGCATTCCGCATTTGAACCAGCATCAACTTGTCCTTTATCCTTCTATGCTTGAAATCCACTTCATCACTGCAATATCTGGCGTACCGTAGAATTTCATCCACTGACTTATTTTGCCAGCAGATCAAATGTTGCTGGATCATGAGGCTATTCTCCGGTCTCAATCCCATCTCAAATTTTGAGACATATTGGCCGATGTCTTTGAGGTTGAGTGTATCTAACCCACTGTATTGCTTGAAGGCTTGCAAAGGCTTTTTGTAATAGGCAAGTACTGTCTCTTTAGGCTCATGGGTTGTTAGATCGATCTCTTTTGGGGCTCTTTTGGACTGCAACCATGTAATCAACTGTTTGTGCTTTTTCATGACCAAGGGCGAAGGACCATGAGTTAGAGGATCCCCCTCTGGCTCAGCATCAGGCCAATCAATTACAATTTTTACATGCAGACCATAGATCACTAGGAACCACAATTTCAAACAGCATATTCAGATCAATCCTTTGAGATCTTAATAAAGCGATCAACTCGGTCATACCATTCAACAGGCTTCTCTCTCAACCTAGGGAAATCATTTGTGAATGCCTCTAGATCACCTCTACTGCAAGGAACATGCACATATCCTCCATTAGTCACTTCTCGCAATGGATAAGCCTCAACTCCCGATGCTCCCCCTCCTGGAGGTGGCGTTTCCCCAGTGACTCTCCTGACGCTTTTCTTTTTCGACCACCTTTCCTCCCACTTTTTAAGCATACTCCAATTCTCAGATGTGTGCTTTCAGTCCTGTTACTCTCTTCTAGCTCCTGATAACTGTAGTTCAGCCTATGGTTTCCCTGCAGCATTATCATTTGAGACAGGTCTACATCATATCTCTGAGCCAATTCTGATAACTTCTCATGTGCTTGCTTTACAGGTGAAATCCTTTGCTACAAATAACAGTTCATCTGGCTCATAGGTCTCTATTCTTTTCAAAGGCAAGTTCCCACTGACAATTTCATCTACCTCAGCCTTCAATCTCATCGCGTCCAACAATCTTGCCTTTACCGCAGCTGTGATCCTTCCGTGACTCAATGTACTATTTTGTCCTTCCTTGCTGTTATTATGATCTCTCAACCAAGTCTCAAAATCTGTGGCATCTAGGACATGTTGGTTTCCGATGACTCCCTGACTTGTACTTGCTTCTGATGTCATGCCTACTTGTCCTCTCACTGGAGTTTCCCGCATCCTTAAGTCTGAGCTCGTGTTCACCATGTGTATAGATCATATAGTACTAGAACTAATGCGCATTCCCGAAGGATCAGCAGTAGCTAGTAAAGCTTTACTAGGCCCTACAGGCACTAAGGATGGACCATTTCCATTTGAGTTTCCAGTTCCTCCTGATCCAGTTCCCTCCGCCAACACCGGCTGTCGCTGACTAGTGTTTCCCAATGAGCTTGAGTCGTACACAGAGACAACAGGACCAATGGTGACCGGTACTGTAGGAGTTTTCGGCAACCGTGAAGCAGCGTTGACTCCACTCATTTCTGAACCTCCCAAAACAGACACTCCTGACTACCCCATCCCAGTTGAGATCCTTCCCACTACCCCTGCACTAGGACCTGTCTGAGATGCTGACAGAATCTCCATGTTCCCTGTATTCGCACACTCTTGTCTTGCCTCCCCTGAGTGTGGGTTGTAAGGTGGAAGACGCTCCAATAACAACCTATCCAACAAGCTGTGGTCCGTATCACTCCCATCATTTCCATTTTCCCTTCGTTCCTGTTCTGAGAATCTCCCTCTCTCACCAGAATTGGATACAACCATTCTCCCTCAATGGTGTCTATCCTCCATCTCTTAAGTTGTGCAACCCATCGTGCTTCCTGACATGCTTTCATAGCCTTCATCATCTTTCCTCGGAATCTCTCTCTGCTCTTTGCATGTGCTGCTCGCATCCATGCATCTAATGCCTCACCTTGCTTCACCTCCAGACCTGCTGGGCTGTTTGTTCCTCGCTCCCGTTACTGGTGGAAACCGCGCTGCTGGGGGACTGCATTACCCACCCTCCTTTGAGCCTGGAAGCGCATTAAACACCGACGCCGGCCCGCGACCGGTGTAGCCTCACCTTGCTTCACCTCTGGACCTGCTGGTTCCTCGCTCCCATTACTGGTGGAAGCCACGCTGCTGGGGGACTGCATTACCCACCCTCCTTTGTGCCTGGATGCGCGTTAAACACCAACGCCGGCCCGTGGCGGGGGACGCACCAGGGCCGTGCCCGGGCAAAGCCCGGGCCAAGGGCAGGCCCGTCCATGCCCATCGGAGCCCGGAGGAGGCTGGGCTGGGCCACCCCTCTAATGACCGGCTCCAGTGAGGTTTTCAGTCACTGGGACATCGTGATAGGAGCATCATAACAACAAATGGGTAAGAGAAAGACAACAAGTGAGCCTCAGGGGAGTGTTGTGAATACTCGACGCATTTTTAGTGAGGGTCGCAAGCACCCTGGCGCACGAAATAGAGTTCACAGAGCGCAGACTATCACTAGAAGAAACAAGAGGTCGCGCCCCCTTAGTTCTCTCTCCTCCCGCGACTGTGACTGTGTCTGGGTTAGAACTGCACGACACGACTCCCTGTGGGCCCCAAACCCTTGCACACTTGCACTCACATTTGGCCTTGGATGCAGTAGTTAATCCACCTCTTATAGAAGAGTCTAATAGTGAGCCGGCAGCTAAAAGGAAAAGGTGTGGGAAGAAACCGAAAGTGAATCCACCTAAAAATCCACCTAAAAACTTAAACCAGAGAAAATCTTTGGGTAGGAATAAAGAAACCTTTGGCTCGCCCCACCTTCTAACTGCTAATTTGACCACAGTAACAATGAACGAGGAGGGATGGAACAGATTGGAGAACGTTGTCTCCCTCCTCTTACAGTCTCTAATACACAGGCTCACTAAAATAGAAGAATATATAGGTCTGCTCGGTTCAATGGCTACTACAGTTGGAGGAATTACACCAACAATTTCAGGAAATTTAAAAGGCCCAACAACTGTAGGTGCACCAGTTAAGGATGCCACCTTTATGGTCTTAGAACAGCCCCCTCTACCCACGCCTATTCCTCCGCTCGATCGGACACAGGGGGGTTAATACAGTCAGAGAGAGTATCTCGCCTTACCTCCCATATGGCTGAGAGGGTCCCAACTTATGGGGTAAGGGTCGCGCCACATATGGAAGATATAAGTCCTAATAGAGCCCGGCCTCTGCATCCCGTGAAAGACCTACCCCCAACAGCTTTACCCTTGACCCTGATTTTTTTTTTTTAATAGTCCTTATTGTGCAATAATACAGGATTAGTTGAGAGAGCAGGATTTTCCATGGTCGAGGGGCCCTGGCTTTCGTTCCACATCGGCCGATCTCTTTCCCCAACATACACTTTCCACCCAGTGGTTTAGTGCATGTGGGTATCCCAAATGCCCCTTGGGCCCCTCTTCCACACCTCTTCCCATACTTCCTTCTCTGAGAGTGATATCTGCGCCAACAATTTCCAGGTCACTCTTATTGCTGTTTTGCTTAATCATTGGACCATATTTTAACATCCCTTTATATCAGCATATCAGACTACCTCTATGTCTTTCCCAGATATCCCAAAATTCTAACCTCTTACAACGTGTACATGCCCGTTCAATTTTATTTGTCCTAATCACTGATCCCACCCATTCTGCTAGTGATGGCGGGTCCTGGTATATCCATTTTATGCATATCTCCCGCCTTGCTAATAATATTAAAAGGAATAATAAGCTATTTTGTTTTTTGTTTAGACTAAATCCTTCCCTATTACCTTTACCGTTCGTATTCCTAACCCCAAACATGATTAGCCCCAGGCTTACCTCTATGTTCTGCTGTAGTACTTCTGAGAGAGTTTTAACCACTTCTTCCCAGAAGACTTGTAGTTTGGGGCATCTCCAGAACATATGAACATCGTCCGCTCTCTCCTCACCACACTTGGGACACTTTTTTATCTCGCCCCTCGACAGCTTGGACAACTTCTTCGGTGTCCAATAGACTCTATGTAATGTAAATAAATGATTCCTTTTAGGGGAGCAGATTTGACTATATGCCAGCATGCAGACATTGATACTTGCCATAAATTCTGTATATCCAGCGTAGGCAGGTCCTTCCCCCATATCTCTATGGGTAGGCCGAAATCTTCTTCTCCTGCTGATATGAAAGACCAATACCAATGTGCTACTTCTTTCTTCATTGCTCCCCCTTGGATTTTTGTTTCTATTTCCGAATTTCCTGTATCGTCCTTCCCTAGAGTCTTTATCCAGCTTGATAGTTGGTAAAATTTAAATTTAGAAATTGTCCCATTGGTCAGCTGTGATAATTCGTTCCATCCAACTAATGATTTCCCTGTTATTATCTGACCCCATTTCTCTACTCCCCCTGATCTCAGCGGTGTCGATAACGTGTCTCTTAAACATTCTGGTGTTCCAGGTGAGTCCCAAATTGGGGCATTGTCACTATAGTACGGGATTTTCCATGTACGTCTGGCCTGATACCATAGTTTAGCAGCTGCCTCTAGTGTCTTTAGTTTAATTTTTTTAAAGAATTTTGGGTTACCAAATTTATATAGAAAATGACTTCCTTCCGACATTGTCATGGCTTGCAAATAGGTTGGATATTGTTGTTGTTCTTTAAACAACACTCTGATATTCTTAAAGTGAAAGGCCCTATAGTACTGGTAAATGTCTGGACTAGCAATCCCACCGTGTTCTTTCCTTCTCCTAATCTTTTTCCAAGCTATTCTTACTCCTCTTGATGCCCAGATAAAGCTACTGATATCTCCCTGTATCTTATTGAACCACTCTCTCCTAAATTCCAGAGGTATGGTGTTAAATATGTATGTGAACTTGGGAAGTATCATCATCTTTATTAAGTTGGAGCGACCCAGAAAGGACAATGGTAAACTTTTCCATGCATTCAACAGCTTCTTAGATTCTGCCAGGACTCTGTTGAAATTTACTTGAGCGATTTTCCCAATCTCGCCTACTACCTGGATCCCTAGGTACCTTATCTGTTGCTTCACTAGTGGGATATCACTCTGGGCGTTCCACTGCATGACCTCCGTTTTCTGTTGATTTATCTGATATCCAGATATTTTCCCAAATGCTTCAAGCACCTCTATTGTGTTCGGCAATGTTTCTTCCAAGTTGTCCGTGAATATCATTAGGTCATCTGCATACAGTGCGACCTTCTTAATCCATGTTTTATACCAAAATGGGGTTATCAACTGATTTAGCCTCAATGCATTTGCTAGGGGCTCTATATACAAGTCAAACAGTAGTGGGGAGAGGGGGCATCCCTGTCTTGTTCCCCTCCTAATATTTATTTTGTTCGTGAGTCTACCATTTACTAATACACGTGCTGTAGGGTTCCTATATAGAGTCTTTACAGCCCCTATATAACTGCTTCCCAGATTGTATTTTTCTAATACTTTGTGCAAATAGGGCCAACTAACCCTGTCGAAGGCTTTGGCAGCATCGAATGTGATTATAGATAGCGGAGATCTTTCCTTGTTGGCCACATCTATTGCCCCCACCAACTCGTGTGTTAATTCATGTATATGTCTGCCCCTTATAAATCCTTTTTGATCCTCATGTATTAAGGTACCGACTACCTGACCCAATCTTTTTGCGAGTATTTGAGTGTATATCTTATAATCACTGTTTAATAAAGACAGTGGCCTATAAGACTCGCACCTTTTGGGTCCTTCCCTGGTTTCAATAAAATACATATTGTTGCTTCTTCCCATGATTTAGGCAGTTCCTGTCCTTCTATGAGTAACTCATTAAATAATTCCGTCAACTGTGGGGCTAGCTCTTCTTTTAAGGATTTATAAAACTCATTTGGCAGCGCATCTGGCCCTGCTGCTTTCGCATTTTTTAATTCTTTTACTATCTCCATTACTTCTCCTTCTGTTACTTTAGCGTTAAGTCTGACCCTGCAATTTTCTGGTAGCTCTTGCTTTATCCAGTTCTTAATGTACTCTTCAATCTGTTGTTCATCGGCCCTTGTGTCCTCAGTGTATAAGTTCTCGAAAAAACTACTGAACGCCCTCCTGATCTCTGTTTCGTCTGTACTCAGAGCCATTTGATTATCCTCCTGTATTCTAAAAATTTTGTTACAGCTTTGTTCTGTCTTAGTTTTCCAGGCCAAGATTTTGCCACAGCCCTCACCATAATGATAGTGGGCAAGTTTACTAGCCTCCCATTTATCTTTGATTCTAATTTCAAGAATGTCATTGAGCTCGTCCCTTAGCATATTCCTTTCCCCTTCTAGTTCTTCAATTTTATGTGTATTATTCTCCTCACCCATTCTCCTGTCTAAGATCATAATACCCCTTTCTATCTCATTTATCTTATTCTTAAACTTCTTATGTTTGTATGCACCTTTACTTGTTAAAATCCCTCTAATTGTGGCCTTGTATGCATCCCACCGCACCTGATTCGATGTCTCCTTTGTATTTATTGTAAAAAAGATCTTTGTTTCCACCTTCAAATTGTCTACTATCTCTGAGTCAAGGAGCAGCGTTCTATCTAGCGTCCACCTAGGAGTATCTTGTGTATTCTGCAGGCACACCTCCATCTGTACTGCTGAGTGGTCTGATAGGTGCGCCGGGAGGTGTTCAACCCACTTTACTTTATTACATAGAGTCTTATCTACTAGGAAGTAATCAATTCTTGATGAGTGGCCCAATTTCTTATTCTTAAAAGTAAACTTGTGAGATTTTATCCCTTTTTCTCGCCAGATGTCTATCAAGCCCAAATCTTCTAAATAAAGCTTTAAGCAACTTCTCATTCTTGGCAGGGTTATGGTGTTCCTTATTGGCAGCCTATCTTTCCTGGGATCTATGACCAAGTTAAAATCCCTCCAATTATAATTTGTGATGAAGTATCCAAAAGATATGTATATAATTCCTGCATTGCTGTTGGGTCGTCCAAATTTGGGCCATAGTATCCAGCAATTATACAGCTAACCCCGCTCAGGCGAACTTTTGCTACGGCCCATCTTCCTTTCAAATCACTATGAGATGATTCTATTATCGCCCTCGCCGAACTTTTAAAAATGATACACACTCCCTTGACACAGCAGGCCTGATCTGTACATGTATAATTATCCACCCACTTTTGTTTCTTCAAAATTTCTACCCACTCCTTTTTCAATAGATGTGTTTCTTGTAAAATTATTATATCACTTTTTATATTTTTTAGATACTCCAATATTCTATACCTTCTACCTCTGACCCTCAATCCATTTACATTCCATGTTAGGATGTTAACCCCCATGACCTACAACTTTGTTCTTTTTTGTATCACCTATTCTTGCACAAGTCAGACCATTTTTTTGAATTTTTTCCCTATATGCTCCCACACCTTCTGTGAACTTATTTCTATAACTGTGATCCCTTCCCCCCTTCCCCACCTTCACCCTCACCCTCCCATGGAGAAACCTCCCTCTATCTCTTTGGCGATATATCTCGCCTATTTGAACCCCGGGCTCTACAGGCTATTCTTTATACTCTCTGGGCTTTGATTCTGACTATTAAGGACTCTACTTCCTTTGATTCTTTCAAGTTAAACATCTGGTTGCCCCACATTATTCTCAGGGATGCTGGGAATTTCAACTGCACTGTTGCCCCCAGGGATCTTAACTCCTGCATGAATTGCCCTAACTCCCACTGTCTATCCAGCGTTGCTTTAGAGATATCTGATCTTATTTTGAAGGCCCAATCATTTTTTTTGTGAGCTCCAGCTCTTATTCCCTCACTCAGTATTCTCTCTTTCAAGGTATATGTTCTAAAATTGATCAAAATCTTTCTCGGGTTTTTCCTAGGTTTACCTTTGCCAAACGGGTCCCTATGTACCCTCTGTATGTCCTCCGCCAGCTCTTTTGTTTCAATCCATGGAAAAACTCCTTTAGAAGTGTTATCATATAACCTTTAATATCATTGCCCTCTTGTCCTTCCGGAATATTTAGGACTCTTAGGTTATTTCGTCTTGCCTGATTTTCCATTATCTCAATTTTACCCCTGAGTTCCTTTTCACTTTCTTTCAGTGCCTGTATTTCCACCTTGTTCGATTCCACACTTTTGCCCATTTCTTCCACTGTGGATTCCACTACGATGATGCGTTCCATTATGGAGTTAATTTTGGTTTCCATTGCTTCGCAGGCTCCCTGAATCCTTTGTTGATTTTTTTCTGAGGTCGCAAAGTTCTCTCTCATTTCTGTGATCAGTGTCTCAATTAATATATCTGTACCCCTTGTTTGATCACCCTTTGAATTGAGTTGACCACCTTTCTCCAAGGAGCCCAATATAGGTTCCCCCCCTGTGGTTTCAACCACCTCAAGGACCTCAAATCTGTTCTTGCTTGTCGGAAAATCGTCCACAGGACTGGTCTCCATCGCTGAGTCAATCACAGGGCTGATCTCTGTCATTGCTGGTTTCCCTTCTTTTGGCTCTCTTTCTATAACTGCTGTCTCACTTGGGAGTGTTTGCTTCACTTTAAAATATGATCGGAGAGAGGGCGTTATCATTACTTTTGAACCTGCTGTTCTTGTCTTTGCTGAGTCTGAGGTGGGGGCAGTAACTGGGGCAGTAACCGGGGCTTGAGGAGGAGTAGCCAGCTTTACGCTTTTACCACTATTTTGTTTTTTAAAGGCAGTTACGGCAATAACAGTATTGCTAACTAATTCTGGGGCAGTTATTAAACTTGCTGCCAGTCCCCTACTCCTGAGGCAGTATCTCAACCCCTATTCACTGTGAGATCTTGCGTCTGCCTATTTTGGGTCTCCAGATTAAATTGACCTGGTCCTGGCTTTCCCCCCTTTCTGCTCTGTTTGGAGGAAGTCACCTCCCCTTCAGCCTGCACACTTACCCTCGTTCGCTGCCTTCTGCTCTCCAGATTACCGTCCAGCCCTTTGCTTGCAACCTTCTCCCTCCTGGGCGCCGTTGCTGAGCCGTTTC
Source organism: Calotriton arnoldi (assembly GCA_963921515.1). Lineage (NCBI taxonomy): Eukaryota > Metazoa > Chordata > Amphibia > Caudata > Salamandridae > Calotriton > Calotriton arnoldi. The sequence goes on from CAWUFW010005146.1 coordinate 118,382, forward strand.
CCAAAACCTCTCTGTCTGCCTCCCTGTATGTCGCTTTGTCTTTGCAGGTACTGGCGCTGCCGGGGCTGACCCGAGCTATCCCCCGGAAGGAAACCTTGGAGGCTGCTCTCCTGCTAGAGCGCAGCACCAGCATCGCTTGCGCCCACACCGAGCCAGACTGTTTTCCGCTGCCTAGAGTTGGTACCGGCCTCACCACGTCGATCCCCTCTCTCTGCTCCGACCCAGGGGGCATACCGCAACCGCTGTTTGTTCTGCGTGAGTCCTCTAATTCATTTTTTCTTTTCTTTTCCGCCCGATAATATCGCTGCCTTCATTGTATGCCTGCGAGCCTCGGGAGCTCGCGACCAGCCCTCTAGCCAGCCGCCATTTTTCTCCCCACCCTTGACCCTGATTTGAGCAAATGTTCCAGGACTGAGAGAGGACCTGAAGGAATCTACGCAACAAGTAATGGACAAGTCACTTTATTGGTTGAACAAATATGGAGGTTTGGGCTTAGAAAGGTATGGGGGGTTAGCCAATACCATCATAATGGCGCGGACAGTGGATTGGGTTGGTCCCACATGCAAAAGCTTAAAAGGAGACTGTGTTGTGGTGAACTTCAATAATTGCCAAATGGTGAGCCTTCTGAAACACTGATTATGTGACATTCCAATTTTAGCCCTACCACTAGTTTTTTTTTTTACGCACAACTTGCACCGGGGGTCCTGACCAACGTACATCTGCAAATGGGAATTATAGATTTGAACGAAGACCCCCCGGATAAATACAACACTCCCAATCAGATGTGGAACTTCCAATTGGGAAACAGGGAATAGATTCGCTCCCCTAGAGGGGCTTGATAGCTGCAATTGACTGCCTATAATGAATCCATTTACCCAAATGACAGAACCCCTTGTGAATACAACTATCAAGGAGTCAGGTGGCTTAATAGTTATGGAGGGGTTGAGGCTGGAAAATGGTTAAAACTCGCCTAATGGAACGTCGCGGGTATCAAGGGGAAGGTGGGCAATACACAGTGGTGCGATGCTTGGCAAAAATATAATATAATATGCGTGCAGGAGACCTGGGCTACTGACCAGATTTCCATGGATGGGTATCGCTCCTTTCAAACAGAGGCAGTGCCTGCACCCGCCGGTCGAGCCAGGGGTGGTTTATTAACACTAATATCTAATACCCTGTCAATAACACTAAAGGTATTTTTGAAGGTGTCCCCATCCTTTCACTTTTTGCTGTTTGAAGGTTTAGGAGGTCAGGACTGGTTATTGATAAACTTCTATAATAATAATTTCGGACTGAATATGCATTCGTGGTGACCCAAGTGGAGCTTGAGCTTGATAAAGTGGGAGAGGGATTCAAAAAGAACTTCGCTATTGTGTGGGTGGGTCATTTTAACACACATTTATGTAAATATTCTACCACCCCAGTTTGCGGCACCGAGGATATGGATGGGCTCTCAGTAATTCATTTTATTCATAATGAATATGGCCAAACACTGAATAGGCTCTTGACCGTTAGAAACCTGGGGAAAAGAAACAGACAGACCGAACACGCTGGGGAGTTTATAACAACCTTCATACGCAATGAATATGAGTCAACTATTGATTACATCGTGACTTCTGACATTTTAGATGGGAAACTGACTCAAGTGGAATCAGTTTTTACCACTTTTAGTGATCATGCCATCCTTTCCTTTTCTGTAGCATTAGGCTCCTCTCGTGAGATGCCAACTAAGACAATGGAGACACCAGCCCTAGGAAGAAAGAATGGTTATCAACTAAAATGGGCTAGCGTAGATAAGGTAAACACAACCCTGGAAATAATAACAAAAAGTCTGGACTGTATACAAAATTACTTAGATATAAATCTACCTGCTGAGCGTATCACCCAGGATTTCTCAAAATTATTAGAGGCAGTAAATAAGGCTTTATTTCGCAAAAGAACTTCAAGTAAGGCATCGGTGGGGCATTGGTTTGATCGTGCATGCTCCCAATCGCTAAAAACCCTCCATGAATCCTTGAAAGAAGTCCCCAGAAACCAAGAGAGAATAAAATCCTTACGAAAGGCATATAAAGATTCTAGGAAGCAGAGGGAAAAGTCCTGAAAGAAGAGGCTTGGGAAGAACTAGAAAGGGCAGCTATAACTAACAATAGCAGGGACTTCTGGAGGGTGGTAAACAAACCTTATTTTAAGGATGCCACTGATCCAACCTTAGAATACCATGTGGGTGAGGATGCTTGGGTGGCTCATTTCGAGAAAATCTTTGGGTCAGGGGTAACCCAGATGGTGGAGCATCCTTAAGTCCCCCCCCCCTCCTCACACTGACTTTCTCGTATTTACAATTGAGGAAATAACTAAAGGGCTGGATAGGTGCAGCAGGGCAAAGGCCCCAGGCCCAGATGGGGTCCCCATAGACCTATTTCTTGAAGATCATGCCTTATGGGCACCCCTACTGCAGAATGTATTTAATGCCATTTCCAAAGATGGCCCCTTAGCATCATGGGGTACAAGTGTTATCGATCCTATTTTTAAAAAGGGAGCCAAAAGCGAGCCAGGTAACTATAGGCCACTATCCCTCCTGGACAGCACCTCAAAATTAATGGGGCAGCTATTACTACACCAGCTGGAAGAATGGGCAAATGACAAAAATATACTGATTCCAGCCCAATACGGATTCCAACGGGGCAGGGGAACTATTGACCAGTGCCTGACCTCAAGCCTTATAATGTGTCTGAACACTTCCAGACTCATCCGACGCTCCGACACCACCGACCCATGAGGAAGTGCTCCGATTCTTCCGACGCTCCTCTAATTCTCGACTACAGCGGACCACTAATAATTCGGGTGCCCCCCAAACTACTCGGCATTGACTCCCTTCCCGGGCTCTCCGGCGCCCCTGTATTTCCCCAGACCCCGATTCTACTTGCTCACACTCTTGTCGTCCTGATGATGATCTCAATCCAATGAGATCGAAACGCCTTCGACCTCTTTCTACAACCAAAACTCCTCCATTGCATTAATTAATTGGAGTTTTGTCTATTGTTGTCAACGTGATGTATTTTTAAATGTCACCAACCCCTCACTTCACGCACCTTCACTATTTTTGTGTGAGCACCAGAACTACCTTTCGAATGCAAAAAGTGATACTCCATTTATGCTGTTAATAAATGTGATATCATTTCAACCTTGTGTCCCTTCATATACTGCGCATTTTCTACATTTTAGCCTATGTAGATCACATTCATGTTATTACGTTACAAGATCCTAACATTTAGGTTAACACAAAAAAGATTATATGCAGATGTGGTCTACGCGTGTGATTATAATGCACCCTACAATGAAAATGGATTTTGCGCTACATCACATCTACAGATACGTTTAACGTGCATTATGTCTGTTCTCCGTTGTTTCTCTTTATTAACAACATGCTTCTTTTATTCAATTTTTTGGTTTGCTTAAACATAATTTTCTGCTCTAGCCTGGGTCTCTTGCGTTATGTTAAAAGGTGGCAGCAAAGATGTCTACATTCTTATGGATTCGGCATAATTGCCTCATAATCCTCCATCACCAGAATAAAGAGCCCTTCTCAACGAAAGGCAATGTTTGTAGCTAATGAAATTACTAAAGACAATGCTGCATATGCAACATCTTGCTGCTCTGATCCCTTATAAAGATAACTAGTCATTTACCATAGTGTGTGTAACATCGCTTCTATTGGCTAAATCTTATGCATATGGAGGTCAACGATCTAACTGTCCACGAACTGGAACTTCCTGGGCAAGCTAGAGGAGGGCAGGAGGTGGGCAGTGGCATTCAGGAGAAAGCCGAGGCATGACACGAGGAGGTTAGCTCCTTGAGCATAGGCATGTAAAATAGTGGTAGAATAAATAAAATACCCCTGATCACTAGCACCCCATGTGTTTAACTGGAAGTTCAGCAGCAATCCTATCCAATCCAAAAAGAAGAACATTTCACACTGGCGATGAAGGTAAAAACTGGAAGAAGTGGAAAGTGAGTTATCCAGCACAAAGGCAAGTGAGAAACTAAGCACTGCAGCAAAGAAAACTCAGGTACAGCTGAAATTTATGCCAAACGGTAAGCATGCTTACCAACAGCTGGGACAAGTTAACAAAGTGCAACCGAGCTCAGGCAAAATGGAAAATCGTGTGGTTCACAGCCGCTTTGCTCCTAAAGCAATATAAATCAGAGCGCAACTGCACGATTACGAGAAAGTGTCAACGTGACCCAGTAATTAAATGAATCTGAACACTCAAACAATTTCCTTCATAGCGTGCTCACAAGCGAAACAATAGACTTTCAGACACTCAAACCCGCTTAGACCAGAGCAAACTCACTTATCAGCACATGGGACACCAGCCACTTAATCCTTGTGCCGCTCCAGCTGCGGACGTTTTGGAGTCAGGCAACTATGAGAAAGCCCATTAAAATCAATGTGGCGGGCGTCTTGATGTTAGACAATCAGGGAAAAACCCTTTGAAGTCTATAAGCCGGATATCTTGCAGTCAGTCAATACCAGAAACCCCAATGAAGCCTATGAAGCAGCCATCTTGAAGTAAGGCAAACATAAAAAACTACAAAAACACCACTACAGAACCATGAAAACCACCAATAATTGATAGAGACAAGCAGAAGACACAGAACAACTTCACAAGAAGTGAACTGACACCTCAGAACCAAACAAAAACCAAAAAAGGAAGAAGCAATGTCAACAGAGGCAAAATCAGAAAGTGGATCAGCCGCATATCACCAACCCCCAGATCATTTACCTCTTGGGGAATTCATAGAAGCATTGGGGAGAAAAGACGAAAACAAATCCTGGCCATGATGAAGAATCTCACTGGAAAAGAGATGCACAAAATTATAGAGAGCTACAACCCACTAAATCACAGACCTACCCATGAGTATGTGTCGCATTAGATGCACAACTCTTACCCAAGATAAACATCGACTACAAGAGGTACACTTTCAATTTGCAGCACAAGAAAAAGGAGAGATGATGGTCTATTGTATGTCTAGACTGCGCTGTTGGTCAAATATTGTAGTTTAAAAAAAATCAATGACGATGATGCGATTCACCTGCACATCATCGAAGGATGTCAATCCCAGACAGTTTGGGGTCAACTACTGTGAAAAAGCTATACCTTAGATGAGATTGAAGAACTAACAAGACTAAATGATCAAGCACAAGAAAAAGAACTGAAGAAGGAAAAGCAGAAAAAAGAGAGCAGGCGTTTTGACTGCAAATCAATCGAAGAAAATCAAGGAAATCACTCATGAAGCTCCAAATAAAGAGATCAACGCAAGGAAAGAACTAACAACACAGCAAGGAGAGAAAGAAAGAATGCTATTGATGTGGGAAGCCATATCCACATAGCAGCACATGTCCTGTAATGAGACAAGAATGCTACAAATGTGGAAAGGATAATCACTTTGAAACAAATTACAAAGGATCAAGAAAAATGGCAACCTTTCAGCCACAAGAACACAACACTACACATCATGTGTGTGCAGTAGGAGACACTAGCAGCAGCATGTCAAGATCTTACACATCATGAAAGATGGCCTGAATGAAACGGTCAACATCCATGTCATCAATAGAAAGGCCAATGTCATCATCAATCTCATTCGAAAGTGATGAATATCTCGTAGCCTACAAGGAAGAAGAAAAAGCAAGTGCCCATGCATTCAAATCGCCAAGCATTCAAAATGCCATTCTTATAGCCAAGGTATACACTTGGATGCAGAAGAAACCCCTAACATGCCTAGGAAAATTCATGACAATACTCACATACAAGGATCGAACCACAGAAGCAGATGTACATGTAATAGATGGCTCAGGGTGGGCAGAAGGTTAACTCAGCCTACCCGCTGCTGAATGACTAAAACTAATTGCAGTCCTATACATGGTAGAAGATCTACCACCAGCAGTGAGTGAACAACCAAAGTTATTCACAGGACGTGGGGAAATTAAAGACTTTATCATACATTTACACATTGATGATCATGTCAAGCCAATAGCTCAACGTCTTTGAGGAGGACAAGAACTCCTAAAGGCAGACATCATTGAGAGGATGCAAGGGCTAATGCCATGGGTATCCCTGCTATTAATAGTGCTGAAGCACAATACAGAAGGACAAGTTTGACTATGTGTTGGCATAAGAATACCCAACACTGCGATCGAATGAAAGCGACTTCTAGAACCACATCTGATGGACATGATTGGCCTCCTTAATGGAGCTCGCATAGTCTCAAAACTTGATCTTAATAAGGAACAGCACCAGTTAGAACTTGAGACACATCACCACATTCACCACACACTTACGTTAATTCCAATATAAGCAGCTCAGTTTCAGAGAGTTATCAGTGGCTGAGATTTTTTAAGAGGTTAGCAGACGTGTAATCAGTCCAGTTGTGAATGCACTAAACTACTGAGACGCCATCCTAATTTTCGGGACAACAACAGAAGAACATGACTGAGAGTTGGAACAAGTATGCAGAGCACTTCAAAAAGCCACCCTGATGCTAAATCTGGTCGAGTGTGAGTTTCACAAATCTTAACTGAAATTCTATGGACACTTCTTCTCTAGCCATAGTATAAATCCTGAACCGGATAAAATCAACTCCTTAAATGAGGCACCAGCTCCCAAAGGCGTAGGTGATGTGAGGTCATTCCTAGGGATGGGGAGCTACTCTCCTTATTACATCTAGGACTACGTGACTATTAGCACCTTACTGAGGGAATTATCAAGGAAAAACCACAAGTTCAACTGGACTCCAGAATGTGAAAAGCATTTTCAAAAAATCAAAAGGATAGTGAGCAGCACCACCAACATGGCATCCTTTGACCCAACATGGCATACAGAGCTCACGGTGAAAGTAAACACAGAAGGCTTAGGAGAAATCCTATCCCAACATTAACTAAACGAGGAGAGACGCATAGTGTCATATGCCAGTCGCAGTTTGCTGGCCGTTGAATGATCCTACTCCCAAGTTGAGAAGGAAAGCCTAGCCGTACTCTGAGCATGTACTCGATGACAACTTTGTTTAAGGAAAGTATTTTGACATAATAATGGATCACCAATCACTTGTGACTATCTTCAGAAATCCCTGAGCAAAAATGCAGAGAATAGAGCACTGGGCAAGCCATCTGGCACAGACCTGTAAAACACAACAACCCCACAGACGACATGTCTCACCACCCCTCACCCCAAAAGGAAGAAAAATATGTTGTCCCCCATAGACGAATATCTAAACTTTATGATGAATAATGCAGTGCACCGTCGCTAAACATAGACAGAAGACAACCCTGAGAAATAAGAAAACTGATCCAATAAGGGCAAGGGAGACACCTGGAAGACAAATCAGCCAAAGAAGGAATGAACATGAAAGATCTATGAGCATTTCAACAGGCACATGAGAAAGTAACTGTATCCCTAGATGAATAATCCTAAGGGATGCCTGAATAGGTGTTCTCCGATCACTCCAGCCCATTCCAGCCAAGATTCATAGATTTCACAAATTAAGGACATAGAGGGATAGTGGCAACAAAGAGTGCCCTGCGAGACTGGGCATGGTTTCCAAGACTGGATCAGAGAGTGGGAGAGACGCTCAAGGTGTGCTACCCATGGCAAACAACAAGTGAGAAGTGGTCTGACACCCCATTGTTTTACACTTCTTTGGATCTCTGGCATCAGCAAAACACATTCTGGTTGTGACTCCAGATTTCACATCTCCAAACAGAACTCATCCACCAGACCAAAATTGATGATCACTCAGCTGAATGCGATACTCACAGAATCTGACATTCCAGAAAGTGTCAAAACTGACAATGGGTCCATTTAATGGACAAGACTTTGCCAAATTTGTGTCACACTTAGACTTTCAACATCAAAAGATCATGCTCCTCTGGCCACAAACAAATTGCATGCTGGAGCGGTTCATGAAAGCTCTAAAGAAGGCAGCAGAACAAGATCACGTACCACTACAACAAACTCTCAGCACAGTCCTCAGATCCTATTGCAATGCGCCACATAGAACAACAGAGCAGTGTCTAGCCATACTCATATATGGGTGGGAACTTCAGACCAAAATACCAAGATGGAACCATCATCTGACCCAAGAGCGCACGCGCCAGAAGCATGTTGAAATTCAAGCAAGAGACTCAAAAGAAAAAACTGAAAGAACACATGGATGGTTAGAGACAAGCCAAAGACTCCAATATTCATAGGGGTGACTGGGTGTTGGTGAGGCAACCTCAAACCAAGAAAACAGACACAAGGTACGATCGTTGCCCCCTTCAAGTAGTAAAGAAGAAAGGGGACAATGGTCACCACTAAAATAAGACAAGCCAATAGCCTGAAACATATCACTCTTCTGACCATACCAGAATATGAGACATGATAAAAACAAGGAGGCCAAACTGGGAAGCTGAATGGGTGAGTGAAGACGAGTCACTTGTAAACCACACCAAGCAAGAGAAACCAACCCTAGTATCCGCAAGTTGACAAGATCAACTAAGAATCCCAAGAGCCTCATAGAAGAAATGGAATAAACTTTTCTAAAAGAAAAAAAAGCTTCTTTGAACAAACCTTTCTAAGTAGGGGGAGATGTAATGTCGTGGAAAATGGCTAAATGTTATAAAGGTCAGCTGTCTAAATACCCACGAACAGGAATTTCCTGGTCAAGCCAGGGAGTGGACAGTGGCCTCAAGGAGAAGGACGAAGTACGTTGGGAGGAGGTGAGCTCCTAGTGCGTAGGTAGGGTTGCCACCGGACCGGTTTTCTACCTGCACTACTTGTATTTTGATGTCCTGTCCGGTACAATAATAAGTAAAATCACCAAAAGCCAGTATTCTTAACTTTAATCTGTACATACTTCAGACAGCAAATATAAATTGAAAGCACTTTCAATTGTGTTCTAGAGCAGCATTAGTGATCCATGATTAATAATTAAAGTAAACAAATACAGAAAAGTCATGTTACAAATGAATACATACGCTTTTGCTCATAGTTCTATTTAGTATCACGTCCAGGCCTTTGCAGACTCCTAAAGGAACAACAAAAGGACAGTATTTTTCTCTTTGAAAGGTGGCAACCCCATGTGTAGGACAGGTAAAATAGTGGTAGAATAAATAGAAAAAACCATGATCACTAGCACCCATTTTGTTTTACTGGAAGTTCAGCTACATTTAAGACCAGTCCAGAAGATGAGGGGCACTTTTGCTGGGTGGTAGTGAGGGAATCCAAGGAGGAGGTCATAGGGGGGCACCAAATGTGATTGACACTCTGGGGGCCACCAGCACTAAAGGATGTGATGATGGGTATATGGCAAGGTGAAGTCTTTTTTAGTACTTTTTAGTGTCTTTAGAGAACCTGCTGATTTAGGAACGAAGACAAGGAAAGGCGACTTCGTCACTATTTACTGTTGCACACATATCTGCCTTCTACGAAGGATAGTGTTTTAGAAGGATAATTTTAGGCACTAGCAGCGATGGCATCTCGGTGGATGACTGCTACTCAAGCCCTAACTTGGGTTATGGAGGACAGCTCTGATGCAGGATCAGAGACTGAGACAGCAGATACTGAGACTGCATCTGAAGGAGAGGACAATGGAGCAGAATCTGGAAATGATTTTTCAGTTGGCGCAGTTCCATCTGATGACTCATCTTCCAGCAATTCTGGGGGACATGATGATGACGGTCATGCTGTCCCTTTGCAAGCACAGTCTGGGTCAACAGTAGTAGGTTAGATCAACCCAGAGAGCAGGCATGTACGGTGATAAGCACAGACAAAGTGCTCTCTTGGCAGCCCCCCAATTTCAGAACCACATTCTGCTTTTCACTGGTGACGCTGGATGTTAAGTCGATACGGGTAATTTTTTGCCAATTGTCTATGCCCATCTCTTTTTGGATGTTGACTTCCTTGAGAAAATTGTGCAGCAAACAAATTTGAGTGCCAAACAATTTCTGAGGGAGTATGGTGGCACTCACAGGCCTCATTCAAGGGCACGCAAGTGGACTCCCACTTCATATGGGGAGTTGAAGACATTTTTTGGCCCTACGCTCATAATGGGGGTAGTTCATAAACCAACCTAGCTGCCCTACTATTCTACTCGCACAGTTTGGGTAACCCCCATCTGCGCACCGTACACGAGCAGAGATTGTTTTTGCTACGGCAGTGCATGCTGCATTTCAATGACAATTCGGCTATATTACGCTGGGATCATCCAGACCATGATAGGTTGTTCAAAATTCAGCCAGGAGTGGAACATTTGTCTGCCATGTTTCCAGAGGTTTATACTCCTGAAAAGAATACTGCCATTGATGAGTCATTGATCCTGTACAAAGGGCGGCTAATGTTCAGGCAGTACATTGCTAGCAAAAGAGTTTGCTATGGCATCAGGCTGTACATGCTGTGTGAGAGCTCGACTGGCTATGTGTACAGCTCAGGAGTGTATACAGAGAAGGACTCCACTATCAAACCTGTAGTTTGCCCTCCCACGCTAGGAGTCTCAGGGAAGATTGTATGGGAGCTTGTCCAGCCTCTCCTTCACAAAGGTTATAACATTGATGTGAACAATTTCTATACGGGACTAGAGCTGTTCACTGAGCTGTACAAAGCTAACACTGTGGCCTGTGGTACAGTTTGTTGTCACCGCAAAGGATGCCTGCAGGAGAGTTTGTAAGAAGCTCCAGAAACTCCAGAGCACAGCGTTGCATTCCAACAAACTGCTTGCAATCAAGTTCTCGGATAGGCGTGATGTGTACGTGAGCACTACAATTCATGATGAGAGCACTTCCCCCATCACAGTTTGGGGACAGATGGCTGAAGTTCACAAGTCCACCTGTATACTTGATTACAACAAGTACATGGGTGGAGTGGATAAGAACGACCACGTTCTTCAGGCATACAATGCATGTCATAAAACTCGGACTTGGTACAAGAAACTGTTTACACACCCGAGCCATATGGCAACGTATGTTGTTTATCGTCAGACAACCAGAGGAAGACTCATGTCTTTCCTCGACTTTCTGTTGTCTGTCATTGAAAGTCTTACTACTACAGAAGCAGCAGCCTCCACTTCATATGCTCTGGAGGACAGGGCAAGGCTCCAGGAGCGACACTTTGCTAAACGCATTCCAGCAACAGCTAAAAAGACTCAACCATGTTGTCGTGGTAAAGTCTTCTCTAAGCATGGAAAGAGGCAGGAGAGTCGTATTTACTACCCCCAAGTGCACATCCCACCCAGCCCTGTGTTTTCCTGATTGCTTTATATTGTACTATAAAAAAGTGCAATATTGGTAATTTGACTGAGGTGGAACTGCCATTAATTACCCTTTCACTTGCTGTGCATTGATACCTACCTGCTTCCTGTACGGTTATTGTGACTATTATTATTGCTTATCATTGTCTGCTTTGCTTGTTTTCTCTCAACCTGTCCATGTGTAAAGCGCTCTGATACCCTCGTGAGTCATGTTCGTGCTATATAAAACTCTAAATAAATAAATAAATAAATACCTTCCATAGACCACTTTCAACACTAGGCAAGCTACTGTATAATTTTTGTGCCTCTACTTGAGGAAATCATGGACTTGCTTATGGCCATGACACCTTTATCCGCCACCAGAACATGGTTGGTGTTCTCTTTGTCAAGTGACAACTGCATTATTTTTCCCCACACTGCACATAGTGGTGGGCGGAACATAAGCCACGTTGTCACGGAGTACCCTGTGTGGCAAAATTGGAAAGGCTTCACTAGATTGTGAAGTCTTTTTTAGGGAACTTATGTATACAACACAAGGACCACCCTGATTGCCCAGGAGAACCAAAGTAAGTGTAATAAGTCAAAGAAATTTCCTGTGGGACTTATTCACTGACACTTCTACTTGCTTTGAAAGCGTGCAAACTCAATTAGTAACTTGTATCATAATCGATGTTATTGAAAAAGTGTACAGGACACAATATCGTGTATGTTGACTGTTTTCACATCTTTAGTATTGCTTATGATACAAGTTAGTAATTGAGTTTTCACACTTTCAAAGCAAAAATAGAAGTGTTGGTGAATGAGTCCCACAAGACATTTGTTTGACATATTACTTTAGGGAACTTAGGCAGTATTCTCCAGCATGTTTGCCTTACTTTCAATGGTAGATATGCTCACTCAGGAATGAGCCCTCGGAGGAAGGCATACTCGGACACCCCCAACTTGCATCTACAAACTGGAAGGAGTTGGATTTAGCACAGTAAGTGCGCTGATGGCGCATGAAAGACAAGTTATCTTGAGCTTCAAGTAGCTAGGGATGGAAGGCATTATTATAGGTTCACTTGGCAATTATACAGGATTAGTTAGGACAGAAACAATGGTGGATGGGACAAATGCTACGTTCTCACGGACTACCCTGTGTTTCAAAAACTGCAGTTTTTCAGTTTATGATGTTCTCTTTAGGAAACCTTGGAAAATTCCCCAGCATGTTTGCCTTAGTTTCAAAGGTAAATATGCTTGCTTAGTTAGAGGAATAGGCCTTGGGGCATACTCTGACACTCCCAACTTGTATCCACAAACTGGAAGGAGTTGGATTTAGCAGAGTGAGTGCACCAAAGGCACATGAAAGGCATGTCTTCCTGAGCCTCATGTGGCTGTTGTGGGAGGTATTAGTAAAGGTTCCCTAGGCATACATTCAGTAATGTTCCGAAAGAAGGAAGTGGTTACTTGACAGCTGGTAAAATGCAGTCAAACTGACTCCGTCCTGTGGTGTATGAATGTGATGGGGCCTTGCATGGCGGCAGTAAGTTGATGTGAGAGCACTGATCAGTTGGGTTGGGCCCGTGGCCGGCGGTATGAAAGTCTTGTGTGTGGTGTGTGAATGGTATGTGAATGGACCATAAAGCGGTTGGTGCCTTGATGTGGCTTTATGCCTCACCTTCTGAAGTCTTGGTTTCAATATTCAGATACTTTGATAAGTATTTGCACTTTAAAGCCATCATTTCTGGAGGTGCTAAAACTAACCAGTGTAAGTGGTGGATTAACTTTAACAAATTAGTACCATTTGTATATCTGTGGCGGTAAGATGGCCCTTATCAAGAACTCCTTGTATTTTTTTTTTGTCATTATGGGTAGCTGTGGATTTTAGGCCCTAGCACAGCTGGCATATAGGCAAACCTGCACATTTTAAAAAACTAGATAATCGGGAGTCTATGGGTGCATGATTTGCGTGGCTCATGCCAGGTTATTTTACTAAGAATCCCCTGCAAAGTTCAATCTTTGCCTAAATAAACACATTTTCCTTGCATTTCTGTGACGAAAAGTCCTGGCATCTGTAGGCAGCCACAAATGTTCTACCACCCAGCATTCCCCGAAGTCTCCCGAGAAAAGCAGGGCCTCACTTGTGTGGGTGGGCCAAGTGCTCTAGATAGGGCGCAAAACGTATTGTGGAGACTTCAAAATTATCCGTCACAAAACAACCTGTTTTTGCAAGGGGGGGGGGGGGGTTACCAGCATTTAACCAAACCCAGACATTTCTGAAAACAAGACACCCGGGGTAGTCCAGGGAGGTGTGTCTTGCATGGATCCCCATCATGATTGGGCGAGTTGCACACCATGCTTTCAACACATTTCTCCAACTTTTAAACCTCCTGCTTTTCGTTGCGTGCTCCGTGGCTTCGTGCCCAGCCCAAACAGCACGTATGAAACTAAACAACATATTGTGTGGGTGGGCCAAGTGCTCTAGATAGGGCGCAAAACGTATTGTGGAGACTTCAAAATTATCCGTCACAAAACAACCTGTTTTTGCAAGGGGGGGGGGGGGGGCACCAGCATTTAACCAAACCCAGACATTTCTGAAAACAAGACACCCGGGGTAGTCCAGGAAGGTGTGTCTTGCATGGATCCCCAAACATTTTCTAACGCCAAATATCCTGCTAACCTCAAATTTAGCTAAAAGAAAAATCTAATTTTATTCACATTTCTGTGTGGGAAAGTTGTGGGATCACCATGCCAGCACAAATTTCCTACCACCCAGCGATCCCCCAGGTCTCCTGATAAAAATGCTACCTCACTTGTGTGGTTGGGCCAAGTGCCCATGACAGGGAAGGGCCAAAAACGTATTGAGGAGACGTCAAAATTATCTATCGCAAAACGGCCTGTTTTTGCAAGGGGCACCTGCGTTTTTGGACCCGGGCTCGGCGTCCATCTAGGAAAACCTCCCAAATTCAGATATTTCTGAAAACTAGACACGCTGGGGAGTCTAGGGAGGTGTCGGCTTGCGTGGATCCCCTAAAGTTTTCTTACCCAGAATCCCCTGCAAACCTCAAATTTAGCTAAAAACACACATTTTCCTCACAAAACCTGGGTACCTTTAGAATCCCCAGGATGTTGGAAAAAAGGACACAAATTTGGCATGGATACCTTATGTGGAAAAAATGTATGGAGCCCTAAGCATGAACTAACCCCACTAGCCCAAAAAAAGGCTCAGCAATAGGGGGAAAAAGAGCCAGCAGTTAAGGGGTTAATATTATTATCATTATTATTACCATGATAATAATATTTTGTAACCTGATATATATTTTCCACAAATGTATTTCCCCGGTGGGATTATGGTATTAATAAAAATGTGTTCCCAATTGTTTCTCAGATGCCCTCAGCGGCACCGAAGGATGACAAAGTTGCCAGATACCAAGGCTGATTTATCTGGATGCCACATCCTACCTCTTTATCCTACCACCTTAAAACTCCCTTCCCTTTTATTTGACTCTTTTTGGTACTTTTTCATCCCTGCTACTGCCTTTTGTCGCTGTTTTCTGGTCTTTCTCTCCCCTCCATTCCTCCTTTGTGTTTTTCTTTCTTGTTCTGTTTACACGTCATTTGAGGAAAAATAACTGCTGGCCCCCCAAAAATGAGTGCCAGTGGGTTGCACCTGCAACCACTAGCTCAAATTAAGCACTGAGTCTTCCCTTATCTGGATATGCTCCCAGACAAATGGTTAAGAAAAGGAGTTCTCAAATTTCAGCTTGGTATATACCCTGCTATGCCATTCCTATGTCATCATTAATTATGGGGAATGGAAGGAAATATAGTTGCCCCTTAAACTGCACTAATAATCATATTTTGAGGATTGTGCATTGTATTTGCCTGTGCACTGTCAAACTTTAAATATGATGTAAAGACCCGTGCAAGTGCCTTGAAGCTTTTAGTCGGATAAAGTTTTTAGATGTGGTGACCGCTGCCTTTTTTTTAGAATAGTTGAAAATGTTTAAATATTTTACGAGCTCTATATAAAGTTTTCAGTTTTATTTACGTTTATGTTTTAGATTTTTTAAAGTCATTATTGTCTAAATAAATGTTATTTTACTGCTACTAAATCTAGGTTAAATTAATTAATAAAGAAGGTATCTCTAATTTGCAGAATCAGCAGGAAGTGTTGGTGTGATCATGGTATTTGTAGATATAAAGTAGCAATTTCTTCCTTTTTGCATAAAAGTTTAGGAAAGTTTGTATTCAGCTAGTTTCAATTATTTTCTAATAGATCGCCTACTATATAACTGGGCTGATGATGGAAATGGTACGAAATTATAACTGGATGCTAGCCAATTTTTGGCGCAGTTCTCCTTTGTGAGCTGCCACTTTTCTTGCAAGGAATTTGCAGTTTTTCTGTGCAACCAGAATGGTTTTGCAAAACAATTGAGGACTTCCAGTTTATTATTTGTCCTGGCAACTGTACATTTATCGCATCACCAAATGCTTCTCTGGGGTGCTCTTCCAGAGGTCAACCAACATTCAACCCACACTATGGACCACACTCTGTCAAAATACTGTGGTGTTGTGCCCACGTCTTAGAGTGCATCAATAAGGACTCCATGGAATGAGCTAAGGACCAACTTTAGGACGGTGCGACCTCAGCCTACCGTCAAGTTGCAGTGAGAGCCCTTTGCATCGCACTCTGAGGCAAGATATGAGCAGCTTGTAGAGATCTTTGTGTGCCCAGCATTTTTCAGGGGGTAATAACAACAGCATGATAACTCTGGTGGATAATGCACGTGATAGAGAGATCCATGATGTGCCTAGTCACAGTTTTGACTCATGATAAAGTAGTATTAATGGATAATGTTCCCGCTTCAAAGCACAATGTGCAGCTTGCAGATCACAAATCTGATCACTTGTATGACTTTGCCACTGCATTGGGATGAGTAGAGCTATACAAAAACACTAAGGGCCCGATTCCGATGCGGTTAGGAAAGCATTCCCAAATAGGGCCCGATTACGATGCAGTTAGGAAGGCCTCCTACCGGCATTTGCTCCTTCCGAATCGGATCGGGAATGTGTCTTGCCGACCGAGGGCCAGATTATGATGCAGTTAGGAACATAGGCTCCCATAGAAGTCAATGGGAGTCCAACCAAATCGTATCTGGAAGTATCAGGATGCATCAAACTCGGTCGGTCGGACTCTCCCGATCCGAGTCGGTAGGAAACCATTTCCAAACCGATTAGATCGGGAAGATTTCCTAACCGCATCAAAATCGGGCCCTTAATGTGAGAGAGGGGCTAAGGAGAGATGAAGGGCACCACTGGAAGGTGGTAGTGAGGAAATTTGTGAAGAAAGAGGTCATTGCACAGGTGGGGGCATCAAAAAAGATTGTTGCACCAGGCGTCACCAATGCTAAAGTCGGCCCTGAACGACACGCAAACAGATGTAATGCTTTAAGGGGTACTGCTCACTACCAAAATGCAGGGGGAAACCAATTTTATTTGCAGAATCACATCACTGGCTTTAAGCCAGCATCTTTACAAAACAAAGGGGAAAAGACTTCAACTGCCTGCGGTGCCGCGAGTATGAGCAACACTACAAACACCACACTAGAGTATAAAAAACTAGAAACAATCAATATCTGCAGTTGTAATAATGATGTATGTATTGGCTTGTATATAATTCCAAGAAATATTTTGCCTGTTTACGTGTTTTATACAGTCCCGAGGTACTGTCTTTAGTCTGCCTCATGGCGCTTCGAGGTAATGTAAACACAAAGCTCTAATAAAAAAAAAAATAAGAATGATTCCTTAAATACAAACAGCCTGAGCAAGAAGTATTATTTGTGTGAGTCAAGGAATTTGAGCATGCTTTTACCTAGCTGCTCAGCTTTTAGTTTTAATGCATTTCACAAACACCCTCTGAAGTTTGCCCACTCCTGCCCTCCTCCGCTCGGGGTATCATGGGTAGTCAATTTCATAACATGTCAAAACGGAGACGGGTTTTCATCACACCCAAGCGTCCAGCCTACATTTTAAAATCTAACATTTAAAGTAAATGATGTAAAACTAATGTTTTACTCTGAATTTACATTTTTTATTTGAAAATCATACAGTATATCTTCATCGCATCACATATGGACTTTATCAATTTCCAGACTGCACTGGGTTTTGACAATTTAATAAGGTAATATAGCGTTGGACATCCTTCATTTGATCAGTTTTTTCTTCAGAACATCTCATTTGTGACGGGTCAGAATTGAGCTGGTGTCAGCTTTGATGCCTGCAGCTTTCCATGCTCGTAGTGTGGACTAACACAAGCCATGGTTATCTACGGTTTACCAGGAATCAACCACGGTTAGCCTTGTTCGACAAGGAAAAGGACTAACCAAGCCAAGACCAGATTTACGGCATATCGTTTTTGGTATGCGTAAAAGCAGGAGTACAATACTAATTATGTAACACCTCAAGTTAGCATATGTGCTCTATAAATCGCAGCTGGATTACGTGAAGTAGCAACCACTGCTTTGTGTTTCGAGCTGAGCTGTCCAGAGCACACAGGATATCTTGGCAGCTGGGCCGAACTATGACGGAAAATAGGCCTGCTCACAAAAATAAAATTGCCCCCCATTAGTGAATGAGAAAATAAAAAAAAATTGTACTATTTTGGGGCCGTTTTGAACTTGTAAAGACACGGAAGCAGATTTACTAATATTTCATACAATGCAGCAAGGCAGCTTTCTGTGTTATGTTGCATGAAAGGGAGGGAGCAGAAATGCGCCATTTCTACTAAGGGCCCGATTCCGATGTCGTTCGGAAGGCCTCCGAATCGGATTTGGCTTTCCCGGATCCAATTCATAGCCCTTGTTTACGACCGAATCCTACACAGGTTCGAGCGACCAAGTACGATGCGAAGATCGCGTATGCGCCGACCGAATCGTTTCCGGGATCCAAACCTGTCCGTACGACCTGTTCGTAGCTGAATCGTGCCACGCTATGGAGCTGATTTCCGACCGAGCGAGTACGATGCACAATTCGGACAGCCTCTTCGCCTTGGTCTCAGCGAGACGAAACGGCTGTCGGAAGCATACTTCGGGGGGCCGTAGCAGGCCCCCCTTCACCCGGGGCCCTCTGAATCTGTCACAGGGGTGTGCCCATGGGTCCCCCCAATCATGGCATGCACATGTGGCCGGCACCATGGGGTGCCCGCCACAGGGTGTACGCTTTTCCCCACCCACTCCTTTCCTGCTATGGGAGCCTGTGTACGCGTCTGTACACAGGCTCCCATAGTGTTCAATGGGAGTCCGAGCGAACCAAGTCCGTAAGCATATGGCAGCATCGTACTCACTCGTTCGGACTCCCGGAGCACGTATCGCTCGGAAAGCCCTCCGGATCCGAGTCGTACGGAGGGCTTTCCTAGCGAAATCGGAATTGGACCCTAAGATGTAAAAGATATTCTTCTCTCTTCTAACGCTGGAGGACAGTGTGCTGCCTAGCGCCAATGCAGGCACTCTTGCATCATGCTGCAACCACCGCCGGAGGAAGATCCTTCTCCTACCTGGCAGCCAAGACCTGGAACTCCCTCCCCACTCACCTTCGGCGAACCCAGGACCATCTCTCCTTCAGGAAGCAGCTCAAGACCTGGCTGTTCGAGCAGTAACTTACCCCCTCCCCCAGCGCCTTGAGACCCTCCCGGGTGAGTAGCGCGCTCTATAAATGCCGTGATTGATTGATTGAAGGTTGTCTATGTTACAGGCAGGATTGTTTTTGCACAGGAAGGGACACCTTCCTCCACCCAAAGACAATCCGAAGGGGCAGTCTCCTGTTTCTATGTGTGATTCAGACTGCATCCTCGTTAACATGGACTCATCTGCTACCTTTATTTTTGGTGATAGAATAATCTTCAACCTTTAAACTCTTTGCGTTGATTAAAGTGACCGTGCTTTATTGTGCACACCTGGTGGTACTTAAAGAAAGGCAAAAGAAACTCGTGGAGGAACATTTCCATTGCCATCATGTGCATGAATTGCTTTGGGCAAAAATGTGACAGGAGGAGATGTCTGCCAAGATATGCCCTCCACTGTTGACATAAAATTAGTTGTTATATACACCTCTACAGTACCAGACATCCATATCCAGAAACCAAAACACATTACAATTAGAAACCTGTACACACTATCTCATTACTCTTCAAACATGATCACACACCATGAGAACCCCATCTCTCCTTCAAATACTTGCTTGCACACCAGACTTCTAGATACAAGGGGAGAAACCAAATCATATGCATTAAACAACTTCAGATCATGCACGCCCAAAACAACTTCAGAAACCTAGTCCAGTGCAAAGTATTTTGTATGTGTTTTAATGTTAGTATTATATACAGTGTTCAGATAAGATTCATATACAGTATACAGTCTGTATCCAGTGTATAGCCTATACAGAGGATACACAATTTTATTAGCATGCACAATGTAATGGGTTCTAGTGAACACAGTGGGTGAGGGGCCACAATACTCGAGAGACCCATGGCCCACAACTGTCCTAGTCTGGTGGGTGAGTGGGGCCATACTCAGTCAGGCTCAGAGTGGATAGTAATTGTAAAACCTCCAGACCCCAACAGTGAGGATTCCCACTACTACCTCAGGAGATAGGCTAACCAATGGCCCATAGGAGACCAAATCAATGAAGGAGGTAAGAAGACCCATTGGACAATACTAGTGCAGTTTTACTCTCAGACGAAGTGAGAAACAACACTGTGTCACATGTAGCCTCACAGTTTCATCTGTGGGCCGTGGTGAAGGAGCAAGCCACCATCGTGAGCACCTGGGCTTGAGCAGGGGAACCGGAGAGAACTAGAAGAGGAAGCCGCCAGCCCAGAAGAAAAGGTTTAAATGAGCCTTAGAACTCGAGGAGAGACTGAAAGAAACCCATTCCCTTTAAAGAACTGCTCGTAAGGCAGACAGGCACCCACCAGCACATATTAAGCTCTGTCTCAGTGTCTCTACATTGCATGAAAAAATGCACATAACTTTAAACCTTATCTCACTTGTACAATGCAGCGCATACGACTTGTGTTTTTAGAGTAAATTTTAGATAAGAAGAAATAGAGTATTGCAGTAAATTAGCAATGACGTCATCATTGCCCTTTCTATGTGCAAGTGGGGAGGATTAGGCCACTTCACTTGAGTGAAAAGTTGGTAATGTGACAGGTAATTACTGGCTCCAGTTGAGAAACCAAGGATAATTGAGTCCATTATGGACAAGGTGACTTAGATTTGCAGGGACATTCCCAGGAACCCGACACATTTCCGTAAGTTTAGTACTTGTCAGCTGACAGTAGCTAGGTCAGCTGCGAAGCTATCATTTTGTAATGCACTTTCCCCTATCTGGAATTCACCAGATAGACCGGAATGTAGGTGAGGTAGGATGGCAATTCCCCTGAAAAAAGAAGAAATAGAGAGGTGGGGCCAACTGGTTCAGGGCAGTAGATTGGTTCAGTGGGACATATTTGTCAGGCTATACAGTATCCAGGTATAAATATTATCAACTGAATAGCTGGGTGCAATCACTGGGGAAAAGAGGGGGCAACTATGGAACCTAGGAGTGTCAGCTACAAGATATATTGCCTATGAAAAAAGAGATGGCATTAAAGTACTTGTCCATAATAGACACAGTAGATAGAGACTTTTTGTTGCTGGTGGGTCTTTGGAAGATGGACTTGCCATTGCTAGAGTTAACAAATAAATGGCAAGTATCTACGCACTTTGTTACATGACACAGTTGATGGAGCGCGATGGTGCTCTAAAATTGTAGGGGTGCATCATAATCATGGATAGTCCGCACCCGCATATATTTCTGTGTTGTATTAACATTTGGTCATTAGGAAATGTGGTGTAATATTGATTGTAAGTGAAATGCTAGAAAATGTTTTGTGTTATGCAAAAGAAACGAAATGACATTTATGTTTGGAAAAGAGTAATCTTTAGCGTATTGCAATTGTCTAACGAAAAGCCTATGTGCATTGTAATGCATTTTGATTTAAACGTGCATCATGTTGAAGTCTGCACGTGGAGATGACTAATTGTGCTTAACGTGTAATAATTGTAGATACTTGCAAAGCAAAGCTCTGTTAACCTGTGTGTATAATTTGATGTTTAAAGGCCTAAATGAAATGTTCACTTTTGTGTAATTGAAGGCCTATTCGTTTATTCTTATGTTGGCAGATTTGTGTAGGCCTGAAACTGTAATTTCCTTGGTAAGCTCTCGCTTTTGGAGGTAGTCAGCGTATTTCATGTACATGCAAGGTTGTTCTGTTCTCACGTTTTCTGTTGCAGGTGCAAGAAGCTGCCTTAGTTAAGTTAAACTAATGCCTTTTGTTTTAGGAGTTAGGCATGGGGGAGAAGTGATACTTTGTAAACGGAATGTCGATAATTGGGAGCCGGTGTTCTTTCTCCCTCAGGGGGCCTGGGAATCAAGGTCATCGAGCCAAACTTGGATGGAGTGAGGAAGACGGTGGAAATTTACCTATGAGAAATGCCCAGTGAGATGAGGTGATCTGTGGGCGTGTTTTACATCGGTGCATTTTGTATTAGGGACAGTGTCCCGGGGGTTGAGTTAGAAGAAGTAGTTAGGAGGTAGGAGAAGAAGGGAGTTAGGAGAAGGGGTAAAGAGATCGACCCATACAACGTGAGTGTACTTCTTAGGAAGTCTTCAGGAGCTGACACCTTTAATTGATCTTGCCTGGGAAATGCTAAGTAGGGATGTCATCTTAGAGATAGAGTAGGGATAGTCTAATGCTCTGTACTTTTCAGCCGCAGATGAAGTCTGACTTAGACGTTGGGGCAGTCCTTGCCAGTGTTCTGTTTTTGGAACTTTTCATTCTTTTCATGATTTATAAGATTAGACTCACTCGTAGGTATGCCTTTGTATTAGTTCCCATGTACTTTTACAACCTCGTTCTGAGGTGCTTGTATGTTCATTTGTTTTTGGCATTGTAATAAACCCACTAAACTGGAATTCGGAGTTTGTAATCTTTTGAGTCGTAGTCATTGGAAATAGTTGGATTGCCATAATTGAGCTATTTCTCCCCTTTGCACTTCTCAGCAGGTAACAAAAGATCCATTGACCAAGGGTTCCTAGTTAAATTCTGGTAGCGGAACCCGGCCCTATCAGTTGGTAGCGAGAGTACTGTTACCTCTGCAGTAAGGGGAGAAGGTAGGGAAAAGATAGTTATACAATTCATAGAGCCCAAGAGATGGTTGTCCAGAAGATCGAGAGCGGAGGACGACGGCGCCTGGTGGAAGCTGATGAAGAGTGACGGTGCAGCGGGAAGAGCAGTTCGCGGTGGAGTGAGTATGAATAGGGATGTATGTTTGTTAGATTGCGGTGAAGTCGATTGTGTGATGTCTTGCGGAGTTGGGATGAAAGTCGAGTGATTGTGGTTTTGGACTGAGCGCGCGGTCCATGTGATTTGTGTTGTTTGATGTCAGGCTCAAGGAGCAGCCTAAGATCCCGGGATAGATACATTGTGGTGTGGAAGACACCCAGAGTTGTAATTGTCTGACCATTGATTGTGGGAGTCGTGAGACGTCATCGACAGACCCACTCGTGATAGGGAACGAGAGTGTGAGTGTTTGAGTGACCAACGCGGGTCGTGGGTTACTGCGTGTGGAAAATCGAGTGATTGGATCCTATCGATTAGTTATACGACTGTCTGGCCGTTCGTGGGCAGATGGTCTGAGGCAATTGTCCGGTCCTTTCGCGGACAGACAGTTGCCAGATTGAGGTAGACAATTACTTGTGACTGTCCGGTCGTATGGTGGACAGACAGTCGGTTATGTGACTGTTCGGTCGTTGGTGGACAAACAGTTACTTGATTCTATGAGTGACGAGTGTGAGTGTGGTAAATACGGATTGTGAAGGAGGGGAACTACTGAGTGAAGAGAAGAAGTGACGTCGAAGTGTGCCGCACTGCGATAGGTCTGTTACTGTAAAGACGCGTCATTTCGAGACCCATAGAATCGAGTACACCTTTGCCAGCCACTGCAGATGCTTCTAGAGGTCATGTGGAATTAAGAGTAGTGAGATCAGGGTCTTTGGCAGATTCACGTTCTGATTTGAGGATGTGGGAACCTCCAGTGAGAGGTCCTAGTGGAAGGATGGCGGGAGGAGACATGGCTCAGGGAGTTTCGGGGAGTCAATCTGTTTCACGAAACATAATGGAATTGAATCACCGTAGAGACCAGAGTAGTGAGAATGGAGAATTAAGTAGTGCATCGAGTCAAGGAACGATTAGAACTGCTATGAGGGCTAAAGTGGTGGACGTGATGAAGTTGAAGGCAGAAGTGGATGAGATAATCAGTGGAAGTTTGCCCTTAGAGAGAATCGAACTTTATGAGCCAGATGAATTGCTGTTTGTGGCGAAGGATGTAACTCGTAGGGCAAGGGAAGCGCATTAAAAATTGACGGAATTGGCACAGAGGTATGATGTAGATTTATCGAAAACAAAAATGTTGCAGGGAAACCACAGGCTAAATTACAGTGATCAGGAACTGGAAGAGAAAAGGGTCATAGGATTGAAGACACATATTCGAGAATTGATTGTAGGGATGCGTGCATGGAGCATGCTTGACAAATGGGAGGAAAGATGGTCAAAGAAGAAGAGCGTCAAGAAGGGTATATTGGAAACACCGCCTCCAGGAGGGGGGACAGTAGGAATAGAGGCTTACCCTTTGCGAGAAGTACCGAGTGGAGGGTATGTGCATGTACCGTGGAGTAGAGGTGATTTGGCGGTGTTTACGGCTGAGGGAAAAATCTGTTGAGTGGTACAAGCAAGTTGACCAATTTGTCAAAATTTCGAAGGTACTGTGGATTGATTTGAATACGTTGTTTGATATTGTAGTACCAAGTGATTTGGGGTCAGCATGTAAAATTGCTGTTGATTGGCCGTCTTCAGAACCAGAATGAGATCCTATTACACATGGTCCTTAACCTGTGGTCAGGAAAAAGTTCGAGCAGGTAATCACATGCTTGCTGTCGAAAATCTCACCACAAGACATTGATTGGGTTAAGATAGACCGAACTGTTCAGGAGCCAGAGGAAACTGTACATGCTTATTACGAGAGGCTTTTGCAAGCCTTCAAGCAGTACAGCGGGTTAGACACCCTTGACCCAAAGGATATGGGACAGTTCGTTTCCAAATTTGTCTTAGGGTTAAGACCAGAAGTTAGCTTTATGATCCAACAGCATCTGATCTGCTGGCAGAATAAATCCGTGGATGAGATCCTACGGTATGCCAGGTATTGTAGTGACAAAGTGGACTCAAAGCATAAAAAGCTCAAAGACAAGTTAATGCTAGTCCAAATGCAGAATGCGGAAAAGGGGGATCAAAAACAGTCTAGTGGAGGAACGTTAGGAAGAACACAGGGAAACAATCAAGGAGGGACCCAGAATACGTCGGGTCAGGGAAAGGGGAAACCCATAGACCCTAAGACAGGGGTGGATGTTGCCACACTGAAGAAGACTACTGCGTGTCATTATTGACACAAGATCGGGCATTGGAAGCGCGAGTGTAGATCAAATCCAGCTAATCAGGTCCAAGAGGAGGAAGTGGTGCAGGCACCTGAGGTCGTTAATACGGTGACGAGACCCAGGTCCATGCAAGGGGGGACATTAAGTCAGCAAGTGCAAATTCCCCAACCGCCGAGAATACCACAGGGAAATCGGACATATCAGCAGATGCCCTTTATTGAGACTTTTGATGAATTAGATCCAGACCCGTTGCAATGACGGTGCCTGAGGGGGGAGGAAGAATGTACTCTTGGAGCAGTCTTGGAGGTAGACCAGAGGGGACCGTATGTAGAGGCGGATGTTGACGGTCATCCCACCACGTTTTTGGTTGATACTGGTGCTACCCGTTCTACTGTGAGATCTGCAGTAGTTCCCAACCTACCCCTCTCGGGACAATCAATCCAAGTTGTAGGAGTGGCAAATAAGAAAATGACTAATCCATTGACTGAGGCAATACCTGTGAGAATAGGAACATTTCACAACCCACACCAATTTGTGGTATGTGACTCAAGTCCGGTTTGTTTGTTGGGTCGAGATCTCTTGTGTAAATTGAATTGCACCATCTACTGTACACCCAAGGAAGTAGAATTGCAGACTAATGATGACGATGTGGCATTTAAATTGGCAAATCAGAGTACAGGGATGTTTCCTATGTTGACAGTTGAGGAACTCCCACTTGACCTGAGGGACTCTGTCTCTCTGGACGTATGGGACTTCACCGGAGAGGAGATAGGTTTGATCAAAGGGGTTGAGCCAGTCAAGATCCAAGTTAAGCCAAACGCTGAGTTCCCGAGAACACCCCAGTATAATCTGTCACCGGAAACGGTAGCAGGAATCAAGCCTGTGATTGAGTCCATGATTGAACAGGGAATCCTGAAGGAAATAATGGGAAGTCCATGTAACTCACCCATTATGGGATTGCAGAAACCAAGTGGGAAGTACAGAATCGTGCAGGACCTGCAAAAGGTCAACACGATTGTAGTTCCATGTTGTCCTGTGGTACCGAATCCATCAGTGATACTGTTCCAGATTCCATGTGAAGCTGAATGGTTCACTGTGATTGATTTATGTCAGGCATTCTTTTCAATACCGTTACATGAGGAGAGCCAATTTTTATTTGCTTTCCGTCTGGAAGATCGTGTGTTAACGTTGTGTCATATCCCACAAGGGTATACAGAGAGTCCATCGATCTTTAACCAGCTTTTGAAGAAGAATCTTGAGAGTCTCGTACTGCCACAGAACTCAGTTCTAGTGCAGTATATTGATGACCTCTTGATTGCGTCCGAAATGGAGGATGCTTGCAGGATTGATACTGTTGCTTTACTGAATCATCTAGCAGAGAATGGACACAAGGTGTCCCCAAGTAAGTTACAGTACTGTTTGACTGAGGTTCAGTATTTGGGTCATCGAATCGAGAAAGGCAAGAGAAAGGTGTCACCAGATCGGATTGAGGCGATCAACAATATGACTGTGCCTACCACTCAGAAGGAAGTCAGGATGTTTTTGGGGATGGTCGGGTACTGTCGCCAATGGATCCCAAACTTTGCCTTGAAGGCGAAGCCCTTGCAGAGGCTGACGCACAAGGATGTGAGCGATCCAGTACCATGGGATCATGACTGTCTGATTGCATTCTTGGAGCTGAGAGAGGACCTGTGTCGTGCTCCGGCTCTAGGGATGCCAGATTACAACAAATCCTTTTCATTGTTCTGCCACGAGTGAGAAGGTTGCGCATTGTCAGTCCTTCCTCAAAGTCATGGGGGTGTCCGTAGACCAGTTGCCTATTTCTCAGCTGCTCAAGATCCAGTAGCTTCAGCGTTGCCCGGATGTCTCAAATCCGTTGCTGCAACAGGTGTCAGCATTGAGAGATGTGAGAGCATTGTTATGGGTTATCCACTTACAGTTCTTGTTCCACATTCAGTTGAGCTCCTGATGACGAGGACTAAGACACAGCACCTGACGAATAACAGACTCACACGCTATGAGCAGGTTATACTTGCCTCGGAGAATGTGACTCTGAAAAGGTGTACTGTGCTAAATCCTGCTACTTTGATGCCTTTGCCAAATGCTGAGGATGGAGATTGTGAGGACCATGACTGTCTTGATGTGACTGAACTTTGCACCAAACCGAGACCTGACATTGTCGATGAGCCTCTGTCTGAGTCTGATGAAATCTTTTTTGTGGACGGTTCATGCTTAAGAGACAATGTGGGCCATTTGAGAGCAGCCTTTGCTGTATGTACTTTCTCTGGAGTCGTGGAAGCTGCTTGCTTACAGGGAGTATACTCCGCACAAGTGGCTGAAATCATCGCCTTGACTCGTGCCTGTTTGATTGCTGATCAAATCCGAATCACCATCTACACCGACAGCCAGTATGGGTTCGGTGTGGTTCATGATTTCGGACAGCTATGGTCACAGAGAGGATTTTTAACATCATCAGGATCTCGTATCAGAAACGGGGAAAATGTGAGACAACTGTTGGAAGCTTTGCAGCGACCACAAGAAATAGCTGTGGTAAAATGTGTAGCCCACGGGAGGGGGAATGATTTTGTGTCTTTGGGAAACCGATATGCAGATGAAGTTGCACGTTTTTGCGCAGAACAAGGATGCATTTTCACAGGAGATTATACTGGAGAGAGCCCAGAAAGAACCGAGCTCAGCATGATGTTAGCCATGGCAGACACCTGGGATGAGCTCAAGCGTCTGCAGGGAGAAGTTTCAGAACAGGAAGAGGCTGCTTGGATTAGAGCAGGATGTGAGAGAAGAGATGATGGCATTTGGGTTTCTAATGATGGTCGAGCAGTGTTACCAGATGACTTACTGAGCCCTATGGCAAGACAGATTCACGGAGCAGTGCACATTGAAAGGGATGCTATGGTGCGTGTGTTCAGACAAACGTGGTATAATCCACGGTTCCGTGCGTTTGCTGAGGCAGTGTGTCACAGGTGTGTTACGTGTCAGCAGATGAATGCTGGAAAGAAAACTGTGGTTGCATTGAGTCACATTGGGAGGTCTGGAGGGCCTTTCAATAGAATCCAGCTCGATTTTATAGAGAAGCCTAGGGGCAATGGCTTGAGGTACATTTTGGTTGTGGTGTGTGTTTTCTCACGGTGGGTGGAAGCGTATCCAACAAGGAGATGTGATAGCCTCACAGTAGCAAAACTGTTGCTTAGGGAGCTGATACCACGGTTCGGTTTTCCAACTTCATTGGAGTCGGATAGAGGAACACACTTCCACAGCGAAATTATGAAGTTGCTTTGTGCCGCTTTGCATGTTGATCAAAGACTGCATTGTAGCTATCGACCAGAGGCTTCTGGTATTGTGGAACAGATTAACGGGACTCTGAAAATGAGGATGGCAAAAGTGTGTTCGTCGACGTCTCTGAAATGGCCTGATGCATTGCCGCTGGTGTTGATGAGTGTTCGTAGTATCCCCGATAGGAGAACTGGCCTTTTACCACATGAGATCCTGATGGGGAGGGCGATGCGGTTACCAGCAGTGCCTTGATAAACATCACAGATGATTTGATCCTTGATTATTGCAAAGGACTGGCTGACGTGGTCCGTTCTGTGTCTCACCAGGTTGAAGCTGTAACTGCCCCGACCTCGAGGGACCTCTGCCATGACCTGTGCCCAGGTGATTGGGTGCTAGTTCGCAAGCACGTGAGGAAGAGTTGCCTTGACACCGGTTGGAGAGGCCCTTACCAGGTGATTCTGGAAACGAATACAGCAGTGAAGTGCGGAGGCTTGCCAAACTGGATTCACACCACTCATACTCGCAGAATTTCAGAACCCTTGGAACAAACAGCTCCTCTCGGAGAAGAAAATCCAGCTGTGGCAGCGAGGCCACTCGAGAGGACAAGCCAAGCTGTGAGGGTTGCTGACGAAGCTGGTTGCCCACCAGAGCAAGCTGAGGGGGGTCACGCTACACAAGACCCAGGTATTGACTCTGAGGGAGAAGGTAACGTTGCGAGTGGTATAGAGTCAGACTCAGCTGAAGGAACTGGTGCGCAAGGTGGTCGGGGGCAAAGAAGAGGTTCTGAACTTGCAGAAGAATCGTGGCCTGGGAGACAAAAAAGGCTGAATCTGAGACTAGCTCCTCAGAGAGATCTTGCTCCTGTGTCAGAGACATCTGAATCAGAACTGAGTGACCCAGAACAAGCTCAAGAAGGCCCGAGAAGGTCAAGAAGAGTAAGGGTGCCTTGCCAGAGATACGCTGCCCCGGAGTGGACTTACATGGTCCCTGATGCCGGGAGTAGTGGGGACCGGGAGACTGAGGTCTTCACAGGTGGTCAGCAGAACACCCGAGTTGAAGATTGATGTGGGACTGATAGTTCCTGGATTGGAAATAGAGGGGGTGCTAACAGTGACTGTTCTGTGACCTCCAATATTGAGCAGAGTGCGAGTTCTGATCCTTCAGGAACTGTCCTTTCCAACTTTTGGATATCTGCCACCAGCTCAGGAGATTGCAGCTGTTCGTCTTGAGATTTTACAGCGTGTACTCATTGAAATTGGTTCTGAGCTTATAAGAGACTGTGATTGAACTGTGAACTGTAAATAAGAGTTTAAGAAGATAACCTAGGCCCGAGTGGAAGAAGAATAAATTTAGGGCTTCATAAAAGAAGAAGAAAGAGGGCTAAATAAGTCTTTTTGAACTGTGTAAATAAATCAAAGCAACGAACTGTGAAAGAATTTCCAGAATTTCCATGAACTGTGTTTGAACTGTTTGAACGGCAATTTGAGGTGAAGAAAAGAGACTTTTAGTGTATCCTCTTGCTGAACTAAACCGACAAGCTAAAGATGGAGTCTGGAAGTTCGAACCGTAGGTCTAAGTGTCTGTTAGGTACACTCATAGTAGGGGTGATAGTTGTAATAGCAGTAGTTATTATCGTATCTGTAAAGATTTCACATGATGCAGAAGTTGAGGGAGTGGGAGTACAAGGGACATCCACACCTATTACTTCTAGCGCAAAAGAGGGTATCGTAGGAGCTGAAAAAGCTATGCTAGATCAAGCTAGTCATATGTTGCATGTAGATTTGTCTAGAGGTGATTATACGCTTAATGCCTATGCAAAGCTGCTATATGAGTATGTAAATACGATGGATGTGCGAGATTGTTATGTGTGTATGCAGTTGCCTGCGTCTGTAGAGGAATGTATTCGTTATCATCATCTCCCTTTGACGTATGGTATTACATGTAGTTTATTGCTTAGTATGTTTTATGGTAAAGGTCATTACGAATATTATTTTTCTAATTATGATGCAGTGCTTTCAGAGGTTCCAGCTTATAAGCATTTGAACAAGTATGATTATTATAAGCAGGAAGATAGAGTGGGGAAGTATTTTATACCTACTGTAACTTTAGATACGGCTTATGCACACCGCCACAACTTAACATGTTCATTAACAGATGTAGAGAAGAAATTTGTAGATCAAGTAGAGGATAGACATAGACAATTAACAGCAAGTCGTAACAATAGGGAAGGAAAGGTTGAGTGGACCAAAGAGGAGTTAGCACACAAAGCGAAAGGGAGTAGTGGTCGATATAGCGTTGGATTTTGAGCAGAGAGGGAAGTTGTGTGTGAGACAAGTTCAGACCTATTATAATAAAGTTTTTGTGGGACAGAGTGTGTGTGATCATATTTTTACTATTGAGGCTACAGCAAAGAAGTTCTTGCAGGATGCGATACAAGTGGTCCCGAACGTGTATTTTGTGTGCGGGAAGAATGCATATGTGCGATTGCCATTGAATTGGTATGGTACGTGTTATGTGGCATTGGTGTTTCCGAAGATTTATCATGTTGAAGATTTAGGACATTTGGGAGGTGGGTTACACTATAGGGAGAAGCGAGGTGCGAGTGCAGGAGAGATTGTGGGGGATGTCTTTGGAGCATTGATACCAGGTTTAGGAGTGGCGTTGAATGATGTCAAGATCAGAAAGTTGTCAACTATTGTGGACAAGTTGTCAACAAACACAGCCCAGTCGTTGTTACTTGTGGACGGAGAGATGGTGTCGATAAGGGCTATGGTGATGCAGAACCGTCTTGCTTTAGATGTTTTGCTGGCAAAAGATGGCGGAGTCTGTAAAATGCTGCGAGTTCAACAGTGCTGTACTTATATACCAGACAAAAGCAAAGATCTGAAGAAGTATATAAGTAACATCACTGAGATCCATCATGAGGTGCATAATCTAGCTACAGAAGGAGTTTGGGACAATGTGGGAAAAGGGTTTGGTAAGGTAGGAAGTTGGTTTGCGTCCCTTGGAAAGGGAATTCTTGGTTACATCTTGAATCCTATCATCATAGTAGTGGTTTGTGGGGACTGATGAGGTCTTATAGGTGGCATATGGTGAATCGAGATAGGAGATCTCGGAGAGAGCAGGAGCAAAAGATGGAGAGATTGCAGGACAGTCATTATGAGAATATTAGGAGCCTAGAGAGGTTCTGACAGGGAAGAGTGGCTCCGAGCTCTGTTAAGGTCAGTTCTTTCTCCAGGGAGTGTGATTGTTATGATGACACTTGTCATCAGAGGGGGGAACTGATGGAGCGCAATGGTGCTCTAAAATTGTTGGGGTGCATCATAATCATGGATAGTCCGCACCCGCATATATTTCTGTGTTGTATTAACATTTGGTCATTAGGAAATGTGATGTAATAATGA
Source organism: Calotriton arnoldi (assembly GCA_963921515.1). Classification (NCBI taxonomy): domain Eukaryota; kingdom Metazoa; phylum Chordata; class Amphibia; order Caudata; family Salamandridae; genus Calotriton; species Calotriton arnoldi. Next base: position 149,866 of record CAWUFW010005146.1, read on the forward strand.
TTGTAAGTGAAATGCTAGAAAATGTTTCGTGTTATGCAAAAAAAACTAAATGACATTTATGTTTGGAAAAGAGTAATCTTTAGCGTATTGAAATGGTCTAACGAAAAGCCTATGTGCATTGTAATGCATTTTGATTTAAACGTGCATCATGTTGAAGTCTGTACGTGGAGATGACTAATTGTGCTTAACGTGTAATAATTGTAGATGCTTGCAAAGCTCTGTTAACCAATGTGTATAATTTGATGTTTAAAGGCCTAAATGAAACGTTCACTTTTGTGGAATTGAAGGCCTATTCGTTTATTCGTTGGCAGATTTGTGTAGGCCTGAAACTGTAATTTCCCTGGTAAGCTCTCGCTTTTGGAGGTAGTCAGCGTATTTCATGTACATGCAAGGTTGTTCTGTTCTCACGTTTCCGTTGCAGGTGGAAGAAGTTGCCTTTGTTAAGTTAAACTAACGCCTTTTGTTTTAGGAGTTAGGCATGGGGGAGAAGTGATACTTTGTAAACGGAATGTCGATAATTGGGAGCCGGTGTTCTTTCTCACTGAGGAGGCCTGGGAATCAAGGTCATCGAGCCGAACTTGGCTGGAGTGAGGAAGACGGTGGAAACTTACCTATGAGAAATGCCCAGTGAGATGAGGTGATCTGTGGGCGTGTTTTACATCGGTGCATTTTGTATTAGGGACAGTGTCCCGGGGGTTGAGTTAGAAGAAGGAGTTAGGAGGTAGGAGAAGAAGGGAGTTAGGAGAAGGGGTAAAGAGATCGACCCATACAACATGAGTGTACTTCTTAGGAAGTCTTCACGAGCTGACACCTTTAATTGATCTTGCCTGGGAAATGCTAAGTAGGGATGTCATCTTAGAGATAGAGTAGGGATAGTCTAATGCTCTGTACTTTTCAGCTGCAGATGAAGTCTGACTTAGACGTTGGGGCAGTCCTTGCCAGTGTTCTGTTTTTGGAACTTTTCATTCTTTTCATGATTTATAAGATTAGACTCACTCGTAGGTATGGCTTTGTATTAGTTCCCATGTACTTTTACAACCTCGTTCTGTGGTGCTTGTATGTTCAGTTGTTTTTGGCATTGTAATAAACCCACTAAACTGGAATTCGGAGTCTGTAATCTTTTGGGTTGTAGTCATTGGAAATAGTTGGATTGCCATAATTGAGCTATTTCTCCCCTTTACACTTCTCAGCAGGTAACAAAAGATCCATTGACCAAGTGTTCCTAGTTAAATTCTGGTAGCGGAACCCGGCCCTATCACAGTTAAGTCTGTACATATTAAGAAAATCATCTGTGTACCTTGCACAGAGTATATTGGACGCGAAAAAGACTATGCAGAATAGGGAATTGTCTGGTGAACAAGTGCTACAAACTGCACATATTTCTGCACTGGGGGCACATTTGGTGTCCCTGTGCATAGTCCATCTCAAAACAGTTCTGGGAGCCGTTGGCTCCTGCTCTGGCACAAAACTGGACAAAGGACATGGGTGTAGCCACCCCTCTGTCCTGGCCCTCCCCTAGGAGGGTCCCCTGAATCTGTCCAACCCTCTCCTGTGGGTATAAAATGGGTTACCTGGCTACAGGACATTTGATTTTACTTCGACAAGATTCTACAAAGAAGAAACCACTAACCTTCGACCGGCTGGACACCTGGACTTCGCTGGACCTCGACTGGGCTTGACATCGTCCCCCATTCCGTCCGAAGCTTAGTTTGTGCTGTGACTCCATACAGGCTCTGTGCAGGACCTGTGGAGCACTTAAGACAACAGAAGAATCTCCCTTGGAGTGAAGGAGTCACTCCCCTGCTTCGCAGGCACCTAAAATAGCAACTGACCGGCAGCTGCTCCTGAGCTCCTGCAGACTCCGAAGATTTCAGCAACACAGGAGGTGGTTTCCTGAAGGTCCCTGAGGTTGATCTGGCCTCTCACCGAGTTTGAGGCCAGTATCCCTCGTGGGGGCTGCGCAACCCGAACCCCTGTGCACCGCATCCATTTGCAAGTGCATATGTTTGTTGGCAATTCCCGAGGTTGCACATTGGGCTCCGTGTAGTCCTGACCCTGAGCAGTATTTGCACCAAAGATCTCCAGCCTCCTCACACCGAGTGCTCCGTTGGCTGGTACTTTGCAATCACGCTCGAGGTCCCCTTGCGACTCCTTGACATCCAGCCTGTGGGTCCTTCTGAGGGTCATCTTGATTGTTCTTGGGCTTTCCTAGTTGCTCCAGACATTCCCTGACTCTCCATTGCTTGGAGAGTCCCCTGGACCTTGCTGGTCCACACCGTAACCTGTTTGACTTTCCTGCGTGGGTTGCTGTTGCCAAGGCTTGTTGGTGCTCTCGCAGGACACCGACCCCTCAGCACTCGACATCCTTTGTGGGACAGCTCACCTCCGGCTCCTGGTTGTCCTCGACATCTACTGGTCCTCGTGGCTGCAGAGTCAAGTATCCCTTCTTCGCACCTGAAGCACCCGACATCGGTGGGCATTCGTCTAACGAGCCCTTGGTCACTCTGACGTGACCCAGACTCTGTCTCCTCTGCTTTCAGGTTCCTTCCATCCAGAATTCAGGCTTGGATTCCACCGGACCCTTTTCACCTTCACGGCAGCAGCACTTCTTCCTTTCCTTTCATAGAGAACGACAAGAGTTTCCGATGCCACTTCAGACCTATGCACCCGGCTCCCCTGGGATAGGTAACTCTGATACTACGGTATTCACGGGTGGGGTGGCTCTTTATACTCTTACGTTCCGAAGGGTTGGCTCGAAGTCCTCCTAGAAGGGTCCTTAAACTTTAACTTTGCAACCGCGAGTTTCCCATAGAGTTGTACGGAGCACGCGGTCGTGTTTCCTCACTGCACCCGTCCCCGTGGGTCTCCTGTGTCATCACCTAGGGTGGTTCCTTGGGGTCCCAGAAATTCTACGTGCACTAGGTACTAGTCAAGTCGTGATTGTTATACCACTATTTTAGTATATGGTTCGGTCTCCCCCTGGAGCCCGCTGTGTATTGTGCTACTTACAACTGTTCTATTGATCCAGTATTGTGTGCTTTGTGTTCTGTCCTCGTGTAGAGGATAGTAGAGAGTGTTATATTAATAAATACATATTTTTATATAACTACTGGGTGGTTCTCCTTCATTTAGTCATTCAGGAGGTGATATTCTGGTAAAACAAGCTGCTTTACATTCCTTCAAGATTAAGCCTGAAGGCTGCTCTCCATAGCTACCACTAGGATAGCTTTCATAAAGGTTATCTTTGACCTCATACATCATAAGGGTCATGTGGATTGGTACAGGGTGCCCACTTTAACAAGTGGACAGCATATACCAAGCCACCTTCTCACATTGGTGTGCAGCGGTTGGGATTCAAGCTTGCTATTGTTTTACCAGATAAATCTCATTGAGTGATTAACCGAAAACCACTAAAAGTATTAGGCACATATAATACAAGATTTGAATAAGTAAGTTCTACTGAACTTGGAGTTGGCCAAGTCAAGGGTCTAGCACACCCTTTCTCCAACTCAAGAGAGTTTAGCCTCCACTAGGTTAGGTAGGTGCCTACACCACATAACACTAGTATGTCTTCTAGAGGAGAAGCCAGTGGCTCTCTGCCAACTAGGTACAATGGCCTCTCATTCCAGGAATTGAAAGCCATGTGTGTGTCTAGGAAGTTGAGGACAGGGAGAAATGCAAACACCCAACGTCTCATTGAGGTGTTACTCTTAGATGATCTTAGAAAGACCCCAGGGTCTGATGAGGTAGAAAGAGTGGGTGGTGCAGGGAATGAGGAAAGGCCAGGAAGTGAAACCTTCTTTGACCTGTAATCAAACCCTGACCAGGGGGATCAAGATGATTCCAATCTGGAAAACACAGATCTTCCATTAGGTGGGGGAAAAGGCCCCAGTGGCCCTCTCTTTACTCCACCAGGAAGAGAACAGAGTTTACCTAGGAGATCCAAATCTCCCTCTGTAGAATCTCGACACTCAGGAACTTCTGTAGGGACTTCCATATCCAATAAGAGGGAATCCTCTTATGATAGACAGTGCCAATTTCTAGAGCTTGAGAAAGTTAAGCTCAGGCTCAAGAAAGAGCAATTGGCCCTAGACAGGGAATCCCTAGAGCTCCAGAGGGCTACAAAGAGATAGGGACTAGAGTCCCATGGTGGCAGCAACAGTGTCCCTAGGGTTAAGGATTATACTTATGACCATAGGAACCTGAGCAAGATAGTCCCTCCCTATCATGGTGGGGATGACATCCACAATTCGATAACTGCTTTGGAGAGGGCCTGTAAAGTACAGAGGGTCCCTCAAGAGCAGTGGGCAGCTATCTTGTGGCTCTCCTTTGCTGACAAAGGTAGAGATAAGCTCCTCACTGTTAGAGAAGAGGATGCTGATAACTATTCAGTTCTGAAGAGTGCTCTCATTGATGGGTTTGGCTTAACCACTGAGCAATACAGGATTAAGTTCAGAGACACCCAGAAAGCACAGACTCAGGACTGGGTTGACTTTGTAGATTGTGCTACTAAGGCTCTGGAAGGCTGGTTACTTGGCAGTAAAGTGAATGATGTCAAGGGATTGTACAATTTAATTATGAGGGAGCAGATCCTGAATAATTGCCAAAATCAGTTGTTGCATCAATACCTGGTTGACTCTGATCAAACTTCTCCCCAAGAATTGGGAAAGAAGGCAGATAGATGGGTCAGAACCAGGGTGAAGCAGAAAACTCAGAACCAAGGTGGTGACCAAAAGAAGTCTGATTCTAAACCAGCAGATAAGGGTGGGGAGAAGGGTAAAGACCAGAAGTCTTCTTCCGGGCCCCAAAAACCTGCATCTGAGGGTGGTTCACAATCTAACAAGGGAAAGGGCAGAAAGAAGCCTTGGTGTTACCTGTGTAAGGAAAGGACACATTGGCCTAGGGATGCCAATTGTGCCAGAGCCAAGGATCCTCCTACCAACACCACTGCCCCTAAGGCAACTGTTCCCCCTAGTGCAGCTACAAGTGGTGGTACTGCAAACAAGGGTGTAGTAGGGTTGACCCTGGGAACTGAGATGGGTTCTGGCCTAGTCAGAACTACAGCTCAGGCTGTTCTAGTCTGTGATGTCTCACTGTTTTTGACTAGTCTGACTGGGATCCTACTAATCAGGACCCCAGTCTATCTGCTTTCTCCCTTAAATTGACATACATGTACTTTGGTACACTCCAGATTGGATACTGGGGTATCCTTATAAGTCCCTAGTATATGGTACCCATGTACCCAGGGCATAGGTATCCCAGAGGCCTCCCATGGGCTGAAGCATGTATTATGCCACCCATGAGAGGCCATGCAATATGGAACTCTTGGTCTGCTACAGCAGCCTGTGTAAGATGGTGCTTGCACCACTTACTTTAGATATAGGTTCACTATATCTACAGGTCACTACACTTAAAACTTATAAGTCACCCCTATAGCAGGCCTTATCAATCCTGAAGGCAGGGTGCGGGGTTTTTAGTGAGAGGGTGCCCCTGCATGAGCAGAGCCCCTTTGCAGCCTTCGGAGACCATTCTCCCGGGTTGTCTGTGACTCAGCTGGACATATAGGTAGAGGTGCATTATAACCTCGCGGTAAATGCTATCTCGAAAACGGCTGCATAGAAACATATAGTGTTTGGTATCAAACACCTTGGAATCATACCTCCACACCTGAAAGTGGTGTGAGAGGTATGATTCCACCCTTCAGAAGCGGGCTTCGTGGGGTCACCGGTCTACCCGGTACCAGCCTTCTCAACCCGGACAGCACAAAATGGATGCTGCCAACCAGAGACACATTTCTGCCCTCCTGCTGCTGAGCCAAGCTCGAGCAGAGGAAGGCAGCACAATAGGCATCATGTCACAGGTAGGTGTGACCACCTCCCAGACAGGGTTTAGTGTATTGGGGCTGGGTGGGTGCACTCTGAGAGTGCCAGAAAGTCTGCACTGGGGGCACATTTGGTGTCCCTGTGCATAGTCCAGCTCAAACCAGTTCTGGGAGCCGTTGGCTCCTGCTCTGGCGTGAAACTGGACAAAGGACATGGATGTAGCCACCCCTCTGTCCTGGCCCTCCCCTAGGAGGGTCCCCTGAATCTATCCAACCCTCTCCCGTGGGTATAAAATGGGTTACCTGGCTGCAGGACATTGGATTTTACATGGACAAGATTCTACAAAGAAGAAACCACTAACCTTCGACCGTCTGGACACCTGGACTTCGCTGGACCTCGACTGGGCTTGACTTCGTCCCCCTTTCTGTCCGAAGCTTAGTTTGTGCTGTGACTGCATACAGGCTCCGTGCAGGACCTGTGGAGCACTTAAGACAACAGAAGAATCTCCTTTGGAGTGAAGGAGTCACTCCCCTGCTTCGCAGGCACCTAAAAGCGCAACTGACAGGTAGCTGCTCCTGAGCTCCTGCGGACTCAGAAGATTTCAGCAACACAGGAGGTGGGTTCCTGAACGTCCCTGAGGTTGATCTGGCCTCTCACCGAGTTTGAGGCCAGTATCCCTCGTGGGGGCTGCGTAACCCGAACCCCTGTGCACCGCGTCCATTTGCAAGTGCATATGCTTGTTGGAAATTCCCGAGCTTGTGCATTGGGCTCCGTGTAGTCCTGACCCTGAGCAGTATTTGCTTCAAAGATCTCCGGCCTCCTCACACCGAGTGCTCCATGGGCTGGTACTTTGCAATCTTTCTTGAGGTCCCCTCGCAACTCCTGGTCATCCGGCCTGTGGGTCCTCCTGAGGGTCATCTTGATTGTTCTTGGGCTTTCCTGGTTGCTTTAGATGTGCCCTGACTCTCCACTACTTGGAGAGTCCCCTGGACCTTGCTGGTCCACACCGTAACCTGTTTGGCTTTCCTGCGTGGGTTGCTTTTGCCAAGGCTTGTTGGTGCACTCGCTGGACACCGACCCCTCAGCACTCGACATCCTTTGTGGGACAGCTCACTTCCGGCTCCTGGTCATCCTCGACATCTCCTGGTCCTCATGGCTGCAGAGTCAAGTATCCCTTCTTTGCACCTGAAGCACCCGACATCGGTGGGCATTCGTCTACCGAGCCCTTGGTCACTCTGACGGGACCCAGACTCTGTCCCCTCTGCTTTCAGGTTCCTTCCATCCAGAATCCAGGCTTGGATTCCACCGGACCCTTTTCACCTTCACGGCAGCAGCACTTCTTCCTTTCCTTCCATAGAGAACGATGAGAGTTTCCGACGCCACTTCAGACCTATGCACCCGGCTCCCCTGGGATAGGTAACTCTGATACTACGGTATCCACGGGTGGGGTGGCTCTTTAAACTCTTAAGTTCCGAAGGGTTGGCTCGAAGTCCCCCTAGAAGGGTCCTTAAACTTTAACTTTGCAACCACGACTTTCCCATAGAGTTGTACGGAGCACGCAGTCGTGTTTCCTCACTGCACCCGTCCCCGTGGGTCTCCTGTGTCATCACCTTGGGTGGTTCCTTGGGGTCCCAGCGATTCTACGTGCACTAGGCACTGTGTCTAGTCAAGTCGTGATTGTTATACCACTATTTTAGTATATGGTTCGGTCTCCCTCTGGAGCCCGCTGTGTATTGTGCTACTTACAACTGTTCTATTGATCCAGTATTGTGTGCTTTGTGCTCTAACCTCGTGTAGAGGATAGTAGAGAGTGTTATATTAATAAATACATATTTTTATATAACTACTGTGTGGTTCTCCTTCATTTAGTCATTCAGGAGGTGATATTCTGGTAAAACAAGCTGCTTTACATTCCTTCAAGATTAAGCCTGAAGGCTGCTCTCCATAGCTACCACTAGGATAGCTTTCATAAAGGTTATCTTTGACCTCATACATCATAAGGGTCGTGTGGATTGGTACAGGGTGCCCACTTTAACCAGTGGACAGCATATACCAAGCCACCTTCTCACAGGGGGGTGGCTGGCCCAGTAAGCGAAGAGCACTCAAATAGGGTCAGCACCATGGACGCTTTCCTGCAGCGTGCTGTTGGGGTCCTGGATAAGGAGATTGAATTGGCTGTCAGGCGTTTATCTCATTCACCTTCCCACCCTCCCCCATTGGCTTCTGCTGCTGTTTCACAACCTGATTCTCAAGCCCAGCTACAGTCACCTCAAGTAGGCTTGGTGGACAGGTGCCAAGACCAGGCAGGGTGTATTGTTCCCCTCTCACCAGTTGTTGCCATACGGGTCAGAGCCCAGTCGCCAGCCTTTGGGTCAGGCCCTGGCAATGGGTTGGCCACAGGAGGCGCCAAGAGGAAGCGCCCCTCGGCGGGGGGCCCTTGCAAACGCAGAAAGAGTACTGGATCACAGTCAATTCCAGCAGTACATCCAGTAATGCCTAACCAGGATGTCATCTCGTTAGATATGCTCAAAGCAGCCCTGTTGTCAGCTCTTGATACTAAATTGGACTCCATTTTAACTCGTCTTTCTGAGCTGGAAAAAAACCTGACCGCACTGATAGCTTCTTTACAAAGGGTCCGTGCCCCTTCCGCCACAAGTCTCCCTTCAACAAAGCCTACGACCTCAACCACTATTCGCAGCTCCATCGGCAGTGGGATTGGGGCTGGAGTCAGAGCAGAGCCTATCACGCAGCAGTCCAGTCATGTGGCAGTAGACACAACGGCACCAATTACGACCAGGAATGACCTTCAGGATTGACTAGCCAATCGAGCGGCTAACTTTAGGGGGGCGAGTACCGTGAACCAAGTCTCTTCTCAGCCTCGCCAACTTCAGGGCTCTAAAGCGGGTGGATTGTACAGTTCTGATGATAGGTGGGAAAGGTGTAAAGTCATGCCCCCTGGGGATGTGAATAACTATCCCCCTAGTCTGGGCCCTGTTCACCTCCCACCCGAGTCCATTCTGCTTGTTGTGGTGTTAGCCAACGTACCGCGCCTTGATCCCGGGACAAATGAAGACTTTTTTCAGCTGAAGAATAAGGTGATGCATTGGCTTAACCCCAACATTGTCCCTGGTTCTAGGGTGGAAAACCAAATACTTATGGTACGCAGGACACAGTGGGTGGGTAGTGCCAATAAATCCTGGTCGGGGGATTGCGTTATCATTAATTTCAATAATCCTGTTATGGTAAACCGTATTTTAAGTATGGTCGCGCAGTCTAACTACAGGTGTTGGAATTCAGCAATCTTGGCACTCCCGCCAGGATACTTTTATAGACCAATTCATTACCAACTAGGGTCCCAGCGTGAGCGATTTCAAGAGGTGGGCCACAGGGGCATTACAGAGGGGTTCTCAGGGGCCAGTACAGCAAATAGGTTTACCCCTCTGAGCTCACTGGAAGATTGCGATTGACGATGCGTGGGCTCCTTGGAGCCTGAGGCACCTGTACTACGGGGAAATGTACGGTCCCCGGAACAGGTATCGAGGGTGAATGGAGGGTGTAAATTTCTTTCTTGGAACATCGCAGGGTTGGCGAGCAAGATCGAGAACCCAGAATGGTTGTCCCTTGTTAAGAGCTTCGATGTGATATGCCTCCAGGAAACTTGGGCTGTAGAGAATATCTATCACCTGGATGGTTACAAAACCCTCTTCGTGCCAGCTACCCCATCCAGGCTAGGGAGAGCTAAGGTGGGGCTTATCACCTTTGTTTCTCTAGCTGTCCTTTGCATCTCTGTTACTTCTCTACACGTTTCTCCAAACTTACATGCAATGTTGTTGTCTAGTGGAAAGAGCAAGCTACTTTTGGTTCATTTTTATAACGCAGGGGTTACACACCTGGTTGAGAACAACATAACCCAGCTGAGGTCTGTACTTCGGGATAGTACCTTGAATGGTCAGAGTTACCACTATATTTTTTTAACCGGGGATTTTAATATTCACATGTGTGGGGACATCAGGCAAGGTGGAGTGGAAACTATGGGCTGTGCACAACAAGCAGGCTTGCATTTGGAACATACTCCACAGAGCATCGAACTTAATTCTATCCTGCTCGAATTTGATTTAACATCGGTCATGAATAAGCTGCCCCCGGGGAAAACAGATATTGCCCCCACATTCATTGGGCGAGGGTGTGAGACTTTCATTGATTTTACTTTTGTATCTACCCCATTTTATGCTTTGGTTACTGATTTTTCTAACCAGGCGAGTGTATTTAGTGACCATAACTCCATTTGTGTTACAACAGGATGGTCCCGAACACATGGTCACATTAAGGAGGGAGGGGGGCGGGAGTCCCTCTTAAAGTGGTGGAAGCGGGAAGGAGTATAAAGTGGGGGGTGTATTGTCCCAGAGCTGATTCATGAGTCCCTCTTAACTCAGTGTCGCAGAGTTTGCAATTTGTCTCGATGGTGAGGCAAGTGTCTCGGACATAGTGGGTGCATTCGGAAAAATGTCCACTGTCATAGTGAAGTTGCTTCGGGCCCCGGGTGGGGTCCGTAAACAACTAGGTCCAAGATGGTTTGACTCCTGAGACAGGCCCTGGGTGTTAAGCCCCGAGATCTGGTGGCGGTCAAAGGCCTACGAAGAGCGAATAAGCCTGCTCTAGTAACTCATAAGTCCGCCCTAAAGGAGGAGGCCTGGAGTGATTTGGTCGAGGCTAGCACACTGCCTAATAGCTTTAAGTTTTGGGGCATCATTAATAGCCCACTTCTATTTGGAGATGACGTTAACCTACTGGATGCCCATATTACAGAGGACGACTGGGTACACCATTTCGAGAGTATCTTCCAGTCGGACGTCTCATTAACTGAGGGACAGGAAAGGGTGGAAGGCAAGGCGGATCTTGTTTTCTCCACACAAGAGGTGAGAGCCGGTATTTTGGGACTGTCTAAAAACAAGGCGCCCAGGCTAGACGGTATCCCGCCAGATCTCTACATTGCCCATGTGGAGGCCTGGGTGCCTGTCCTCACAGCCGTTATTAATGCTACAGTCCAGGTTGGTCACCCAGATTCCTGGGCCTTATCGACTATAGTCCCGGTATTCAAAAAGGGAGATCGGGACAGTACGCTTTGCTATAGGCCCATTTCTCTCCTGGACTCTGTGGTGAAGGTGGTGGATCGCATGGTACTAGACAGACTTGTATCCTGGGCTGACGAAAACAACTTTTTAGCCGAGATTCTATATGGCTTTCGCCCAGGTCGTTCCACCGTGGAACAATGTTTAAATCTGTACATGGTTCTGAACAAGTACACTGTGGCTCGTTCCGGCCCAATATACCTAGCCTTCATGGACCTGTCGTCAGTGTTCACCTATGTCAATAGGTCCAAGTTGTGGCAGTTGATGTCTTCTATTGGTATCGATAGTAATACTGTCTTATTCTTGAGGGACCTTCACCGTGAAACAAGGGCGGTTGTTTATTATTCAAAGGATTTGAAAGTGTCCCATCAGTTTGATATTAAGAAAGGGGTGCACCAGGGGTACATATTAGCACCCTTTCTTTTTAATCTATACATTAATTCCTTAGAGAAGGCCCTTTTGGCCACAAAAGCTGATTGTCCCCAGGTAGGCAAGCGTAATCTGCCGGTCCTCCTATATGCGGACGATGCAGTCCTCTTGGCGAGGACAGCCAGGGGTCTACAATTGTTACTGAACTCCTTCGCCCTCTTTATGGAGGACCTGGATTTGTCGGTTAATCATTCCAAGTCGTTCATTATGCAGGTGGGACCTCGTCAAGCCAAGCAGTTCACTTTTAAACTTGGACCCTCTTTAATACCCAAGACAAAGGTTTTTTCCTACTTGGGAGTAGTGTTTGACGACTCCTTGAGTTGGTGTCCCTTGCTTGCCAGGAAGAAAGGGGATCTAGTGAAAGCTTCTGCAGCCGTTTTTAACTTTGCCAGCAGAATAGGAGGGAAACCAATAGGGGCTCTTCTGAAGATCTATCAAGCAAAATGTATATCAACGGTCAGTTACGGGAGCGAGATATGGGGCCACATTGGGGTAGGGGCCCTGCAAAGCAGCTGAAAACTCTTTTCTGCGACGGGCCCTGTCTGTCCCACAAAGCATCCCAGCCTATGTTGTACATGAAGAGTTGGGGTTGTCTTTCCTTTCAGACGAACTGGCTTTCCGTCCCCGGGCTTTGTGGCTTAAGATCTGGTCTAAGCAAGAAAATACACTTAGCAAAGACGTCCTACAGGATTGTCTTTCCCTTGACCACGTCTCGCGTATCCGATGGCTCCAGTACATAAGAGTAGGTCTCTCCAGGCTAGGCAGAGCAGAATTATTTGCTAATCCTGAGCGCATATGTAAGGGGGAACTTGGCTGGGCCAAAAAGTGTTTCTTAAGAAGGAGCCGCTGTGAAAGAGAGGAAATGGAGCTGTGTAAGCCCAGTGTGCGCAAGTACATTGTGTTAAAAACTGTGCCAACCACCAAACCTCATCTTTTAGGGCTTAAGAGCATCCATGATCGCTTTTTACTGACGCGGTTTCGGCTTGACCTTTTCCATTTTCTCTTGGCACACCCTCGTGGTTCCCACAGAGGTCAGTGCCTTATGCCCTGTGGCTGCGACGGTGAGTCTCCTCAGGACATGATGCACTTTCTAATGTTTTGTAGTTTTTATGCAGTTCCTAGGAAGTTATATATTATCACCATTCTTAAAAAGGCGGGTTTTAGGAGGGTGAGACCAGCTTTTATCTTTTCACAACTCCTTTTTAACGACACTGTTCTGTATACGCTTAATTTTTTACGGGTCGCTGTCAGACTCAGGTCAAGTTGCGATTAACTTTTGTTTTGTGATTTATGTATTTCTACTTAGATTAACTTGGTCGTATTATATTTGTCAATTTGAGACCTGGAAGATGTTTTACTGATGTTTGTATGACTTTTATGGCTTTCTTTTATAAAACCGAGAAAAGTTTGTTGATGATGATGAGATAGATACAACTAATATACCAATGCAATCATTGCAATTGGTGTGGTTGCCCAAAGTGCCTACAATAAGTCGAAAACTGTCACCATCATGCCAATCCATACATTATGAAGGAGTGGGCACCATCGGGCTAAGAATTCTCACTACATATCAAGAATTCTCAATATTATGTTTGTTCACATGTGCCCCATCACTCAGGAATTTTTAGTGCGTGTTTATATTTGTGTCCTCTGGCCAGCATAATTTTGTCTGTTTACTCGGTAGTTTGACCGTAAACGTTTGCCAATGCCTGTCTATATGGTGCTTTGTGGCTGTTTTCTTGTTTCTCTGGCTACCTGTGTATGCAATACTAATGTGCACTACTAATTCTCAAAGACCAGGTTTCTCTATTCTCATTATGGATCTTGCAGTGGCATGCAACAAGTTCATCGATCGGGGAACCAGAACGGACTTAAAAAACTTAAGAGTTCCAGTTTTCAGGGACTGATTTGGGGGCCTTGTAGAAAGTCTACATTGGAGAAAACGTCCTTTGCACTGCTACTATTGCTGCCTCTACGGCAAATTATCGCTAATAAATACATTTGGGAGTCCTTTGTCATGAGCTCATCAGCACAGCCATGATGTCCGTATATAGAAACTGAACTATGCCCGAGGCTAAATTAATTTTTACTACACACAGTACTTACAAAATGTATTGCTGATGAAACTGACAGCAATGTCGTAGAGAAAGAAATGAAAACATAGTAAGTGAAGACGTTTAACATACATACCGAAGTATGGGGAGAGGATGTGGCCTAACAGCCAGAGCTGGCGACTTTGGAACTGGGGAACTAGATTAGAGTCTCGGTGTCAACATCCTGTGATTTTGGGCAAATCCCTGAAACTCCTAGTGCCTGAATGTGTCCTTGTGTAAGGTAACTGGTGCTTATGTACACCACTCCAGTACCTTTGGGTCGAGTGTGTGCTATATAAAAACTGCAAAAAAAAGGTCTGATTTGCAGATTCATTTTTTACGTTTGAAAAGATTTATTTAAATTATACATACATAGAGATGCCTAGATAAAACACTGGCGTAACAATGCTTCATCACCATAAACGAAGTAAGGTACCACTATGTCATAATGCGAGTAAGGAAATGCCTCTTTTTGTATCATCACCCCCAAGTTTTTGTACTGCTGGTTTTTCGACTCTGAAAGTGCACCGAGGCCTGTTAACCACATCTCAGTGCCTTTGCCCTTACTCTGAAACTGGTATGTCGAATTGGCTCATACCCAAATGGCTAAGCTAACTTGCTTGTAAGTCCCTAGTAAATGGTCCCCAGGGTACCCAAGGCATGTAAGTTAGGGGTTCACTCTAGGGCCTGCAACACTAGTTGTGCCACCTTGAGTGTGACACGAATAAAACAAGATGCCCAGCCCACCATTTGCAGGATGGAAGAGCAGTTTTAACTGCTGGCTCAACTTCCTCTTTAAAGCAATGGCAAATACAGACTTCCCGCTGGTATAGGCATACGTCACCCCTAAGTCAGGCCTATCGAGTCCTAAGGCAAGGCGCAACATATCCTACAGACAGAACATGTAATTTTACATGTTCTTATAGTAAAAACATGAAACTGTTTTGTACTATGGAAAAGTTGGATCTCCCAGTTAGTGAAGTCAGAGTTACAGGCTGACCGCCCAGCTCTTTCATCTCTGAAACAGGGCTACCAAAGTGGGTCATCCAATGTATTAAACAACTCATTACATTAAGCCCGACTTGATTCTCAGGTCGAAATTAACGTAACAAGTTGCAGTGTGCAACTTCAGCAAAGTTGTCACTTTGTTGTCTTTGGTCCCCAGTGCCCATACTGGTTGCACATGGGGCCCTGTCGCCAAGACAGCTTTCTGCCCTCATGGGGAGACTTGCTAATGACTCCCAAGAAAAGATACAAGAGGGGCCCCGCTATGGAAGGAGGTATCACCTCCCTCCTGCAGGAAGCCACACAGGTGTTGGTCAAAAGGCGAGCTTAAAAGAAGAAGCTGCCTTTGAAGGGCAAATGTGCAACACTTGTGAGAGGGGCTGCTCCATTGCTAAGGCAGACATGCTGGCATTTGGGACAGGAGAGGGGAAACCAGTTGCCAAACTGGTTTTCCATGAGTGTGTACCCCCTTGTTAGCCCCCTCGGGGTTGGGCTAGGGAGCTCTACACCCGAAAGAGGGGTCCTGCCATATTGGAAGTGGACAGAATGGTGCATCCTGGGATGCCCAGATGTCACACTTTGCAGGAAGTGGTCATCAGGTGAGATGGAATCTGGTAGCCCATTGGCTACCAACAGCATCCTGCCAGGAGGGCATTTTCTGAGCATAAGTAGAGCACCCCTAACACCCCAAACTCAGATCTCGACTGCACTGGAAGAAGGACCGAAGAGGGACTGCCCTGCTGCATTGTGGAAACAGCAAAGAGAGGCTGCACCAGCGAGGACTGTACCTGCTTAACCTAATGGCTAGCAAAGGAGAAGGACTGTTCCTGCTGTGCCCTGCTCAAGGAGAAGTCATTTCTATAGCCCAGCCAAAGCCAAGAGACTCCAAGGGTCAGTGAGCTGGCCTCCTGTTCACAGCATAGGGACACAACGTCTGAGAATCCTGCTGGGGCAAGTTGGTAGCACAAAGTCTTCAATTCAATGCCAACTACCACTGTGCAGCACCAGGAGCCAGCATTCAATCCTCAAAGTTGCACCCAAGTTCGCTGAACCCAGGAGTGTCATCGAAGTGCAGCTGGGACCTCCAGAGGACAAGTAATTGAATCATGAATGATTTGCTCATGACCACGATACACTGGTGACTGGACTTGTGCCAGCATGCGAGGATTTCAAAGAACATCGACCATGTGACCAGGGCCGCCTCACCCCCGATGTGGACTGTGGAGTAGTCGCAAGCAAGACTCCCGTTGACCGCATTGCATTCACAGCATCCTTCGAGCATCTTCAGCATCCTTCATCACTTGCATCGGGACCACTTCCATAGGAAAGCCCTACAAAGGATAAATGTGTTTGGAACTGACTGAAGATTGCTTCACTTTCTGAAGTAAATGTTTCTGAGGACCTTGCTGATCCCCTGGAATAGCTGCCCTCTAGAGTTGGTCACCTAAAGTGACTCCAAGTGACCGCATCACACCAAGAGGCATATTTAACAAAAAGTCACACAGCACAGCAAGCCACCTTGTTGTGATGCACTGTGTGACAGGAAAAAGGCAGTAATGCACAATATTTAACATAATGCAGTGCATTCCTGTATTTTCCCAGCACTGGCCCACAATGAGCTGCCTAGCGCCAACGCAGGCACCCTTGCACCATGGTGCAAGGGTGCCTGCGTTGTAAACAGGATTGTTTTTGTACAGTTAGGGACACCTTCCTGCACAAAAATAATCCCCTGAGGCATTTTTCTCTTTCTGTGTGTGCTTCATAAAGAAGAACTAACTAGGAGAAATATAGAGACACCTCGTTACATTCGGGGCGCATTACCAGGTCTACCAGTATTGATAAATCTGGGAATGCTTCAGAATCCATGAGTGGATGTGTGGGAACACCCACTCTCTACCCATGGAATGCCTTCCCAGGGCAGGGCAGAGTAACAAAATGCAGCGATTTGCACTGCGTTGCATTACTCTGGATTTATCGAGCCACTCAGGGCCATGCAAGGTGGCCTTGCGTGGCTTGCTAAATCAAACTTAAGGGTTGCATCACTTTTGCACCCCGTTGCATGGTGGAAAAGTGATGCAATCCAATGATAAATATGCCCCCTAGTCCAAACGTTTTAGTGAAAAAGTTTCAAAGTGTCAAATTTGTTGAATTTGCCAGTGCTTATTTTTAATTGCGTGAAAATACCTTGATTTCGTAAACCTTGTAAATTCTATATTTCTGAACCTCCAGTGGATCTTTTTCATTGGCGTCTAAAAATACATAAAAATACAGCCTATTTGTATAAATTGTTGTCGGGATTGTTTGGTGTCATGTTGATTTCATCTTCAATTGATTTGTTGCTGTTTAAATGCTTTACACTTGTTACTTTGTCTAAGTCTTGCTGCTCAGAGCCACAGCTACCCAGGGTTCACCTGAAAGTTTGACAAATGAAACCTAAAGGTCCTAAAGGGGTTGGTAAGTGTAGTACACAGTGAAGTCACACAACCACACCATATAATACACCCCATTTCCTCTCAATCCATATTAATAAACATAACATAGTCACAATCCCAAAAAATATACATTCAAAAACCAAGTGAGAATAAAGTACCATAGATAGCAAATGGGAAACATAGCTTTTATAAAAGGCTTTTATGTCTGTGAAGAGAAACAACAAAAGAAAATAAAGGTATAAAGAGGGAAGGAAGACAAAGAAGGTGATGGAGGAAGGAAGTAGAAAATGAGAAAAGAAAAGGGAGGGATATTAATAAAGTGCTTGAAAATAACATTAGAAGGGGCAATTATAAGCATCACAATAAAAAAAATATGTCTAAAATAAGCAAAAATGCAAACAGCAATTTACAGAGATTCATGATCCTATAAAGATCAAATTATATGTAGAGATGGCAAAAAATGATGGAGGTTTGTTTGTTACCTTCTACTTCTTCAATTGCAGTAATATTAAATGTAATTTGAATGGACCCCGTATCTCTGCTCCTTTATGAGATATCTCTAGTGGAAGAGATGTAACAGTGTCAAGTCTATGATCGTAACAAATGCATTTCAATCAACTTTTAAACGAAATTACATTAAACTATTTCCAATTTAAAGTAATCTGTTGAAAAGCTACTGCCAGTACCAACTCACCAATCTACTTCTGCCTGGCTCATCATACAAAGGGGAACCAAGCGTCCCAGAAAAATGTCACACGGGTACTTTAGTTTTGATTATGTGGTTAATGATTCCCCAGAATAGCCTTGGCAAGTTAGGAGCATTTCCCTATACTTTTCCATACAGAGGTCTCCACACTGACTTCAGAGTCTTCCTATGTTAGAGTATAGGGAAAAAATATATTTTATTAAACTTGGAGGGGAGGGGGGGATGAAAACTATATTTATGATATATATTAATGTAAATTAATGTTATATATTTATTTTAAATGTAGAACAAAAGTAGAAAATGCTTCAGAACTAATAACGTAAATTTGAATTAAAAATGTAATGTATTTCAATACATTAAATTAAATTATAATAGTTTTTCTTAAGATTAAATTAAAAATACATTTCCACCTAAAGTAAAAAAAAAATATGCATTAATAATTATTCAAGTGGTGTATATCAATAATTGAAAGTGATTTATGTATGTTTGATTGAAATGTAATCTTACATTATTAGTATTATAATGGAAACATTCCTGGTAAGTGAAAGGGAGTGTAATGGTAGTTGCCCTATTGTCATGTCAGTTTTCTCTGTGATCAATATACAACATACCATATACAAGCCAGTTTTCAGTGTCTCAGTAAGACTCGTATTTGAAAACTTGCATGTTTAAAGAATCATAACCAGCCTGTATCCACGTTGCCCCAATATTTAAAGCAACACAATGTTGTCAAGTTTGGCACTCCCACAGAATGTACAGCACCACAGCTAGGTCAGGGCCAGGGCAATATGTAAAGCACGACAGCCAGACAAGTATCTGCCTAGTATGAAAAACACCACCACTGGGTCGGTGTCTACAAAGCCCTGGTATCTATTTATGCCATAGACTTTCCATTGATTCCCACTGTGTAAAGGCGCACAGCCAGGCCAGTATACATTGCCAGTTTTCATGTCATAGTCGGTAAAGAACCATAGCCAGGCTAATAGCCACAATATCAGAGGACAAAAAGCACCATAGTCAGTCCATTCCTAACCCATTATTTCTCTACCTCCAGCGGCAATACTGGTTACGGTGTCTTCTTCATTCTAGGGCATAATGGCTCCTTACCAGGCTATGGATATCTATGCATTGAGGCGTTATGAACATTGACCTGGCTGGTGGTTTACATACTTGGGGGAAATTAATATTGTGTCAGCCGCATAATAGGTAAGCACAAAAACAACAGTTGATGGACAGAATGCAGAACAATGTCATACATTCACCCCAGTACAGAGATCTGGGCCTAAATCCATCGTTTTTTTGCTCACCATGCCATTCCAGTTTGAACCCAGCCATATGCAAATCAGTCTTGACCCTGTGCCTCATGGCAACAGTCCAGACCGAACTGCCAAGCCAGGTCCTCCCTGGACTGGAAACAAGCATCCTAGGATGTAATAGGTAAGCTACAATCCACTTTGCCCAGTATGAAAGCACCATACTCACGCCAAGGTTGAAATCGTTCCCTGTCCCCAGCAAGTAAAGCACCAGAACAAGGCTGGGCCCGTGTAAGGGAAAAGGAAGGTAAAGATGCAAGGTGCCTGGCTTACCGCCCACAAAAAGACCCGGAAGCCAACAGACAGCTTGCCGCCTTCCTCGAGACGAATGGATCCCTCGACCCCTCGCAGTCCGGGTTTCGGGCCAACCACAGCACCGAGACCGCCCTTATCGCAGCCACCGACGACATCAGAACCCTAACCGACAACGGGGAAACAGCAGCCCTCATCCTCTTGGACCTCTCCGCGGCGTTCGACACCGTCTGCCACCGCACCCTAGTGAAGCGCCTCAGCAACATCGGAATCCGAGAGAAAGCACTGGAATGGATCATCTCGTTCCTCGCCGGAAGAACCCAGAGAGTCCGCCTCCCCCGTTCAGATCCGAGGCCACCGAAGTCATCTGCGGCGTTCCACAAGGATCTTCACTCAGTCCAACCCTCTTCAACGTCTACATGAGCCCCCTCGCAGCCATCGCACGCCAACACAACCTCAACATCATCTCCTACGCCGACGACACCCAGCTGATCCTCTCCCTCACCAACGACCCCACCACCGCCAGAGCCAACCTACACGACGGGATGAGAGACGTCGCCGACTGGATGAGGAACAGCCGCCTTAAACTGAACTCAGACAAGACGGAAGTCCTCATCCTGGGCTCATCACCCTCCGCCTGGGACGACTCCTGGTGGCCCCCGGCCCTGGGCACCGCGCCCAAGCCAACGGACCACGCACGCAACCTGGGCTTCATCCTGGACTCCTCCCTGTCGATGACCAGACAAGTCAACGCCGTCTCATCTTCGTGCTTCAACACCCTGCGCATGCTCCGCAAGATCTTCAGATGGATCCCCACTGAAACCAGGAAGACCGTCACCCAGGCACTCGTCACCAGCCGACTGGACTATGGGAACACCCTCTACGCCGGAACCACAGCCAAACTTCAAAAAGACTCCAGCGCATCCAGAACGCCTCCGCACGACTCATCCTGGACATCCCCCGACACAGCCACATCACCGGACACCTGAAAGACCTGCACTGGCTCCCCGTCAGCAAGAGAATCACGTTCAGACTCCTCACCCACGCACACAAGGCCCTCCACGACCTGGGCCCAAAGTACCTCAACGACCGCATGACCTTCTACACGCCCACCCGCCAGCTACGATCAACCAGCCACGCCCTCGCCACCGTACCACGCATCCGCAGAACCACCGCCGGAGGAAGATCCTTCTCCTACCTGGCAGCCAAGACCTGGAACTCCCTCCCCACTCACCTTCGGCGAACCCAGGACCATCTCTCCTTCAGGAAGCAGCTCAAGACCTGGCTGTTCGAGCAGTAACTTACCCCCTCCCCCAGCGCCTTGAGACCCTCCCGGGTGAGTAGCGCGCTCTATAAATGCCGTGATTGATTGATTGATTGATTGATTGATTGATGGTGGGCTGGAATCCTGCCGAGGCTGCTGTCACATTGTACTTTCGGATTCAAATATTGTCTGGCTGCTGATAGGGATATTTGTATTGCCTGCGATTCCAGAGGGGTGGGCTTTCCACCCCAGTGAGAGGTCTGAATTGCATCTGAAATGTATGGCAGTACTGCGATATACCATGTCCTTAGTGTTCCAGGAACACCCACCACTAAACATGTATTTTAATACTAAATCACTCAATAGCAGATTTATTATTTTTCAGTGCATTGCAGCTCAGCATGCAAAGTTCTTGAGCTATGTTGCACCAGGGAGAGAGAACATCACAGATTTATTCAAATATGGCGACACTTCTCCCTTCCCCAGCACTGCCTCACAAACAGGCTGCCTAGTGCTACGCACACACCTTTGCACTGTAGTGCAATGGTGTGGGTATGATGTCTACCATGGGTTTGTACTGGGGAGGTACCCTTCCAGTACAAAATGCTATTTTACCATGCACTCGACAGAGGTTTTTGTCTTCAGTGGCACACGACTTCTACAATTTTCTCTCCAGCAGGCACCACTTTCTTTTTTTGCCGAGCTAGATTGATACATTTCCTCTCGGAAATCTTTTTAGTTTTGAAGGTATGATGCTCAACTACAACTCTCACAACAATGTAATTTATTATCGCGGTGGTATGAACACTTGCAGTGCCATAGGAATGTAAATTTTGAACAGGCCCAAACCCAATAGCTTCATAAATCTTGCCCTTCACCACAGGCTTGGAAGACAAGGCTCTGAGAGCTCAAATATTGACATAGGCGGAGATCAACACACTCTTGGTAGTTGTAAAACTCTCTACTGCCAAACTGTGCGAACAGCTATGATCTAAAGTAAAGCCATCAACAGAAATGAACCTGAGTATCAGAAAATTGATGGCTAGGTAACCAATCCTCCTAAAGGGCTGAGCTCCTCTAATCATAAAAACATATTCTACAGAAGAATACTTCACTTCCTACAGTGGATATCGCTTGGGGATTCTTTAGAACATAGCTCACCCGGTTTGCTACTGTAATAAGTAACTTCTAGACATAAGCATGTTCTTAAAATAGTGACAGATACTGAAATATTTACGTAATTGACACAGTTTTCATTTTGCAGCTCAAGTTTGTCCAGACCTGAAGCTTTAAGCACTCAATAAATTTCAATACCAACTTAAGGGGCATATTGTCAAGAACGGCGTTAAAAATTATCGCCGCTTTAGCGGCAGGAAACTGCCGCTAAAGCGGCGATAATGGGCTTGATAATACGCCCTGGAGAATTCCAATAGAAGCCCATGTTCACACCAGAACATGGACTTCTATTGGAATTCTATAGGGCATATTTTCAAGCCCATTATCGCCGCTTCCTGCCGCTAAAGCGTCGATCATTTTTAACGCCGTTCTTGCTAATATGCCCCTTAGACCCTACGGAGGATTGACGCTTACATTCGAGCACCTCAAACATTGAACAGAGAATAACCACAACATCTCTTAACTAGAAACACAGATTGCAGGTGAATAATAAGCACGATTTTCCAAAAGCCTTGGTTGAAGCTGGCCCTTACCCAACATCCACACATACTTTGGAAATGTTTTACTACATTGCATGGGTATCTGCAAAAGAATAGAGGCTGCAAAGCTGACCCCACAGCAGCCAGGACATTCATGATGCTTCCACATTTATAGGCCCTTTGTACTACACAGAGCCTTGGAGGTCCCCACTGGTGACAGCAGGTGTCTATGCTGCAAAGACCAAAATCATAAGGGTGAGCATTGCAGAAATGCTATCCTGAGATCGAAACTATGCACTGTTGCTCTGATCATAAAAAATGTGCTTAAGGAGGCCAGGTATGTAGCTCAATTATGGATTGCTACTGGACACAGGAGTCAGCGAGGACTCGTCGGTGCTTGTGAAAAAAAAAATTCTTAGCTCTGTAATGAAGGTTATATAATGTGTTGTAATGTGTTTATTATATTCCCAATATAATGGCGGTGTCCACTAAGAAGACCACACATTTCTTAGTTTCCTTAAAAAAAAAGTAGTTGAAGGGTGCACAGCTGTTGAGCTCCTTGTTTTCCAGAATAATTGAATGCTTATCTCTTACGATTTATTGCAGGTGAATTTGGTTATCCTGTTGTAGACAACCTGTCCCGCATCTCCAGGTGGACATTCACTATATAAATCAGAAGAAATGCCCTTGGCGCATGCTTGCACTT
This sequence comes from Calotriton arnoldi, assembly GCA_963921515.1. NCBI lineage: Eukaryota > Metazoa > Chordata > Amphibia > Caudata > Salamandridae > Calotriton > Calotriton arnoldi. The sequence continues at coordinate 172,672 of CAWUFW010005146.1, forward strand.
TGCACATTGCAGCTTCACTGAAGCGCACGTCATGCTTGCACTTCAGTGATTCCTCTGTTCATCTCCCCCTTGGCTCCTAAAAAAGTGCATATTGATATTTGCATCCTATACAATATATGCTGCAGGAACTCATCACCTTTAACAGCATGTCATTATCTAAAAGGATTCAGTCCTCCCACCACGGGAAACATCAATGTGGCCAGAATTGGCAGCTGTCTCTTAACGTCAATCGTGTGACCCCGAAGGACAACAGGAGAAACAAAATACACACAAACTTATTCACAGAGTTTTTATTTGTGTTTATTCGTGGCTGCATACCCAATAGAAAGCATTTCTGTAAACCTCGCTGAACAGGAATTAATAAATGCGTTGGCGGTGATCATATCAAAGCAAGTCAACGGTGTGCGCACCCTCCGCTGGGAGCGGGGGGGAGCGGAGAGAATTCCACAAAGAATCCTTGCGTCTGTTATGTAAATCATTAATACTCCGGGGACGGGCGGGGAATCCAGTGATTCGGCAGACAACCCCATATGGCTTCAATGCTTCTACTGAAATGCATAATATCAGGAAGCACGTTCGTGGAATACGCAGAGAATTCTTGAATAATGTGTGGATAACGTGCAGCAATAATGGTATTTTTGTAAATTGCCCAGGGAAAATGGACACATTGCTTGAATAATATTCCATAAACACATAGGTCCCTGGGATCGTAAGCAGAAAATACACTTGTACGTGTATAATGTGCATAAAACGATCATAATTAACTGAATATAGATCCGGAAACAAATGACAGTGCTACACATATTCATATCAAATGCAGGAGCCCTGGAATTATCTACCAAATTAAATCACACATTGATGTGTAAAAGATATGTTTTCCGCTCATAGGCCATTTCACAATCCTTCGATCCGATCCGCCATAGGAACGAAGCTGCATCAGGGATTTATGTGCAGGAAAGATTCATTGTTGAGGCAGATGCAGAACGGAAGGAGACCGCACACTCCCTCCTCCAATGATTTACCTGCAGAAAATAAACAGGATCTATACCCTGAAGGGGGGGGCAAAACTCTTTAATTTACTGAAAAACAACCCCTAACACTCGAGTCTATACAGATAATACAGCCTTCATAATCAAAAATAAGGAGATTATCTTATTTATGTGCACATTTTTGCAGACAATATAAAAAATAAAGATCATTTTGGACATGCACAAAATCTTTATCATTTGTAAATGGCCAGGCTAGTAGCAACCGCAAAGATTTTACCGGGAAAATTATATAGGGCTATTAAAGAGGGGTGAAAACTCGCCCCCCAGCCCCCTTTCTCATTGGGAGTCAGACACATCATTCTATAACTCAAGCACGAATTTTCAAAGCAAGAGTAGAGATCTTCGACCCTTTCGCCCAACTTCACATTCCCTCCAACAATCCTCACTACCACAGCGTGCTGATGGATCAGATAATGTCATCAGTCAATTGGACAGAATCAATTTTCTTACTATTTTTTAAATTATATCAGGCAACAAAACGCTTTTAATCACATGGTGGGTTCTGCTGACAATGACAAATCACTCAACCGTGGCCTTTGTGCTGTCTCAGCCTAGCAGAGTAGCTTGTTTGTCACGCTCTCTTACCATGTGCAGTATAGTGTCATTTAATATAGGTAGACTCTTCTGGGATGAACACAGACACTGAATTCCAAGTCAGCTACTGTGCTGCTGTGAAAGAGACGAGCAAAAAGAACAATTGATGGACAGAATGCAGAACAATGTCATACATTCACCCCAGTACAGAGATCTGGGCCTAAATCCATCGTATTTTTTCTCACCATGCCATTCCAGTTTAAACCCAGCCATATGCAAATCAGTCTTGACCCTGTGCCCAATTGGAACAGTCCAGCCCGAACTGCCAGGCCAGGCCCTCCCTGGACTGGTACCAAGCATCCTAGGACCGGTTTCGGGGTTTCACCCCTCATCAGCCAGGATAGCTTGACTCCAGTGGCATGGAGAGCACGGGAACCACGTCTGGGTGAAAGAGACGTGGAGTATAATCTCTCCAGGTAAGAGGAATTACCTTCCTCTTCCGTCTTCCTCTTCACCATCCTAACATGATGAGCATTCTGGCTCCCACGCATAGCATTAACCCATACAAGAAAACAAGCACTGGAAATGCAATAGGTCTCGCATTCGCTTGAGTTAGAGCTTGGCGTTGTAAATGACAATGTCTTTTACCTATGTGTTATGGAGTGAATGTATGTGGTGTGTAGTGAAACTATGTGGTTTGGATTGGAACTGTTAGTTGTGGAATTGTATGGAGTGGAGTTGATTTGTGTAGTGGCACGGTGTGCAGTGTAAATATGTGGATTATAATTATGTGGGATTGAGTGTACTGGAATTATGTGGAGTGGGATTGTGTGTTATGTGGTGTGCTGTTGAATTTTGTGGCTTGAATTTTGGGTTGCGGATTGGATGTATGTGGTGTGTTGAGGAATTGTGTTGTTGAGTTGAATTATGTGGTTTGCTGTTGAATTATGTGGTGTGTATATGAAATGTGTGGAGTTGAATTGTGTGGCGTGGAAATGTGTGGATAGCTTTGGCTTTTTAATGATGAAAAAGAAGAAATAGGTAGGAGCTGTGTCTTTGAATGTTAAAAAATAGAATAAAAAATAAAAGAAGAAAGTAACTCTAAAAGGCATGCTTTATAGAGTCAGGTGCCTGTTGGAAACCCAAGGTCCTCAGATGGATGTAGCCTACACGAACATACAAATAAACCTCATAAGTGAAATGGTAGAAGTAGTTTTGGGGAATTTTTGTATACATGTACCAATAGTTGACTAAAGTCTTGCTGCACATGTTGTATCTGGTGCTTTCAGTTGTGTTTTTCTTAAAGCATAGCTTGCTTAATGCTGTTAAAATTGTAAGCTAAACGTGTTGTTGATGGTTTCTGCCACCGCAACACAGTTGTAAGAAATCAATTAAAGAAGAAAACAAATGAAAACACCAATTAGAACACATGTGCAGGAAGGCACGAGCCGAATATACATAATTTCAAATTTCAATGAGTATTTTTGAACAACGAGTGTTAAGAGGAAGCATGGGACTTTTTTACTACACTGTTTCATTGGCAAAAAAGTGTCACACAGTGTGTCACACGTAAAGAATCTAAATGTCAGACAGGAGCACACAAAATATGGAAACGTTGCACACATACAAACTGAAAACTTGGCATCTATGCTAACCCTTTCAGAGACCTTGTCTGAAACGCACGATCAGTAGAGTGATGGGTGTATTTCTATTACCAGCAGCATGTTTTAATAATAAAAATAGACCTGCACAAGCTGAGGTACCCTAGGATTCCATAGTGCCTAAAAAGGGCACATCCCTTTGGTTACTTAAGTTGGAATCAAGCAGCAAACGGGACTCACTTGGCCCTGAAACCTCAGTTCATTGTACAAACCTACAGACAAACCCATTAAATTTGACATTTCTCGTGCAACCAATCCTGCAGGTACAGAGAAAAATAATAGGTTTCCACAGAAGTAAGGCCTCCTAGCAACTGACAAATGAGAACAGCTATGCAGCACCCTGCTACACTCAGTGTGTGCAACATTAATATCAAAGGTTCATGTTGTAACCCCCATCATGTTAGGGGCCATATCTGGAGCAGCAATACTCTTCTCAACAGGACAGGCAGGAAGGGACCATACAAAAACAGAACCCTACACCCGCCCTTCCAACCAATTCGAAGTTATTACACTAAGATTTAACAGGACATGTTATATACTGAGTCGTCAGGATTACACTATAAGCAGGGTCACATAAGAATACGATTAGAATACATACGCAGTCATAGTGCCATTCTGTCAGTGCTTCATTTGTAAAATATTAAGTGCCAGGGATCTGACCAGGAGGCCACTGCAGCTTGCACCACCCATCGCCCCTGTCATCGCTGCCAAAACAACTACTAACCATCTCTCTCGCATGTAAATGCGACAGTTCAGATTATTCCAGGTCCCCAAAGCTAAAGGAATGGCTGGGGAGGCAGGTATTAGCAATTTTAATGTATATATTATTCCTAAACAACCGTTGTTCTGCTCATCTCTAAATTAGATGAGCAGCGCCACCATGTGGAAGACGGTTGTAAGTATGTTGTTGACAATTAGGTGCCGGTGCCGAGCACCGGAAACTAATTAAGTGCCGGTGCTGAGCAAAGGAAAGCACCGGCTCAAATTAAGCACTGCATTCTGTAGACTGGGTTGACTCCAAAATTATTACTTGCTCTGGTACTTACAAAAGTACTGCTGGACTAAGGACCCAGATTAGACTATTATACAAACTCATGGGAAAATTACAGGATATGTAGTTGGCCTGGTTTTTCGGGGTGGGATGGCTGAAAGCACCTTGCCAACATAGGTTACAACAATAAAACAATGACCATATTAACAGAAGTGTTTCCTTGTTACTTAAACACGTGGTGTATAATTCAATGCATTTGCCTCAGAAAACTATTACATCCAGCGCTCCTTACAGTTTCCACGTTTGGCAAGCAGCTGGCACTACATAAACTCAGCGAATTGAAGACCAAAAATGCTGATTTATTGCATTAAAAGTGGATCTGTGAATGAATAGCCCTTACACACACACACGCGGAAATGACAACAGCTTGGGAGGAAAGGAAGCCTTCCTTTGTTAAACGTCAAAGTGAATTAACTTCTACATCCCTAACTAAAGCCATGACAAATAAAGACACTCTGATCTTGAGCTTACTGCAGGAAGCAGCCTGTATCGACGCAATGTAACGAAGCACATTCAAGCGGTCCCCAAGCAAACTTTATAGCGCCAAACACGACTGCTTTCGAAATGACTTTTTGCTTTGATGAATGCTGCAAGGTTTCCGAGCAGAAAGACCGCCTTTGAAAATCTTGGACATTTTACAAATTTCTTCACCATAATCCAAGATCAGTTACTCGGCCAAAGTGATCATTATCTTAAAGAAGTGGAGGCCTCGTACAAGCCAGGGTTTGCAAGACTGCAGAAGGCGTGAATGGCAGCTCATCTTGCAGCAGGTAGCCTCCCTGCTGCTTCATTTTGACCCCGGCAGCGACGGTGCTTCATACAGAATATACAAGTATTTATTAAGGGACACCGAATAACCTGGTTCACACCAGCGACTCTTAATATAATAAGCCATTAGCAAGGAATTTGAGTTTTGGGGAACCAGTGTGGTGTTAAACGTTCACGAAGGATAGGCGTGAGAAGGACAGAAACACAGGAATTTCACCCGAAATCGATGTGAGAAGGGGAAGACTATTATGTTGTGTCTACAGACTTATGAGGGCAGTGTTGCTTGGGGCAAAGAGACATAACATAAACCTCTATTTGTGGAGCGTGCATTCACCCTCGAGGAGCCTCTTGGCGCTATTCACAGATAACCAATGTTTCGTGTTTGCCAACTCAATGAACTAATTACATCTACTGCTGAAGAATGAAAAGGAGGGGTTATCCGATAGGTTTGAACCTGCGATTTTGAAGTTTAACACAGATCCCCGCAGGGGCTGCATTAAGCCCACTGATATACCTCCAGAGGTAGGCGGTTATTGGAGTTCGACTTTTTGGAAGTGGCAGAATATAATTTATCTGTGGCGGATGGGAAGGGGGAAGAACAATTGTGTCAACAACTGTGGGTCTACAACCTTGCAAGAAGCGCGAATGGCGGCTCATCAGGCAGCCTACCCGCAGCTTTAAATTTACTCCGGCACAGACGTCCAATGGGCAGGCCTGGGAGCGCAGGGCTCCCACCAACCTGCAGGCCGAGCAGCATCACGGCAAATGTGGCATGTGGAGGCCACAGCATACCTTACCTTGAAGTGCTGCCAGCAGAGCTTAGTGTAAGATGAGACCCACGCAAAGCTGCACCTTACCGAGGAGCTACTTCTCGGTAGAAAGATATATTTTAGACTAAGTACCTGGCAACATCATGAGGAAATATAAAGCTCGAGTATTTATTTAATTTACACGCAGCGACAAGCGGAAAGCAAAACGGCTCCAGCCGAAATTGTGGTGCGCCGTTAACAGGAGCTGGGCCGGCTAGGTGCAGCAGATGGTTCCCACGGCCTCACACTGAAGCGAGATGAACAGATGAAGAATGCCAGCACCATTCTAAAGACAAGCATTGGCATAGCCAATAGGTCTCGCTTTTGGGACCTTATAAGTATTTAGTTATGCAGCACAATATCCTTAGTGCAACAACATCAACTGTTGCATGGCTAAAAACCTATAAGGTCCCAAAGGCGAGACCTATTGGCTATGCATTTGCAATGCAATAGGTCTCGCATTTACGTGAATTTTAGCTATTGGCATTGTAAATGACAATTACTTTTATTTATGTTTTGGTTTTTAAAATGTAAATAAAAGGCATTGTTATTTATAATGGCAATAGCTTAAACTCTCGTAAATGCGAGACCTTTTGCATTGCAAATGCTTGTTTGTAAATTGGACGCAAAGAGTCTAAAAAAGAACACAATGGGCCCACAAAGACACAGGTGCACGGAGGACTCTGGTAAAAGGAAAGAGAACCTTCCCTGCGCCGTTTTTTGAAAGCTGCTTTTGTTGTTTCTGCCTCAACCAGGCAGGCAAAGCACGTAAGATTAAGACTTATTTCATGGCTGATTAATTAAAAGGCTGCGACTAATTTCCCCTTTGCCCAAATTTAAAATGCTTGTTAACTGGATTTCAAGAAGTATTTTCGAATTAAATGCTATTTTCTTTGTCTCTTTGACCTTGTCTGCAAGTGTGTGTCGCCCTATCAATATTTTTTTCTAGCGTTTATGCAGTGCCGGTTAGAACTGGTACTTTTCTTCCAGAACTCCTAAAAGCGTGTTTTCCTGACGAGAAAACTTAAAACAAAATATATTTGCTAATTGTGATCCTCGACAACTTTTAATTTGAAAAGGTCGGAAGCAATTACAGAGAAACAAAAGGAAAGGTTGAAGCTCCTGTGAGGACTTCCTGTTTCAAGGAAGTGGAAATGGCCACAAAAATCTACTAAATAAATGGTCTGATGTCACCGCTTTATGGTTCACTTAATGAGCACAGAGTGCACTGAAACAATGCTCATTACGCGACCTTGCTCCCTGTTAATTGGCTAATTTGCATGGCTTTGCCCCTGTGGAAAATGTGTAGTTACAGAACCAGGTCTGGATTACATAAAGTCAAGCAGTCTTCAAAGTGCGGGGCCATTACAAGGGGAAGAAAGCCTTAAATTTTACCCAAAGTCCCACACATTTTAGGGCCTTTGCGTTCCTCTTACATCGTGCATTTAATTGGTAAATAATAACACGAATTGGTAGAGCCAATAGGGTATGCCTTAATCCAATGAATAATGGCCTATTGGCTTTGACAATGCTTTTCGTGGATGCTGTGCAATGGCAAATGGAGAAACAAATGCGTTTTACCGTTGCTGTGCAGCATCGGCAAACAAAGAAAAAAGAGCCTGATGAGATGTACGCAAGAATATGTGTTATGCTGCTACAGCTGCCCAGTGTGATGACATATATGCTAAATTGCCTCACCACGCATGCCATGCACAGTAAATGACGCAACTGTAATTTTTAAATTTACTCTTTCAAGATGGAGGACGGCAATCTTGGATCAGTAAATACAATATTTGGGTATGTGTGATCAAAAGCGTTTAAAAAAAAAAAAAAAAAAGGATCGACCCAGCATTAAAATGCAGCTGCTACGCACTCTAAAAAATGAAATAATATAACAAAAGATGCACAAAGAGGTTCGGGGGAGGAATGGTGGTGGAGAGGTGTGGGGGCGAAGTAAACGCTGCAGATCGGTGAGTATAACAGGAGGGGCGGGAACAATGGAGGAGGTGAGGGGGCCGTGAAAGTGAAGCGGCCGCGCGGCCGCAAAAGTGATCACGGGGAGGGGGAGGGAATTGAAAGTGATCACGGGGAGGGGGAAAAAGTGACGCGGTGGGAGGAGCTGGATGCGCTCTGTGGTGGGGGAGGGGCGTGCGTTGAGGCATGGGAGAGCGAGAGGAATGCCAGATGGCAGCTGCGCGCGTGCACGCGCGCGTAACCGCATGCTGGTGGCCAGCAAAAGTAGCACTTTCAAAAGCCCCTTACTAAATGTCTCGCAGAGCAGCGCATGCGCTGGCTCCGCGAGACCTAAAAAAGCAGCAACAATGGCGCGGGCAGGGAGAGGCACAGACCGGCGCCAAAGCTGAACAGACACCCACAAGAGCATGAAGAAAAGCAATTAAAAAAAGAGTCCCCTCAAACAACAGGTAACAAAACTGAACTTGGCCAGTGCTCCTCTTAAAAAAACGGAAGTGATGTATAGCTGCCTAAACCAGTTACGAGGCAGCAAAGGAGAGCGGCACTGGATGAACAAATGGCAGCAGCAGGCGGGACCTAAGTCCTTTACTAACACTACTACAGGGCTTGGAGACAGCGCATGCGCGCTGCTAGACTCGACCTAAAAAAGTATACACCAGGGCCCCTCCGAATATGGTCGCCACAGCAAAACCGTGCTCTGTTATCAAATGTAGGAGGAGGCGAGCTACTTGTACTTCCTGTTGTTCATTCTGTGTCAGTACATCACCCATGAACAAGATAAGCAAAGAATATTTGTCATTTATGTTTGATTTTATTCACTGCATGTATTGTTCTTTCCCGTTTTAGATATAGCTGTAGGCCTCCTCTAGCGGCCGCCGCCTTTGATTAGCTGTTTTTGGTGCATTCCACGTTTACAGCGAATACTGATTTGATCAAGCTGGCACCTTTGCTAAGCCTTTCGGTGGGAGCCGCTGCTCCTGCCCTGAATTAATAAGTGGTTGCTGTCTCAGCGTGCCAGCAAGAAGGTTTTTGAGGCAATATTTATTTAATTAAATGACCAGTACCCCTCCACCTGATTTAAACATGGCAGCGGTCCCGCGAGGCTTTGAAAATTATAGTTTGATGGAGTGGGTGAGTGGTGCCTAGGTTCACGCACACAGTTCCTTCATGGATCCATCGTCCCTGGTTTTCATTGCTTCTGCAACTGGCTCTGTGCCCTCCTTGGATCTTTCCAGTGGGCCCCTACCCTCTAAGTTTCCCTCTGTTTCCACCTCTTCTTGGTAGTCTGGAGTTTAGGAGGAAGAGATTAGAGACTTTGGGATGTTCATCTGACATAACCCCTTCCGTTCGAAACTCCAGAAAAGAAAGCATGTTAACAATCTATGAAAGGCAATGGTAAACAATTCTAATTGGTGTTCTGTAAGAAATGTTCTTCCTTTGACATGCAAGGCGTGGCAGGGGGTTTGGAATTAGGTACAGTTTTTATGTTGGGACTGGCAGTCTCAACATTGCGCTGCCAAAAGATAGACATCAAAGCCATCAGAGGTCCTTTTCTTGCCCAATTAGATCTATTGCCATCCCATTCTCCTGGTCCCTTCATCCGTTTTTTCCTCTAGTTCTGAATATTCTGCAGAAATGTTCAGTTGAAGCTCTACCTTCTGTATCCTTAAGATATTTGATCCTGAAGCTAATCTTCCTGGTGGCAATAATGTCAGGATGAAGGTTGGGAGAAATTGGAGCTCTTTTGTGCCACGACCCATTCATTAAATTTTTTCAGGATAAAGTCGTTCTAAGACCAGATCCACAGGTTGTACCAAAGAGTCCATGTTCTTTCCATCTTTCACAGGATCTGGTCCTGGAACCTGGTCAGGAAATTGTCCATATATGTGGAAAGAATTTTTCCATTTAGGAAGGTAGATTTTTTCTTCATGGCTTTTGGCTTTGCAAATAAAGGCTACTACTTCAATTTTGAGTCGTTGGATAAAACTGGTAAATTGTTTGACTTATCAGAAGGGAGGGAAGGGTGCCTTTACCTGAAAATGTTCAGGGTTGTTCCACAAAAGGAATTTCCTCCTCTTGGGCGGCATTCATGGAAGCATTCTTGAAAGATATTTGCACAGCAGCAACCTATTTCTCCCCTCACACCTTCATTTCCCGTTATAGGTTAAGAATGGGGGAGGTACTCTCTCCATATTTTGGCACAGCAGTTTCGTCAGCATTACATTAATTGTTGTTTTTGTTTTTCAACTCTCTTGATAAAAGAATTTCACTATGGTGTTGCATTTGGTTTCTCAGTGATTTATACTAATGCAATTTTTTCATTAATGACTTGGGAATATACTCATCATGTTAGGACAGTGACAGAAAAGATGGAGAAGGAAGGTCATGCCCCAGTTATTTTCTGATAATCTTCATTACTCTGAGTAAAAATCTTCCTTGCCACAGACCTAAGTTCTTTCCCTTTCCTCCCTTGGAAGAAGAAGAAAAAGTAGTGTCAATGCATGGATTACTTGGCAATTTCAGGAAGTACAAGCAGCTCAGCCCCTCAGAATGGATCACAGGGCAGGGTCTTTTTGTGGCGGCCATAATGTGAGGGGAACAGGTGTATATGTTTTTCTTGTATGGTGAATGATGTGCATGGGAGTTAGAATGCTCATAATGTTAGAATTGTGACGAGGAAGACTATGGCTTACAGTAATGAAGACTACTGGTGAGTAAACAGCGCATCTCTGCAAGTAGCTTCTCAGGCACAGAGGCCTCGACTGCTCTATGCATTGATTGCAAAGATTATTAGAAATCCAGCAGGTACAATCAAGCAAATGTGTTAATTGACCAATTAGCTCTGCTTGTCCAATCAGAGCTTGCTCTAACTTCAACAGCCTCATTGACATGTAGTATGATTTCATGATTAAAAAACTAGAAAGAAATGTGTAGGCAAACATTCTCCTCCATTCCAATTTCAGTAGCTGCTTGTTGTTACATAAGAGAGAAGGTTAAACAAATAGGTGTTACCTTTCGCTGGGTAGAGTGCAGAGTAGACTACTGTATTTGTAGCACCTATTTAAGGAACAAGAGATGGTGAGCAGTGCAGTCTCTCAACATTAGGAAACCACTGCTGTAGGGAGCATCCACCAATCAAGCAGGGTTTATGGCCAGAGAGGCATATTATAAGTCACTCCTTCTTCTAGTGCCAACATGAATGCTAGAATGAAGTCGCAAATCCTGCAGGCTAGGGGTACACGTCCAAAAACACATTAGCTTTTTTCTTGGTTCAAATATAAGGAGCATGCACAAGGTGAACACCGGTGTGCCGGGGTTTATAGATGGCAAATGGTCGGACAGTGGGAAATCGGGGTGGACGAAGTGCGAAACTTTCCAATCGAAGTTAAATAACCCTGTCAAACTCTGCACTTATTGCGTTTTGTGAAAACTGGGCAAATTTTTCACACTAAAAATTCTCCTACCTCAAATGTTTCTTTTTCACAATCCCTCACCTTAAGATGATAATTTCTTCAAGTATTTTTTAAACTGCGTGAAGCTCATGACGTGCATGTTTTTTAAATCATTCCACAAACCTGTTGAGGAAAATCTTTGCTTTATCGCACAATCCTAAAAGGAAAAAGATTAATTTAACCTTATATTCTTGACAAGATGACAGATTTGCATGTCAGGCTATTGCTGACAGGCACATATAAACACTAATTGTGTTTCTTCCTTTAATTGGGACTTTGGACAGTATTGTAATGATGAGTAAAAAAGTGGGAAGAGGCCAAATGGGAGAGGAGTACCATAGAAAGAGGCCAAGTAGAAGTAGTACTAGTTGACAAATGACATTGGGCAGAGCCAATGAGGGCAGAGCAGTGCACAAGTCAGGATTTGGCCTGGGTGGGTGGAATCTATGCACTATTTTTTATAGCGGCGACAGGGGTGTAAGAGACACAAAATTTCGGGGGGGGGGGGGCCCTTTTGGACTTTCCAGTGACCCTATACAAATCGCCCATTGTCTAAGAGCCGTACGCTCCGTTAAACAAATACAACCGCATAGGTTTGCAGTGAAACATTGATAAATGCAGGCATGTAGTCACAGTTTGGAAGTATTCTTTATTATTATTTACATTCACCAAATAATTAGACTAGATGTGAAAAAACATGTTTTTGATTCTTACATCTTCATGCACTAAGCAAACAAAAGTAGGGCAAAAAAAGGAAGAATGAACTGAATGCTCTTCGCAACATTCCTAAATCTCAAAATGCAATTGGACTAATATTGGAGTGTATTGAAGACAGGCTGCAGGCACACAGAGATGTAGGAAAAGAGAAATGTTCACTTTCTAAAAGTGTTTTTCACTATGAGGACATGCAAAACTTAGAAGTACATGCCCTACCCTTTACTTACACAGCACCCCGACCTATGGGCTAACTAGAGCCTACCTTCGGGGTTACTTATGTGTGATAAAAGGGAAATTTAAGTCTTGGTAAGGGGTTTTTAATGCAAACACAAGGAGACGATGGACCGAACGCTGAAACTTTTCAGACACTCACCCCCCAGTCACAGATATGGGTTAAATCCATCATCGTTCTTTAGCTCACTTCGCCACCCCAGTTCAGACCTGGCTATATGCAAATCAGTCTTGACCCTGTGCCTCATGGGAACAGTCCAGCCCGAACTGCCAAGCAATGTCTTCCCTGGACCAAAAACAAGCATCCTGGGACCAGTTTCGGGGTAACACCCCTCATCAGCCAGGCTAGCTTGAATCCAGTGGCAAAGTGAGCAAGGGACCCACGTCTGGGCATCCCCTGCATTGCAGCGTCACTGTCAACACTGGGCAAAAAAGTGCGTTACTTCTCGCCTTTGGATAGTGTAAGCCTAGGCAGATGTGCATTCACATAGGATTCAAATCAAATCAGCTTTATTCGATTCCATATTTCAATATTCATAAAAGCATACATGTTTAAATACATTCATCAAGATTCTGATGTCATAAATAAAATCCAGATTAAAAAATCTGTACCAAAAAACGAAATATTTACAATATAAAACACACAGTAATGCCAGCTATGTATAGATTTTAAAATGGTAAAACACAATAAAAAAAAAGAGAAAGATTTCTTGTGCCATCGCAACTAGTCATATTCATACACAAGATTGTCATACAAAGAAAGTGCTTTCCTTTCTGTTATGGCACCCCTAATAAATAGGGAAACAGCATGGCAAATATATTCAGTGTCAAGGCCACCTAAAATTTTATAAGCTTCCTGGTGCATTATGAAATTCTTTGATAGCACCACTGGACGTAAAAAACGTTTCCTAATTACACTATAAAATGTACAAAATAAAATAAAGTGCATTGAGGATTACGCTGACACTCCATCACACGGGCATTTAGGACGTCTATTAGGCCTCTGTTTTTGGGATAGCCACAAGACGATGTGCAATACCTAGTCAAAATCTGGGAAGGTAGAATCTTTTCTGAACATCTGTTACCATCACAAAACAACCCTGCAGCTGGGGTTGTAGAGGCCCTTCCAAGTATCAGATTATTGAGACTTTCTGCTTTTCATTCATTTCTCTCTTGGCTGCTCGCTTATTAGTGAAGATAACTTTAAGTTCTTTCTTACCAAACTGTAGTATGGTCGCTGGGCTCTTGATCTGAAGATCATCATCAATTTCCTTAATTAGCCTGTTAACATGAACCACCCATGGGATTTTATTACAATGCTCAAGAGCAAGGCCGTCATTAATTACTTACCTTGAGAATTTTGTGCCTGTTTTACTCCAAATATTGCACCAACCATTTATCACGCTCAAATCAATTATATCCTCCAGAAAAATTATGCTTTGTGCTCTATGAGTGATAATAGTAGGTGTGGTACGCAGAACAGCGAAGAGCCTAGCCAAAACAGAATTTTCCTGGATTCGCAAAATGATGCCCCCTCATACCCTAGAGAATTGCTAAGTGGCTGTTGGAATGCATTTACTCCTATAGAGTTGCAGCATTTCACGGATAGGTTTATTGCCAACTTTGCTTGCAAACCTAAACAAGACCTCAATGGATCTAGCAAATTTTAAGTTTGCTAGTTCTAAGTGGGGGTTCCGGGAGCCAGAGCTTGAAAAGAGAATGCCCAAATAAGAGAAGTTCCGTACTTTTAATAGTTTGTGTCCCTAAAAAAATGTGATTTCTTTTTGACACTGCCTCTTCCACACAGCATAGTAAAGATCTTAGACAAGTTTAGTTTAATGTCTTTGTACTCCATCTATGTGTCAAAGCCATCAATCAGCTTTTTTTCTCAAATTGTATTTATTTGGTTTTATCGGCACATATACAGCAAAGAAACGTTGCAGCAAGTGAACCACTTGCCTAAATCATGCCACTGTTTGAACAGAATCCCACCACATGGTTCTCATAAAGTTCCATAGTGATTGACCCTCTAGCTGCAGCCAGATGTTTCACTGGCACTGAGCCGTAATACAGAAACAACTAACAATTAAGTAAAATAATATACAAAATAAAGAAGGTAGAATATGCATACACAGAGCATCAGCAAAACAAGTGAGAGTAGATAGCTATACATTTTTAGATTGGGGTACATATTACACCGGCCGGGGTCGACTTCGCTGGAGGTAGGATTGGTAACGGATCGCCTTGATGGCCTAGACATGAAATAGGTGAAGGGCACGAGTGCAAGGGTGGCAGGAAAGCTGTGGTAGACCCCTTGACAGATATTCCACTAAAGGACCCCATATGTAATCAAACCCCTTCCGCTCATCCGTAAGCTTATCTGTCAATCGCTCCATTGTTAGGCCTTGCCACAAACGTGCATGCCATTGTGGCACGGAGGGGCCCAATGTTTTTTTCTATGCTGCTGCTAATGCCGTCTTGGCTGCCCCCAAACACAACCACATTATGGATCTGTCCCCCATCGTTTGTTTTAAGGAGGGGTCCCGAAGTCCCAGCAGGACAAACTCAGGCATCTGGGACAAGGGGTATCCCAGGATCTCCCTGATCTCGTTCCAATATGGCTTGATCGAAGGGCAGTCCCACCAAATGTGTCTGAAGTCCCCCAAGAGACCACACTCCCTCCAACAGCGGTCTGAAGTCGCTGGGTAAAATTTGTGAAGCTTAGCTGAGTTGAGGTACCAGTCATAAATAAGGTTATAGTGGACTTCCCGTAGACCTAAGGACCAGTTGTGTTTAGGTATGTCTCTAAATAGTGTGGTCCATCGATTTGTAGGGATAGAGTTGCCCAGAACCTTTTCCCAGAAGGTCCTGTGTCTTGGGCTAGGAGCGGTATGCAATGTATTGAGAAGAGACTAGAGGAACGGAATGGTCCCTTTAGATCCCCCACCCTGGCACACAAATCGCTCAATCAGGAGCAGATCCCTAGTGGCTGCTTGTCTGTACTCAGTCTGCATTACCCAATGGACCAATTGGTTATAGTGAAATCTCTCTGTGTTGGGAAGATTAAAGTCCCTACAGCAGTTGGCGAATGAAAGTATGTCCCACCCATGGAACAAGTCCGAAATAGTTAGACAACCTCCCTCCCTCCATAGGTCAAAGGGTCCCTGTAGGAGAGCTGATCTCTGACTCCCTCAAGGACCATTCGGAGATCACCCGGATTTGTGCCGCTCTGTAGTATGCTACGAAGTATGGGAGTGCGAGCCCTTCCTCTCGTCTTGGAAGCCTTAATAGTCTATTGGATAAACAGTCCCTACGATTCTACCAGATAAATGTGGTTATTTGGGATCGCAAAGAAATGAAGCCTTGATTGTCTACTTCGAATGGGAGGCCCAGAAAGAGGCATAAGACCCGTGGTAGGATCATCATCTTGAACGCATTAATCCTCCCCATCCATGTTAAGTACATTAGAGTCCATCACAAGTCTTGTTGTAAGTGGCAAAATAGGGGTGGGAAGTTGGCTTTATAGAGATCCTAAACCCGGGGTGTAATCTTTATGCCTAGGTATGAGATTTTTTTGTGTGCTACTTGAAAGGGTGTACAGGAGGCTAGAGTTTTCATATCGTCCTCTGGGACTGTCAGATTAAGTAAAAAGGACTTGGTGAGGTTCACCTTATAGCCAGCCACTGGTTCATACTCCTGGAGTTCTGTTTGTAAGGCTACAAGCGAGTTCTATGGAGAAGTAAGTGTCAGAAGTATGTCGTCCACAAACAAAAGAGATTTTGTGTGGAATCGACCCAAACGGATACCTTGTAGGTGGGGGGAGGCCCTTATTTTTGCTGCTAAGGGCTCGATGCTTAAGGCAAAATGCAAGGGAGAGAGAGGACACCCCTGCCGTGGGCCCCTCACTAGGGAAAACGATTCGGAGATTGTCACATTGACCATAACCCTTAAGCAGGGGTTAGCATAGTTAGCATGAATCATCGAGACTTGTTATCCCCAAATCCAAAGTGGCGGAGAGTAGAGAAAAGAAACGTCCACTCATTCTGTCAAATGTTCAAATGCCTTTTCGGCATCTAGTGCCAGTAGCACCGCAGGTATTTTCTTTTTCTCTACCTTCTCAATCAGGTGGACCACTCGTCTTAGATCATCGTCTGTTTGTCTCCCCTTTATGAACCCTGATTGGTCAGGATGTATCAAATCTAGCAGAACATCTTCCAGTCTGATAGCTAGAATTTTAATATACAGTTTTGCATCTAAGTTTAACAGAGCGATCGGCCGTATGAGGCACATAGGCTAGCGCCCTTCCCTGGTTTAGGGAGAACAGTGATAAGTGCTTCTTCCATAGAGGGTGTGACTGTGTGTGTTTTCCCAAAAGAATTAAAGATGGAGGTCAAATGGGGGTCAGATCTGCGCTAAAGGTTTTGTAAAATTGGGCAGTGAGCCTGTCTGGGCCTGGGGACTTGTGCTGTTTTAGTGAGTCAATTGCCATTTGGACTTCCTCCGTTCATATAGGCTCTTCTAGCTCTTCCTGTTAAGCTTCTGAAACCCGGGGGAATGTAGTCTCCTTCAAATAGTTTAGTGATAGAAAGTCAGGGGCTGAGTCTTTAAAGTATAGAGATTCATAAAATCTCTTAAATATCTCTGCCTTGCCCCCTTCCAGGTGAATCAGAGTCCCCTCTGACTCCTGCATCGATCCTATGTATTCCCTCTTCTGTTTGGCCCTTAACTGCCTTGCTAAGTGTGAGCCTACCTTATTGCATTTTTATTCACCATTTGTTTGAGCCGTAAAAGTGTTAATTCCACTCTTTTGGAGTATATAGCTGTGAGTTTACCCTTGAGTGCGGTCACTTTATGTTGCAGAGGAAGATAGGGTGAATCTTTGTGTTCTTTTTATGCCTGTAGCAATTCAGATTCAAGGGTTAATCGTTCTGTGGTCCTCTGCCTTGTGAGAGAGGTCATCAGGGCTATGCATTTCCCCCGTATTACTGCTTTAAAGGCATCCCAATGTGTGGCAAATGATGTGTCTTGGGGGTGATTAGTGTGGAAATATCTCTGATCATCGATCTAAGTTCATCCCTGAGGGTATGGTCTCATGTCAGGGGGTTCGGAAAGAACCATCTGCAATAGGTGGGCTTTGTGTAGGGCCAGTCAAGTGTGAGTTCTAACAGACCATGATCAGAGATAGGAATCTGATGAATGTTCGTGGCCACCACAGCCGGTTGTAGCGATTGACTCACAATGTTGTAATCGATGCGAGAGTAGGTAGATGAGTGTAGGAAAAAAAGGTGTAATATTTAGTGGTAGGATTGAATGAGCGCCACGCATCCACCAGGCCCAGGTGAGTAATGTCGTGTTTCACCTGTTCGGAAAAGATCCCTGCATTTGCCCTCTGGGGATGTGTGCTATCCAGCCTCAAATCCCAAATAAGGTTAAAGTTACCCATGAGTACAATCTCACCTTCTGCAAAGCCCCCCAATAAGTGAAGGAATGACTGCAGGAATGGTTTCTGGTTTGAATTTGGGGAATAGATAATTGCAACAGTGCATTAGGACTGTGAAGAAATCCCTTGGCCATGAGGGTCCTCCCCTCTTTGTCTCTTTTAACCTCACTGGCTTTAAATCTAAGGGATGAGTGAAACAGTAGAGCCACTCCATTATATTTAGAGGTTGCAGAGGATTGGTTGATCAAGGGGTACACCCTGTGTCACAGTCTGTGTTCCTTGGATCTTTTAAGGTGGGTCTCTTGTATGGCTAGTGTACCCAACTCATGGTCCCTGATGTATTTCCAGAATTTACTCCATTTGTGTGGTGAATTGAGGCCTTTGAGATTCCCTGTACCAATAGTCACCGCCATTTGAGTAGAGGGGAATCAAGTTATCCCAGGGTATGTTAGTGATACCCTCACACTGGCAATGTCCCCTCTATAGGCCTCACCTACCTCATATCCACCCCTCCTGCCCTCCCCCTTTTCTACCACTTCAGCCCCGTGCATGCAAGCCTTAAAAAGTAATATGAAAAAAGAAATAAAGAATAACAAACTCGGGAGCCTCAACTCCTCAACATTCAAAACACTTATCTGCTGGTACATTAAACTGGGTAGCATGGTCAGGATCCACTGTCACACTGCATAACTTCTGCCATAAATTGAATGTTCTCAGTCTGCCAGCTAGTGAGAATAGATACCAAAAAGACCCCCCATCCCCAGCCCACCCAGCCTGACTCAGTCTCATTTTTTGCCAGAGCAAGTGACCGAGAAGATTAGCAGTACGTGTTGAAAAGGTGTCCTTTCCAATAATGTCTCTATGCCGATCAGCTTTGAGGCAATGCATGCCCAAATGACCTCCAGGCACTGCAGGCCAACTGAATTCTACTTCATCATCTTATTTGCCAGTGTGTCGGTCCTTCCGCTGCTGTTGCCACTGTCCTCCGGACCCCACATTAGCCGAGTCCCCTGTGGGCATTTTCCGTGTTGAAGGCCCTTCCTGTGGTGTGGGGATAACGATCCCCAGCAATGCTGCAGCCTCTTCTAGCTCTGTGAAATGGTGGTATTTATTCTGTATTTCGAAAGACAAGCCAAATGGGTAAGTCCACCTGTATCTGATTCAACGCTCCCGAAGAAGGTCAGTGACCGGCTTGAGCCGCATTCGGCGATCCGGAGTGGGAGGGGCATTATCTTGGAACAAAGAGCACGAGGCACCCTGGAACGCTATTGGTACCTGTTTGTGAGTGGCTAACAGAATTTCCTCCTTCACCTTGAAAGAATGGAGTTTGGCCAGCACATCTCTAGCTCTAGCATTTTCTCCTGGTCTCTGCAGTCCCACTCTATGTATCCTCTCCAGACGAACCTTGGGATGCTAATCCCCCAGAATGGACAAAAACATGCCCACAACAAAGGCCTCAAGATCTGACCCCTTCCGAAAAGTGTTGTATGCGAATGTTGTCTCTCCTTGAGCGATTTTCCAAATCTTCGATTTTTGAGTATTACTCCGTGGAGGCTAGTTCGCAACTGGTCTACCTCCGATTCTGTTATGAACCTCAATGTACCCCAATATAGGCCTAGGTAGCTACACGACCTTTTACCTACATTTGTCCTACCTTGCTCTGCATAACGGTTCTGGCACTGACCTTTTACCCAGTTATGTGCTGAATAAATGTCGATCAGTTTCTTGGAAACTAGCCTCATTTATTATGCATGAGGATTCTTAGAAAAGTCCCTGCACATGACGTACATAACAGCATGAACTCATTCTGTGTAAAATGTCATGGTCATCTTCATCCTAGGGCGAAAGAACTGCTTTCCATAATCGCAGGTATTGTTCTAGGCTCATTTGCATATTCATACTCACAACACATCGATTATGTAAGGAACCCTGATACTATCTTTATGGTATAAAAGACCCATACCAACACTAGATAAGCAGAGGAGAAGATTCACGTTGACACTAGAAGCTGAGGTCCCGGCCTGCAGAAAGCTATAACACGCAGCAGTATGACGTCCCTTGCGGGGTGTCCAACTCGAGACCAAGGCAGGGTCCTTCGTTCTCTCCCATCAGGTAATGGGGTTGGCTCTTTCCTGGGGGATTCTTGGCTTTACACCCACATACATGCCAGGTACACTTAGGTAGGGTTTGCATCGTAGGACTACGCTTGATTACTGCCATGTATCGATATGCCTGCATATATTTATTGTTTTAGCACCATGGTAGAATTCTACCTTTTATTTACCATTGGTGCTTGTAATCTTATATATCTGTTTCTGTCTAATGATTGTCGCAGCAAACATGTTTTATACTAGAATGACGCTGGTTCAATAAATGCTTATTGAGAACGTCCCCATCGTTTATTCTGTGTATCCCTCTGAGACCAAGTGAGCACGAGTGACTGAGCAAAAAGTACTGTACTGTTTCCACGATCCCTAAAGGATCAATGGTTGTCATGTTCGATAGTTGCCAGAAACTATTTGCTCCCTGATAAGGTTAGGGGGCTTATAGTGGCACTGTGAGCTAGCTGGTCTAAAGGCTAACATATCCTTTGGGGGTGTCTGGAATCAGCCTGGACACAAATCCCTTTGTTTATGTTGTCTAAACAAGCAGATCCTCTGTATTATTAGGAACTACATGACATGGCGCCGCCAACATTGGTTTGGTTCTTATTTAATGGGCAAATCTGAGTAGTTCAATCGTGCTTTCTCAGAGACTCCTACTCACCTTTACCCAGAGACGTTTGGTGTGGGAAGGGAAAAAATCTGCCGCAGCTGAGTAGGCATATCCTATGTATTGGCTGTAGGTTTGTTCAAGCTTTAAGGAATAGTTCCCCACATTGTACAAAACCTTATCTTTTTCTAATACTTCCTCCCATAATGTCTCCGACCGCAGATGCTGGTACGGGGGGAAGCTGAGCTGAAGTTGCTCTAAATATTTCAAAATATTGCAGAAATGCGCTTACTATAAAATTAGCAGATTATGATCTCTCATCATTTGGGGGGATCGTGACCTTCGTGATTGAGGCACACAAGGCATTCAGGACAGAGGTGTTCTATTCCTGGGCTAAATTCCTGCCTGGAGATGCACGCACACATGTATTTCATAGTTACATTCCAGATGAGATACCTGAAGAATACTCTCCATACGAGGACATGGAAGTCCCTTTAACTTACCAAGAACATATAAATTGGTTTAAATTCGCCCTCCCCATACCACAGAAAAAGTGAGACTCGGTCCGCTCAGCAGAGATGGAGCGACTTGGCCAGTCCTAGCTGCTTACACACCACATCAAGAGATTGATACATTGCCAGCAGCAGACTTACGTCCACTTTACAAAGAAATAATAAAGCTATACAGAAATCTTACACACTTAAAATTCAACCTTCAAGGGTCACTCAAGCTGGTCAACCACAAGGGACTGCAACAAATATCACGCCACAAACATTGAACGTGATTATGAGAAGAATGCCCAATAGACGTGAGCAAATGCCGTTTTGGATCGCAAAGAAAACAGCAAAGCTTGAGGCAGTATTTCCACATAGAGACCCGCAAGAAAACCACAGAATACTGACAATTTGCATGCCAATGGGAATAGCTCCCCCGATTGAGTATTGTACCTCTTGGAGTACAGTTTTCACAGCCGTTTATACCAGAACTCATGATACCCCCTCAATAGCAGTCATACCAGAAGTATTGAAACAAATACAAAATGAGTATGGGGCAGAACCTGCCCTGGACTTTGGGATGAAATTGATAGGCAATTTTGCCCAGGTATCCACGATTATGTTAGCTAACATAAAAGGGAGGCAGCATTGATATGCCAACGCCTGAGGGAATGCATTCCTGCACAACAGGAGCGAGAACTACCTAAAATTATTGAAGATACCTATGCTTCGCTGGGTAGAGATAATTTGGGAGCTAGACCTGTGAAACCACAGTTAATGAGTAATGCTGAAAAGGATAACTCAAAGCAAGCACCCGATTCTTCTAAAAAGAAATCGGAGAACAAACAATCAAAAAATAATAAGCAGAATACATCACAATCACGGGGTTGGTCTCCTCAACGGGAGCCCTCTAATAGAAAATATAATCTTAGGAACCATGACAATATAAAAAAACCTGACAGGTATCAGGATACTAATACACGTTCCTCTCGTTCCTTTCAGGGTTCATCCAAAAACTCGCAGAGGGAAGAACGGTCAGAACGCAGATCAGAAGAGCGAGTCAAGCCAAGAGACATACATCTCACTTCAGACTACATTATCAAACAAGAGGATAAACCAAAAAGTAAACCTATCTTTAAGAAGAAGAAGGTAGATGGCCTGTAGTGCTAGAGCACGCCCATGTATTGGGACCACGTGATGACCTTTGACTACCATTGTTTTAATTGACTTTTGGTGCTTTACTTTACCTTAGCCTGAACGTACGATGCACGTTTCCTTGAAGATTTCTTTCATGTCTCTTTGTAGTTTTAAAGTGAGAGAGCTTTCACAGAGTAGAACAGCCTTGCCAGGAACAGAACGTGTGGGATGTGCATTTGAAAGCATGAGAGAGAGAGAAATGTGGAATGTACTTCTTTGTCTCGGAGTGCAGTGTTATAAGCAGTGGTACTCAAATGTGCATTGTGTTGTACATTGGGAAGTATTATGAAGTTCTTACTACATCTTGAATGCTGACTCTGTCTTGCTTGAGCTTTTTGCGCGCACAGGCAGGCCCCCAGATTACTCAAGTTGTTTAAGCTATTCACATTCAATGTTGTTTTAGGCTTTCGTAAGCTTTGCTGGTATAATGTGTGGGAAGTGTGCTTGGTACCTTTCAGAGCAGAGATTGTTGTTGCCAGAGAAATGTGTGGAATGTACAGCTCTGTCTCGGAGTCAAAATATAGGGGCCTGGCCAGCTTCTGTCTTGACCTTGACACAGACCAGTACGGTCAGCTCGGTTTTTCATAACAGAAGAAAGGGGGCGAGGTTTCTAGAACCTTCTCCTCAGGTTGAGTAAAAGGTATTAAAGGTGGGAAATCTTGGCACCCAGACTGGAGCTCGCTTGTGGGGCAGACGTGTCGTCACAAGGGAACTTGGGTCCCGATCGAGATTCCTGCCTGGGCTGTCAAAGGGCTCCTATAGCTTGAGTTGGCAAGGATGTCAAGTGAACGATCGGTGAGGTGTTTTGTTTTTGAGTATTGACTTTGTGATGTATGAGTGAGTTTGTGTGCACATCCAAGTCTCCAGTGGTTATAATCATCTGAGGTGTTTTCATTGTGATGTGTGAGTGTCAGTGTGCACATCCAAGCCTCCAGTGGTTGTAATCATCTGATGTATTTAGTGTACATATCTTTCTGATTACTGGCAGCGGACCTCCAGCATTATCTGCCTGTGTTTCAGTCCATATTATTATATGCCTGCGTTTCATTTTATTATTGTTATCTGCTTGCATTTTATTTCATATTATTATCCATGCATTTAACAGTTGCATTTGCCTACTTATAAGTGTGTTATTATTGCTTGCATATATACATATATGTCTCTATATACATTTGAATGTTGTTCATTTGACATCTGGGAAAGCCTTTTTGTTAGAGAGTGTTGCATAAATAAAACCCCATGCCTTATTTTGAAAATAGTCTTTGGTGTGTTTCATTTTATAAAAGTGAAATCCTTTTCCGGTGGTGTTTTGTTTTTATTGCTTCGTTGTGTTTGAGCCTCCGTGTGGGAGGGCGGTATTTTCTATTACATGGGAGGACGAAGCAATACCATGGCCTTAAAATAAGAAATACCCAGGCTACTGAGGACTCTACTACTGAACGGGTAATGAGCTCTGACGATGTTAGGCAGCGTAGCAGAAATAACAATAGCTCGCCAGAACCTGATGGAATTTCTGGTGACAGCAGCATTGAATGAACATATCACGATGAAACACCTGATACAAGGGTAATTGTCCCACATCAGTTATATGAAATAACGCTCCAAATGGAGGGGGACATACCCAGAAAAGTGAAAGGTCTCTTTTGGGAGAACACGACTTATGGATAGGACATCCTATTGGCTAAATGAGATTGGCCGCCTGAGTTAATTCTGGACTGCCCTAAAGGGGAAGACGTAATATTACCAGCTTTCTCCGACCTCGTTCCAGAGTCACTAAAACATACATATGTGTAGGAGTGGGCGTTAGTGCTAGCTCCCGCACTTTATCGCAATCAAGTAGGGTCAGATGCTGAGTCACCTCACCATGAAAACCCAGTTAAAACTACTCTTACTCCACAGAGGCAGTACCCAATAAAACATGACGCAAAGAAACAAGTCAGGGAGATTTTAGATCAACTTGAATAAAAAAAGGTGTTATTGAAAATTTCACCTCTTCCATTAATAATCCTTTGTTTCCTGTATGTCTAGTTTTAGACTACAGGCATTTGAACACATGCACGAAAACATTTGCAGTACAAAATGCACACAGTGCCGCATTAATGAATAACATTGTGCGGAAGAAATACAAAACAACCCTGGCTGTCTCAAATGAACTCTTCTGCCAAAATATAGCACCTGAAAGCAGATATTTGACAGCATTTTCGGCCCTCGTCTCTCAATGCCAATTCTGTAGCCTGCCCCAAGGGTATAAGAATAGCCCCGGGTTGTTCTCAGCAAGAGTATCAGAGTTACTTCAAAATTGTGATGAGGAGGCATTGTCCTACGTAGATGATATTTATCTGACAGACGATGAATTACTTGATCACTTGCGCAGGGTGAACAACATAATTCTGGGGATTGCCACTGTGGGCTACAAATTAAACTTTAAAAAATCAAAAATTGCCCACCTTCATGTCCTATTTTTGGGATATGAGTTATCAAGTGAAGGGAAAAGCCTGGCAGCTTATTTTGAGGAAAAATGTGCACTGCTCCAACCTCTGAAGACTGAAAGGATTACAAACCATTTTAGGATTCCTACATTTTGGTGGAACATACATTTTAGATTACGCAGAAAAAGTAAAACCTTTCTACGACCTAATCAGACCTGATTTTTCAGTTCGACGTTGGACACAGGAACACACAGAAATTCTCCATTCCGGACAAGCTGACATGAGAGTTTCTAAACACTTACACACATGTGTAAACACTACAAATTTGGTGATCTGTGTAATCGAGGGTCAATCTGGGTACACTTACCACTCCTTCATTGAAGGTGGAACTGTACCCATTGCAAACAAATCACATTTGTATACAAATGCTGAGATGCGCTTTACATCCACTGAAAAAATTCTGACAGCAGTACAGACTACTGTAGTGAGAGGAAGAGCACTAGCACAGGGGAAACAAATAATTGTCGTGACTCCAGTACCAACCTTAGAGGCAGTTACTAAAGCAAGCATTCCAAATGCAAAAGCACTGCATCCTCGATGGATACAATGGGCTAATTCTCTCACTGCAATAGATGTAGACTACAAATTTGATTCTACATTAAAAACACAAGCATTCCTGCAGTACGAACAAGAATATCCTCTCCCGAATGAAATAATGCTTCAAGATCATTATGAATACATCATTTACACTGATGGATCTGCCCAGCCTGCCGTAGGAAGTAAACAGCAATACAGCACAGCATGTGTGATTGTGAAGGGACGTATGCGGGATGGCAAGTTCCGTCCTAGCAATACACAGACGCAGTCTTTAGGAGACTGCACGGCACAGCTGGCAGAACTAAAAGCCCTGATACCGGCACTAAAAAACATGGATCGAGAATCCCCCACACTCGTGTGTGATTCGTTTTATTGTGTCCAGTCATACAACGAATATTTTCACTACTGGCGCCAGAATGTGTTTAGAGATTCCAAAGGTTGCACAATAAAGCACAAGTTTCTTTGGGAACAAGTGACAGAGCTGAAATAATGCCAGCCACAGGCTCAATCAATCAATCAATCAGGGGTTTGTTAAAGCGCGACTACTCACCCGTAAGGGTCTCAAGGCGCTAGGGGTGGGGGGGGTGCAGGTTCCATCCATCAAGGAGGGGGTCTGTCGAAGAGCCAGGTTTTGAGGTTTCTTGCGAAGATGGGGAGCGATGTTGTCTGTCTGAGGTGGAGCGGAAGGGCGTTCCATACTTTGGCTGCGAGGAAGGAAAAGGAGCGGCCTCCCGATCTGGTCTTTCTGGTGTGGGGGACCACGGCGTAGGAGAGCTGGGCTGATCGTAGGGTCCTTTGGGGTGCGTGGAATTTGAGTCGGCTGTTCAGGTATGCTGGTCCGGTGCCATGGAGGGCCTTGTGTGCGTGGGTGAGCATCTTAAATGTGATTCTCGCCTCGACAGGGAGCCAGTGGAGTGTGCGCAGGTGCTGGGAGATGTGGCAGTGTTTTGGCAGGTTGAGGACCAGTCTTGCGGCGGCGTTCTGGATGTTCTGTAGCTTGCGGGTGAGGTTTTTGTTTATTCCGGCGTAGAGTGCGTTGCCGTAGTCGAGTCTGCTGGTGACCAGGGCGTGAGTGATGGTCTTTCGGTGTTCGAGGGGGATCTATTTGAAGGTCTTACGAAGGAGGCGGAGGGTGTGGAAGCAGGAAGACAAGACAGAGTTGATCTGGCGGTCCATTTTGAGCTCGGAGTCCAGGATGATTCCCAGGTTGCGTGCGTGGTCCGTGGGGGTTGGCAGGTTTCCGAGGGCGGGGGGCAACCAGGTGTCGCTCCAGGCGTCGGGGTTTGGGCCCATGATGAGTACTTCTGTGATCATGTAATTCAAACATTGAGTCATCAGCGTGTTGGCATGCACGTTGAAGGGAATTCACTGGCTGATGAAGCCGCCAAGGCGACAGTGAGAACTGCTGCCATTGCTGCAATCACTCGTTCTAGTATGAGAAAGACGGACAGATGACGATAGCTGTGAATGCTATGTGCAACAACAGCTCAGCCTTGCCAAAAGGTTTTCCAATCAAGTTCTCCTACAAGTTAGATGTGCACAACATTCCGTATGCTCATATTCCAGGAGTGGGGAATAGAGTAATACCAAACATGGATCGCAGATTAGGTCTAATTCTATCTGTACACGAGGGTCTGGGTTCAGCACATGCAGGTC
Source organism: Calotriton arnoldi (assembly GCA_963921515.1). Classification (NCBI taxonomy): domain Eukaryota; kingdom Metazoa; phylum Chordata; class Amphibia; order Caudata; family Salamandridae; genus Calotriton; species Calotriton arnoldi. Next base: position 199,443 of record CAWUFW010005146.1, read on the forward strand.
TCACTGTGACTATTTCACTACTAAAGCAGTGTTACTGGAGGCCAGGTCTTACTAAGCAGACCAAGGGCTTTGTCCTTAAGTGCAACATCTGTCAGCAGGTGAAGGGTTTCACAGTAGCACATCCACCACAAACACCATTACTGATATCAGACAGACCTCTCACATGTGTCTATTTGGACCACTGAGGCCCCTTACAACCTGACAGGGCTTACAGGTACATCCTGGTGGCAGTGGATTCATGCTCTAGATTCCTGTGGGTTTGGCCCCAGTGCTCGGCTGACACCTGAACTGTTATAAAGGATTTGCGAGTCTTCTTAGGGACATACGAAATGAGTACACTACATTGTGGCCCTGTGTTTAGCTCATGGGCTTACAAAGAAGCCATGGGAAGTTTGGGTGTAGCAGGGCGGTACTCCTCTCCATATCATACCAAGGGAAATTCGATTGTGGAGAGAAAAAAACGGGACTTAGAGTAATCCTTAACAGCAAGGCTATTAGGCTCGGGTGGCAGTTGGGTCAGTCACCTATAAGGGGTACAGAGGGCACTCAATAAAATGCCAAGAAGTTCCCTAGGGGGCTGAACTCCATTCAAAGTCCTGTTCGGGATTAGAATGTGGGTACCTGACCTCGATTGTGACTGCACAGTGGCAGATGAAAAACCATTTGACATCAATGATCGTTTTGCTGTTTTTCATGAATTCAATGAATTCCGGGCATTACAAAGCAACGCCCACTTAAAACGCACTGCCACTGGGGAAGTGAAAGCTGTTCCGGCAAGACCTGCCTGGGTCCCGGAGATTGGGGACCTGGTCAGAGAAAAGATTGTGGACAAAAAAGAATTTGGGCTATCTTGCAGAGCCCCTGTACCTGTCCTGGCTGTCAAAGGAACAAGAACAGTACTTCTACCACCCCTTGCCGGCAAGAAAGAAAAGAGATTTGTCTCAATTGATCTGATCAAACCACACTATGTGGCCGATAATCAACAGTAGGCCGCATGGGCTCCTGGGTAGCCGCCGATCTCCTCTCGCTACCATACAGGAAGTTCAGACAGAATGATTAATAACCTTTGAAGATTCTACTCTACAAAGTGAAGGAGTTACCAACAATGGAATGGAAGTTACCAACAATGGAATGGAACTCGTGCCTGTTGAAATTGAAGAACAACAAAACACAAATGAAATACAGATCTCACTTCAGCCGAATACTGACATCAATGTGAATATGTCTCGAAACAAGGCATCTGCCAGTACAACAAAACCTGCTGAGCTACCAAACATAGATCAACTGCATCTGGCTACTTCATCGATTTTTATACTTTCTCATTGGATCCAAGTGAATCCGAGTTAAAGCCTCCGCCTGTTTCCCACAAACAACAAATTCATGATTTGTACCTTTGGCTGAAAAAGGCTAACTTTGTTTCTCCCTGGCTACAGCTCTGGATTGCAATTGGCCTATTATTCCTAGTCCTCTGGATAGGTGTAGTGAATGTCTTTTTCCTGCTCCTGAATGGACATTATCTCCCAGAACGCCCTGCAGTACAACATGTGAACTTGGTCCTGAAACTGCATACATCATCACACCGTGAACAAAGAGGAATGTCCTTAGTAAACATTACAGCAGTTCCGGTTCCTGAAGGAATAGTTTGGGACAGAGTTTCATACAATGTATATGGTCCAACTGAACTTTTGAAAATACCACACTTATTTAAAATTTCTTTAAGTGGTATCATCACCTCTGGTACACTCTTTGATGATTGGGACTTTGAAACTGTAAATACTATGCTGTCTGATTTAGAACAATCTGCTGCATTTACAAAAAATGAATTATATGATGATACATCCAATTTTGACATCATGTATTGTTCCCAACACTATGGTCATCATTTCTTACACAAAGCAAGTATCCCACATAACGTTTTCTCTTACTATCAATGGGAACATTGCCCAACACCGCCGAAAGGTAGTTCACAAACGTTTGCACAGAAGTTTGCTTATTTTTCTGGGTTTAACACTTCAGACCCGACCTCTTATTATTATAAGGTTGCACCTACACCTACAAAGAAAAATATGCTCTCCAACACAAAACAGATAAACTCTGCTTCCATTATTTCCCAACTGTCTTTACAGGGTTTCGACTTTTGGAGGAACAATATAGACACAAAATCTGTCTGTGGGACTAAAGATTGGCAAGTTCAGGGAACTGAGGCGTTATTTAGAGCATGCCTCATACCACATCAGATAATCTTCCTGAACAACACAGTGCAACAGACTTCCTGTCTTAGGTTTGCCAAGATTAAGGATTTGAACACACCTCGGATTCCCTCACTTACACACTTTCAGGGATGGCAAAACTATGCACAACATACCGAGGATACATTGGATGACATTCTACATGATGGTTCGTACAATTCATCTGACCCCAATTGGAAGGGATGGTTGGTTTGGCCTATCGGCACAAATAGGTGTCAGTCAAGATTCCGGGGTACCACTGAAGGGTTTAGTATCCATAGGCCTGACCTATGTTATGTACAAACAGAACACTCGGGTGGTGACATCTTACAGTGTTGGGAAGTTATGCCTAGAGTGGCTAAAAACCTCAACACTGTCCCAGGTGAAACACCACTTGTCCTTACTCTCAAATGGCATGGATCTCAGGGATTTTTTGTTAGGTCCCCAGAAGCCACATCAGAAACGCTTCTCATATGCTATTTACAATGAGGTTTGGAAAATCTCTCAAAATGAGGCTGCTGAGAGATTGCATGAGATTGACAGGGTTAACCTAGAAATGGCTTTGGCAGTGGTCGACAATGGTATGACCACATTATCATCCAGGATTTATTCACTGGGCAACATTGTGTCTTCCGGAATAGATATAATGGAACAGGACTTATCAATTTTACAACACGGGCAGTCGCAATTGCGATCCATTCTATTATTAAGCTGGACGCTACACTCATGGCGTTCTGGACACGTGCCTTGGCGGTATATCAACAGTACAACTCTGTTTTCTTGATACAATCTAACAGAAAGACAGACAACAATGGCATGAAGAGATGCAAAATATGCAATGCTCCACATTAAAAAAAATGGACCAATTACATTTTACTGTGGCTGAGTCACCTTCCACAGAATGATTAATCCATGGCTTTATTACACTGCGAGTCACGACTTTCCGATTTCAATACTGTCTACTGTATCACCAGGTAGACAGGTACGAAGCGTTGGGAGAGGGATACATGAATCTTGGGATTTACCATACAGATTTAGATGCAGGAATGGGGACACTGAAGTTTTTTTCAGGGGTTCAGACTGTGAAATTGCTTTAAGTGGTGTTGGACTTGGCCCTTTTTGCAGGGTCAAATTCAAATTCAAATTCAAAAAGCTTTATTCGGTGTAAATAAAACAAACACCATAAAAGGATGCTAATACACAATAAAAGAAAACATTCACATGGTACATCATACTCAATATTCGAAATTAAAATCAATTTTACACATTAAACTTTTCATAGGGATAAAATCAATATAAAAATTAATAGGATATCAATGCATGAAAAGCTCATAATACATTAGTACAGGCTACCACAATATATGCAATAAAGTGCTAATACTTATGAATCGGTATAAAGTTAATAAAGTGCCAGTGCATGGAAGAATCTTAGTACAAAAGTACAAGCTGCCACAATATATGCAATAAAGTGCTAGTGCCTATAAATGCGTATATAAGAGCGTACACAAATAAAATATGATTATTAGTCTTGTTCTTCATATAATAGTGCATCCAAATGTGTAAGTTCTTTTCTCTTCCTAATTGAGAGTTGTATGAATCGTATAACAGAACTTATTATTTTTGCATTATCCAGACTGCAAACAAAATGAAACGCATTTTTATAATTATAAAGTGTATTTCTTAAGAAAAGGGGTTTTAAAATTGATTTCCGGATACCCATATAAAATGGACAAAAAAGTATAAAACGCGCGCAGACCCGAGGCAGTCACTGACCGCTAGCTCATTTCAGTCAGTGGGTGTCTCTTGGTTGCTCTTCTTCAGATTCTCTGTTTTTTAACTGTTTTTACTTTATTTTAAAGCGAATTTTCACTGTTCTGCCGCTATTGGCATCCTGCTCTCACCTTGCTGCTCTTTGGCTGCTTTGTTCTCGCCCGCACCCCGGTCCACCACGGGAATCTCCCGTTTGCTGTGGAGGGTGCCGGCGTCGCAGCTGTTGGGGGCGGAGCTCAGAGGTTAGCGCTCTAGCGGCCAAACCTACTTCAGCAGCATGCCTCTCTCGTCGCGCAGCGGACGCGCGCAGACCCGAGGCAGTCACTGACCGCTAGCTCACTTCAGTCAGTGGGTGTCTCTTGGTTGCTCTCCTTCAGATTCTCTGTTTTTTAACTGTTTTTACTTTATTTTAAAGCGAATTTTCACTGTTCTGCCGCTATTGGCATCCTGCTCTCACCTTGCTGCTCTTTGGCTGCTTTGTTCTCGCCCGCACCCCGGTCCACCACGGGAATCTCCCGTTTGCTGTGGAGGGTGCCGGCGTCGCAGCTGTTGGGGGCGGAGCTCAGAGATTAGCGCTCTAGTGGCCAAACCTACTTCAGCAGCATGCCTCTCTCGTCGCGCAGCGGACGCGCGCAGACCCGAGGCAGTCACTGACCGCTAGCTCACTTCAGTCAGTGGGTGTCTCTTGGTTGCTCTCCTTCAGATTCTCTGTTTTTTAACTGTTTTTACTTTATTTTAAAGCAAATTTTCACTGTTCTGCCGCTAGTGGCATCCTGCTCTCACCTTGCTGCTCTTTGGCTGCTTTGTTCTCGCCCGCACCCCGGTCCACCACGGGAATCTCCCGTTTGCTGTGGAGGGTGCCGGCGTCGCAGCTGTTGGGGGCGGAGCTCAGAGGTTAGCGCTCTAGCGGCCAAACCTACTTCAGCAGCATGCCTCTCTCATCGCGCAGCGGACGCGCGCAGCGGGCGCGCCAAAGGCAAGCCCGTCTGCGCCCGTCCGCGCCCGTCAGGGGCCAGGGCCTATTCATTATGCCCAAACCATCACTTACTCAGCCCCGGACCTGCTACGACGACAGGGGAATTGGCTTATTGACCTGGCTACTCAGACCAAACTTCAGGAGGCAGGAATCCTTATTAACCGGGTGTCCTGCCCCGAACTCTCCCACCTGGCCAGCTGCAAGGAGCCTCCTGCCAACAATGACGATACAGCTCCATCAATAATTGCCACTCCCTCTCGCCTCGAGTTGCCAGGCATCACTATCTGCTATTTAAATACCCGCTCCATGGTCAAGCACCAGCTTGAAATCTTCCAGCTCATTGATTCTGACAGACCTGACATCCTTCTCCTTTCGGAAACATGGCTCACTTTAGAGTCTACCCCAGATATCTTGACAGCAGTACCCGCCAACTATTATATACTTCAGGCCAATAGGCCTCCGGGGAAAATTGGAGGAGGGGTAGCTGCCATTATTCACTGCAAACTTCAGTTCACTTCTCTGGTGGTTACAGGCATTCCCTCAGTTGACAGCCTTATACTGAAATTTGAATCCCCTCACTCCGCATTTATTTGTGCCTTGTTTTACAGACCCCCCGCTCACATGCCCTCGTTTCCTCTCTTATTGGGTGATATGATCTCCCATCTAGTCATTAATCACGCCCGCACTCTCATTATTGGAGATTTTAACTTCTGGACTGACGATGCCCGTGAAAGTGTTACTTCCTCTGAATTCACAGACCTTCTTCTTGGGTTGAATTTTACCCAGCACGTGAATGTAGCCACACACATAAAGGGGCACACTTTAGATCAAGTTTGGACATCCAACCTTGACATCTCTAAACCTTTAATTTCGCCTTGTACTTGGTCTGACCATTTCTTTATAACATTTGCGTTACCCAGGGTCGCCTCTGCTAAAAATTCACTGACCGGAAACTTCCTGGCTAGAAGCTGGAACCGTGTCAACATCAAGGATTTTTGTTCTTTATTAGCCACCACGGCCCCCAAGACACAGGAACCACTTGACAGGCAAGAAAATAACCTTACAACATGGCTGGAGTCGGCCAGTGACAGCTTTGCCCCTCTAAAAACATTAAAGAGTCTGCGTCCCCACGATGCTCAACGTTGGTTCTCTAATGAACTCAAGTCTAAGAAACTCGCCTTGAGGCAAGCCGAACGCAGTTGGAGACGCAATTACTCCTTACCTGAAAAGGCCGCTTTTGTATCTTTACTTAAAGCCTATAAACAAGCTATTCTCCAGGCTAAGGCCGAATATTTTTCCTCTAAGATCATTAGTTCGGCAAACAAATCCAAGGATATTTTTTCCATCGTCGATGAACTTGCCAACCCTGACAGAGTCATGGTAAAACCTGTCCCCTCACAAATTTTATGTGACTCCCTTAATTCATATTTTATTGATAAAATTGCCACAATCAAGGCCATTATCCCCCCTCCTACCTCCTTTATAGCTCCTTCTACCGCTTGTCAGAATTTTCCCTCAATTGACCATATTCCTCCTATTTCAGAAGACACCTTTGTTGCTCTTCTTAAAAAGTGGGCTCCGGTTCCCCTACCGACTGCTGCCCTTCCCACATTTTACGTGAAGTCTTCCTTGCCTGCCCTGACCCTCCCCTGGCACTCCTTAATAACTCTCTTAAGTCCGGCATTGTTCCCAACACCTTCAAGAGTGCCGAAATTCTCCCAATTCTGAAAAAGCCTAACCTGGATCCTTCGGTCCTCAGTAATTATCGTCCCATCTCGTTTCTGCCCTATCTGGGCAAAGTCTTAGAGGCCCACGTCACCAGCTGTCTTAGCTCCTTCATCGAACAGTCGCGCTTCCTGGACTCCCATCAGGCAGGCTTCAGACCAGCCCACTCAACTGAGGCAGTTATCCTTGCAGTTATGGACGAGCTTAGAAGGGGCGCAGACAAGGGATACACTCAAGCTCTGGTACTCCTTGACTTATCCACCGCGTTTGACACGGTCGATCATGATCTCCTGATCGACCGTGTCAGCAATGCCGGGATTCAGGGGCTAGCGTTGAAGTGGATATCTTCCTTCCTCAGCAATAGACATCAAGCTGTCCGCCTCGGCAAGTTCTTTTCCAAAAAGAGTGCTTTGATCTGTGGGGTTCCACAGGGGTCTTCGTTGTCACCCCTTCTTTTTAATTTGTATATTGCACCCCTGATTCGAGCTCTTCGCGAAAGAATGGTCAATATTTTTAATTATGCGGATGATCTTCAACTGGTTTTTGACATTCACTCTTCTACCTCTTCAGTGTCTAACTTCCAGGCTACTCTGAGTTTTATTTGTAACTGGATGAACTGCAATCAATTAAAGTTGAATCCGGATAAAACAGAACTCATCTTAACTGCTGGACTGGCTAACCCGTGGAACTCCAACTTCTGGCCTTCCTCTTTGGGCAGTCCTCCTCTCCCTGTGGCTTCTGTTAAGAGCTTGGGGATTGTGATTAGCAGCGACCTGACGATGAAAGCACAGATCAGTTCGGTGGTCTCCGCCTGCTTCTTTCATCTGCGCAGAATCAGTAAGATTGCCAGATTTCTAACCACTGAGGCTCTAATTTTGGTTACCCTTGCTCTGGTAATCTCGCGGATCGATTATGCTAACTCTTTATATGCAGGCATCCCAGCCTACCAACTCCACCGCCTGCAGCTGGTGCAGAACCACGTCGCCAGACTAATCGCTCGCCAGTCCAGTCGATGCCATGTTAAACCTCTGATGAGGAGCCTACACTGGCTCCCGGTAGGTAAACGCTGTATTTTTAAGATGGGATGCACCATCTTTAAGGCCCTTGCCGGTAATGGCCCTGCTTTCATTTCTTCCAAATTGCAGCGGTACACCCATCTTCGAGAACTGCGTTCCTCCACTCTTAATTTGTTGACTGTTGTACCTTTCAAGCGTAAAAAGCATGGCGGACTTAGATTTGCGGTCTTAGCCCCTCAACTATGGAACTCACTGCCTATTGAAGTAAGATCTGTGACCCTGTACTCCCAGTTCAGGCAAAAGCTCAAGACCTGGCTGTTCTCTCAAGCTTATCAGTAATACTACCTCCTCACTTCTGCACCGTCCTCTTTGCCCTAAGCGCCATGAAACCGTTTTCGGTGTACGTGCGCTTAACAAGTACTTTTAACATAACATAGTTGATTGTAAAGTTTTACCATCACATGGGCAAGGTGGTAATATATGACACCATTTTTCAGTACTTGGAAAGGCAATTAAATGGTGTAGAGTACCCAGCCTCAGCCTAGTCAAGTAGAATCTATGCTGGGTATTCCTTACCAATATCAAATATGGCTGGATTCCCCTTATAAGCGGGCCTTCACAATAACTAACTATAGTCTTTTTTTGCTGACAGCACTTTCCCGTTCCTGCTCCATTGCAGTTAAGTATCTTAATTTCAAATCATTTTTAGTATGGTCCTGTATTGTAATGGGATTGTTTTTGTCAATACCGACTTTACATTTCTTTAGAAGTTTAAAAATGTACTCCAGCCATGGTATTTTCGAACTATGGTCAAGGGCTAGGCAGTCCATTATTAAATCTTTTGTGAACTTAGTTTCTTCCTTTGCCCATAGCCCTTGCCAAAGTATAAGGTCTGCCATGTTTATTGTGTCACTTAGGTATGGTACAAATAACTCTTTATGTACAATAGCATTCGCAGTAGCACTAGGGACCGCCAACAGTCTTTTTAAAAACTTATTCTCCTTAATTTGTAGTGCAGCCGTATTTGATCTCCCCCATATCGCTGCACCATAACAAACCCCTGAGACACACTTGCTCCTGTACAATGATAACATTTCCCGTATGGGTTTGTTTCCTAGTTTTGCTGCGAATCTAAAAATACCCTCTGTAGTTCTTAAAAATTTCATTTTGCATGATTCGATATGCTTATCCCAAGAACCATTTTTGCAGAATAACAACCCTAAGTACGAAAAGATGGATACTCTGTTAATAAGAACCCCACCCACATGATGTTGTCTATGCTTTGGCCTTTTGCCCCCACATGTCATTACAAATGTTTTCTTTAAATTTAACTGCAAATCAATGTCCGACATGTATAGGGCAAAGTTTTCTATCAGAATTTGCAGGCCATTTGCGGTCCTAGACATTAAGACAGCATCATCTGCATATAGTAAAACAGGTGTGGGGCGTTTCCTACTTTCGGGCATCTGCAGCTAATGTTTGTAAAAACGAATCCACGTTATTTATGTATAATGAAAATAAAAGCGGAGCTAGAACACATCCTTATCTAATACCCCGCTTTACCATAAAATCAGGTGTACATTCCCCCATCTTCCCATATCGTACCCTAGTAGTTAAAAAGGCATACATTTGTGATAAAAATGAGATTATTTCAATGGGGGCCCCTAGCCCCTTCAATATTTGCCAGAGTTTTTGGTGATTAACTAAATCGAAGGCGCTAGTAAGGTCTACAAAACATAGGTGGAGTACCCCTCCCTAGCCTGTGTATACTTCCCTATTAACAGTTCTAAATTTAAGCACTGCTCTACCATCCCAATACCCCTTCTGAAACCATACTGGGCTTCTGTCAAGATTTTACTTTCACTAGCCCAGTCTTCTAGCCTTTCTAGCATAATTCGACCCATCAGCTTCGATGAGGTATCAAGAAGGGATATTGGGCGGTAGCAGTTTGCCTTCCCTCTATCCCCCTTTTTAAAAATGGGAACGATAATACTTTCCACCCAAGTGGAGGGTAATACACCTCCCAAGGCAGCATTAAAAACGTTCAATAAAATAGGTATCCAAAAATCCATGTTACACTTAAAAACATCTATAGGCACCCCTTCTGGTCCAGCAGCTTTTCCATTTGTACTTTTTTCAAGGGCTAGTTTGATTTCTTCTGTAGTTATTGGTAGTACCTTGACTGGTTTTACTATTATAAACTTTTCTCTTTTACAATCAATTATTTTTAAACCTTCAGGGTTAAAAATCTTCTCAAAATGTAACACCCAGTCTTCTGGTGGAACCACAGTATCAATCCTTACTTCATTATTTTCTTTGAAATATGGATGATTAACTGTCTTCCAAAAAAGAGCAGAGTCTTTCATCTCTGCTGCCTGGTTTAATTTCTCCCAGGCGCCCTCACGGATCTCCCTTTTTCTATTTTCCAATGTTTTTTTATAGTCTTTCCTTGCGATACTAATCCTATCAGGGTCTCTGGGTTTTTGTTTAAGAGCCAATTTCAATTCCCCATTCAACCTCGTGCACTCATGGCTAAACCATCTTGGATTAAGATCACAGGTTTTCTTCTTCTTTTTAGCTATTAAATTACCAGCAATTTCCTTGGCAATATTACTAAAGGCAGTTATGGTAGCTGTTTCACTCGAAGAGCTATCCAAGCAAATTTCTAAATCTTTTTGTGTTTTCTCTCTAATATTTTCCATAAATATAACTGGGTTAACGCCCGTCCATTTTATGGAAACACCATTGTTTCCTTGGATATCAATGTCAGCATCTGCTCTCTTTCCTCGTAATTTTGTAGGCAGGTTTATTTTCAGTATCACACTTAAGGGGTGATGATCGCTAAACAGACTAATATTAATCAAGACTTTTTCAACCAAATTACTACCATTTGCTGATATTATAAAATGATCTATATTTGACGAGGACCTTGCTCCTACAAAAGTGTGCATTTTTATTTCACCTTCTGATGTATTGGGTTCTAAAACAATTAAATCGTATTTATGCAACACCTTATTAATGGCTTCCCATACATATCATGCGAGAAATGTACAATATTGTCACCATAGTCATCACAATATCCACAAGGTTCACCTACTTCATAATCACATCTGACACAATTGAAATCCCCCGCCCAAACTAAAACATATTCTCCTATCACTCCCTTTAAGAAGAGATCCAAGTCCTTTTCTAATAGGCTGATTACCTTACTCTTTGTATTATCAAACAGATTGTTATAAAAGTTTATAACAACAATGGCTTGATTTCCAATGGAATGGAGGTATACAAACTGATAATATTGTGATGTAGTAAAAGTTTTCCTTAAAATCAATGGTGAAGTAACAGCAATTAATGTGGCAAGACCACCCTTCGCCCTTCCCATCCTGGATGGAGTGGCATTGGTACAGATTGTCTGATGGCCATTTATACAGAAAGGTTCAGTACTCCAGGTTTCCTGTAACAGTACCACTCCAAAACCATCCAACATTTGTAACCAATTTGTATCGCATATTTTATTTTTAATTCCTGCAATGTTCCACGTCATAATTTTCAGGAACTCACTGTGATATAAACTAGATTCATCTTTCTTTAAGTTACTAATGGGAGTACTATTACTATGGTCATCTGCAGGAATGTCTAGGATCTCTATATACGATGTTCCTATCCAATTTTCCATGGAGGTATTTGAGATATGAAGATTGACATCTCCCATGGTGCTTAAAAAGGTTCTTCCGGACCGATTTCTCTGGTGTAATCTATATTACCAACATCTGACAGACCATAGACATTTACTTGATCCTTTCTTCCATATGGTTGATCGGCAGCTGTATGTCAATCTATTTCACTACAACTCCGCAGTGGCGCATATCTATTGTACAGTGGCATGTGCAAAGATGAATTAAATCTAGCATTTACATTGGAACTATCATGATTTGGTCTGTAGAAGAAGCCTAGTGGGACGGCCGTTATAATATTAGTAGCATCCAAACAATCACCTTTTCCACAATGCATAAGGTTTTTCAATAAATCGCCCACTAGTTTTTTACTTCGGAAGTTCGTCACTATACAGTCTCCCTGACATGATTTCCGGGATGTACCCAGCCAGTTAGTTCTCCTCAACATGATTATATCCTGGTACAAAGTATGTGCCCCAACATTAGTGTTTATGCAAAACCAATGGACCACTTGATTCTTCATGGTATCGTATGTTTCCTTCTGGTTTCTCAATAGTTTGGGCACATTATTTAAAACTATAACATACGGTGTTGCCTCAGGAGGAAGATTTACTGTCCCCTTGAAGTTATTAACAGGGTATGTATAGCTATTCTCCATGTGTATTGACGGTTTTTTAGATACTGTTGTATCCTGATAAGTATCTTCTTTATCTTTGTTACGTTGACTTGTGACTATTGTAGGTAAATTAGTAGCTTTTGAAGTGGCTGTTAAGAGCGACTCCGTCTCTGTATGTGCTGCAGGGCTATTAGCCGGAATTGGGTTTCCTTTTACAGTTCCCATTTGATTTTGTCCTGTCTTAGAAGTGTTAGATGTTTTACCTGTATTTTTTATTGATAGAATTTCAGTAACCAAGTCCGTTAGATGTGCCACATCCTTCTGAATCTGTTTGATCTCCTGCGTTAAACGTCTTTCAATACAGTCCATTTTACCATGTAGTTTTTTACATAAAATTTCCAAATCTGGGGATTTCTGTTTTATTGGGTCATGTTCCTTACTAATCTGCCCAGGAGTACATCCTCCCTTTTTACGCTTGGCTGTTAATTTAGCCTTAGATGTAATCTTTTGTTTTTCCACAGGGCTATCTACAGGTTGGCCTGGTTGTTTCATCTTTTTTGCTGGTGGAGCTATCAGAGACATATCATCTGTTAATTCGGAGATTTCCAGGGATAAGTTTTGAACACAAGGATTAAGAGATTTATGGTTATCCAGACTTATATGAGCGTTTGCTTCACATGTATCTTGCTCCGTAACCCTATCTCTCGCAATATTTTCAGATATTAAGTGCTCCGTTTCTCCCTCTGGTATTGATTCCTTTAAGGCCGCATCAAGGGATGTCTTTGTTGCTGCCAGTTGTTCCTCCACATGTATAATTTCATCATTTATGAGGCCCACTGCATTTGTTAAATATTCCGTTATTGGGGCATTCTTTATAGTCTTCGTAGATTTCTTCCCCCCTTCTTGCGGTAACTTCCTTTTACCCATGTTGGCAGTCTATTCAATATAGGGTACCTATACCAGTGTAGATGAACTCTTACCGTTACCTTATGTGTCTCCGCCAAATGACAACGAAAGGGGGGTGGCCCTGCCCTGCCACGTCCTGTCGCGGACGGGCGCAGACGGGCCCGCCCTTGGCCCGCGCGTGTCCCGCGCTGCGGGAGGCCTGTCCGGTCCTTTACGCGCCTCCAGGCGCGGGAAGAGACGTCACGGCAGTCACCGCTGCAGGGGCTGCTGGGGATTGTGGTTTGCCGTTCCCCTCACGGTGAGATAGATCAGGAATGCCTGAAGCCGTTCCCCTCACGGCAGGTAGGTGAAGATATGGCCGTTCCCCTCACGGCAGAGTAGCAGAGTGGCCAAGACAAACTCGCGCTGATACGGCATCCCCATTTTGCAGGGTCATCCCAGAACTTTTTGCCTTCCTCCTGTATTTTGTCTGACCTGTTGTTGGTGGTTTTATGACTCAGGGCACTTTATCATTGCTGATCAGTGCTAAAGTGCATGTGCTCTCCATGGTAAACTTGGTAAGATTGGTCTACACCTGTTTGGCATATTTAATTTACCTATCAGTCCCTTGTACAGTGGTATCTCATATACCCAGGGCCAATAAATTAAATGTTGCTGGTGGGCTTGCAGCGCTGCATGCGCCACCCACCAAAGTAGCCTTTCAAGCCTGTCTCAGGCCTCTGCCACTGCAGGGCCTGCGCGATCAGCTTACTGCCGCTGTGACGTGGCACACAAAGTGGTTGCCATGTCTGTGACTCCCCTTTTACTACATATCAGTCACCCCTAAGGTAGGGCCTAGCTAACCCTATGGGCAGGGTGCGGTGTAGGTAAAAAGTAGGACATGTGCCTTAACTGTGTGGCATGTCCTGGTAGTGACAAACAGCCTAATTGGTTTATCACTGCTGTGAGGCTGCCCTCTCATAGGAATGCATTTGGGATTCCCTGATATGTGCTTCAGTGGTAATTCCTGATCTGAGAGGGGTAGCGTGATCAAGTTTGGTATGCTTGGAATAATGGTAATAAATGCTGCTTACTGGTGAAAGCGGATTTATTATTACTATTTTTTAAATGTGACTTTTTAGAAATGGGCATTTCTGTGTGCTATGTATCTTTGTGCCTGCCTTTTGTGTATTGACTGTCTGGTTCTGACTGACAGGGGGAGAGGGGATGTGCAGTTGCTCCAGAGAGTCTAGATGAGCCACGCTAGGCTGAATAGGCCTTGTCTGCATTTGGAGTGGTGGGAGGAGTAGCACCTGCACCTGAATAGGGCTGTGCCTGCCTTCCACAATGATGGCTCCGCCCCCCTGTGGTGTGTCTGGGGCCAAGGCTCACATTAACAATGAAGGTTATTGTGCACTTGCAAAGTGCCCCCCCAGAACTGGTTTGGACTGGGCTCAGAGCCCTGTGCCACGGGACAGAACAAAGACTGTTAGTAGTATAAGTACTGGGGCTGTGAACCCATGAAAGGTTGAGCTTGATAGGAACTGGATCTGAGGTACACACTGCCAGGAGGAACTGCCGTGGGACTCAGCTACTGCCTGCTGGGAGGCCCTGCGTGCAGGCCTGTCTGTGCCCAGCTCTGCCCTGTGTGACTTTGGGGACTTAGCGCCGGGCTGAGAGCTCTATCTTTATTACCCTTTGATCCAGCGCTGATGAGCGCCCCGCTTTTCCTACATTCTGTGTTCAAGAGCAGGCGGGCTGCACTTTACTTCTCGTAGTACCAAGGCGCTTTTTGGTGCATGGTGGGCGCTGCCAACGTTGTTCCCGAGCCCCAGGTGTGGGCTCGTGCCTTCGGACAGCGTATGGGGCACTTCTGATTTAATTCCCAGGAGCCCCAAAAGTGGGCTCCCGCCTCAAGTGCGGCCGGCACTGTCGCGCCATGGCAAAGGAGCCGCAGCAACCGGAAGCCAGGCAAAGGCCGAGCCTGGTTGTGGGCAGGGCTCCCACAAGGAAGAAGAGAGCCCCGTGTATAGCCTTTGCAAGAGAGAGGAAGTGGTGAGGATATCCCGGTTCGGGAAGTCCTCGATCGTGCATCTTTACGGCCACGTCATATAGAGGCGGGGCTTGCCGTTGTGTAAGGCTGGGCGGACGACTATGGAGCCGACGGAGGTTCCGCTCCGTGCCCTGCCATCAGCATTTTGCATTATCCGGGATGGAGCGGCTGCACCGCGTGATTGCGGGCAGCCACGGTTTCAGAAATTCTAAAAGAAGGTCCCGGGCCGCAGTCACCAGGTCAATGGGACCTTGGAGGACCTCCCACGAAGGGGGGGTTGCCCGACGTTGGGCCTGACTGCTCTGGGCCGCTGTTTTCTTTTGGTTGCTCTGCATTGGGGGAGCGTGAGAGCGGGTCCGCAGCTGCGCCATCAGATCACGGGCAGCGGCTTGAGGGACACATGCCTTTGGGGGAGTCCTTAATCTGGAAGGGGGCATCGCGGAGAAAGCCCAGGATGGCCCCCCCCCCGAGGACGATGCCAGACGGCCTGATGTTCGCCCCTATTCCTAAGGTGGGTATCCTGTGATTATGTGTGCACTCTGCCAGCAATTGACAGTGCACTGCTGATTATGCACTAATGTGGATACCTGTGGCAATAGGCCCACTGTTGGCATGAGGTGCTCATGATATACGTTTTGTGGCAAGTGTGTACTAAAGTGCACTGAGGATTATATGTATGCATACTGTAATGTGCCATACGATGATATGTTATGCCCGGATGTAATTATGTTTTAGGTATTACATTGCCAGGGTTGCACCACCTGTACAGTGAGGGGGTGTGTTGATAATATGTACACGTTGCAAGTGTTTACTATGGTGCGCTGCTAATTATGTTTTGCCTATGCTAAGTGTACTCCTACCAGTAGCTACTGGTCCCTAACGGTACTGTTTATGACCGTGGCCTGACTGACCTAAGTGATTTATGTAATCCCTGTGAAGTCATGACGAGTGCCAGTGGCACAGTGATATATGTGTCATTGTGTTCTAATGTGTTTTTATGGATAATACAAAGGCTATTTTTATATACCCTTGGGTGGAGTTTCTTTTGTGGTATGCCTAGTGTGTCGCGTCTGTGTGAGTGTGTTGCGCAAACGCTTTACACATTGCCTCTGGGATAAGCCTGACTGCTCTGCCAAGCTACCAAGGGGGTGAGCAGGGGTTATCTTCAGCGTGTAACTCCCTTGCCCTGACTAGAGTGGTGGGTTCTGCCTGGCTTAGGTGCATACCCTAGCCAACCAGAAACCCCATTTCTAACAAGTGGGTCTCTAGTTTGCAAGGATATTTTGCTTCATGGAACTTGTAATGCTTTGGTTGTAAACTTATCGTGTCACTTGAAAGGATCCCCAGCTGCTGTGATTCATCCGGTCTTCTTGCTGCTTTCGAATGGAAGCTGTTTGATGTTGAATGATCAAGGCTGTTGTGGGATGGTACCAGGCATCGCAGATCTGATCACAGTAAGTTCCAGGGTTACTTGTTGTATGCAAGTATTGTTTTCACTGACCCACACAGTTAGGGAGGCAACGCTATGGCCTTCATTGGATGTTTCCTTTATAGGGATTGATTCTCTGAGCAACTGAAAGCCATGCTTTTTCAGACAGATGTGGCCTTAACCTCAGACCTAGAGACTTTTGATCTCCAGGTTGCACGGTCTTCAGCTGAGATACAGGCGCTAGTCCGAACGAACTTCCCACCCCATTTCGGAGAAATGGTACATCGTATCTTTAACATGTCTCATACGAAGGGGATCGTGCACCTATTTAAGAGCATAGGTTCTTGACTATTGAGCACCTTTCAGACAATCTTCTGAGTTATTCCAGCCTTTATACACTCGGTATTGGGAAGCGTTTTTGGAGGGCTTCCGCTGGTCCTACTACTTGTAGTGGGTATACTGGTTTTACTTTTCCTGCTACGCAATGTACGGCCCAGTTTCCAAAGAGATGAAAGGAGCACTCCTGGTGTGACGTTGTGATGAACGCATGATACTCGATTTGGGCACACCTCAGCTTCGGGAGCTAAGCGAGCATTGGTTTCTATCATTCAGACCAGTCTGGGTTGACTGCATCTTGCCTGTGCTCCGCTGCCTATTCTGCAGATACGAATGTGTGTTGGACATATTTCTGACCCTTCCATCGGTTGCGCCACCGCACGTAGATGTACTACTGGACCCCGTAAAGGCACAAGTATTACAGCGTCCTCGGCGTATTCCCATGTTGATGATGGCATTCTTAGAGCCTCCACAGGATGCTTCAGCTCCTGTCGGAACAGACACCGGCTGTACAACAGGCACAGGTATCGAGTGTTTCCTCAGTGGTAGCTGTGGGAATTGAAGATGAACACCTTTGCTCCATTGACCTGATACGAGACCGTTATCTGCGAATGTGAGTGACAGTGATGTTGTGTCTCCCAGATTGGACACATAAACATTTGGCTCTCTGTGTGATGGGAACAAATGAGCCCTTTTTCCAAAACAAGTCAAATTGGAATGCAAAACATCATTTTTGTTTTATTGTTTGCTCTCACTGAGCATCATGGCTTTTGTCATGCTCAGTCATATATTGACTATTTAGTGGACTTCTAGTGCTTTTTTAGATTCCATCTAGCGTCATTTTTACATAGGCCATCTTTTTAGCTGTTTTTTAGTTGATGATTTTTAGATACATGTTTTTATGCTTTTATCAGGCATATTTTAGCATTACTTGACCTTATCGACCTTCGAATGAGCAGTGGGTGTTATTAACCCCAATGTACCCCAATATAGGCCTAGGTAGCTACACAACCTTTTACCTGCATTTGTCCTAACTTGCTCTCCATAACGGTTCTGGCACTGACCGTTTACCCAGTTATGTGCTGAATAAATGTCGATCAGTTTCTTGGAAACTAGCCTCATTTATTATGCATGAGGATTCTTAGAAAAGTCCCTGCACATGACGTACGTAACAGCATGAACTCATTCTGTGTAGAATGTCATGGTCATCTTCATCCTAGGACGAAAGAACGGCTTTGCATAATCACAGGTATAGTTCTATGCTCATTTGCATAATCATACTCACAACACATCGATTATGTAAGGAACCCTGAGGCTATCTGTATGGTATAAAAGACCCATACCAACACTAGATAAGGAGAGGAGAAGCTTCACGCTGACACTAGATGCTGAGGTCCTGGCCTGCAGAAAGCTCCAGCACGCAGCGGTCTGACATCCCTTGCGGGGTGTCCAACTCAAGACAAGGATGGGGTCCTTCGTTCTCTCCCATCAGGTAAGGGGGTTAGCTCTTTCCTCGGGGATTCTTGGCTTTACACCCACATACATGCTAGGTACACTTAGGTAGGGTTTGCATTGTAGGAGTACACTTGATTACTGTCATGTATCGATATGCCTGCATATATTTATTGTTTTAGCACCATGTTAGGATTCTATCTTTTATTTACTCTGTCGGTGCTTGAAATCTTATATATCTGTTTCTGTCTAATGAATGTCGCAGCAAACATGTTTTATACTAGAATGACGCTGGTTCAATAAATGCTTATTGAAAACGTCCCCATCGTTTACTATGTTTATCCCTCTGAGACCAAGTGACCATGAGTGACTGAGCGAAAAGTGGGTTCTGTGATTGCTGAAGAATGGCCTAAGGTGAGTTAGTCATGGATCGCCTTGTAAACTTCGAGCCTGGTCGTGACAGCCAATGTTTCCCCACCTGCTTTTTTCCTAGAAGTATAACGGAACAAGTAGTCCCTCGGCGTCTTTCTGTGGCTGCCCAAACTCGTCATAGGATTCGAGGAGAGAGAGGCATTAAAATACTGTATCGTACCACATATTAAGGCTGAGCGGTATTTCCGTGCTTCACATGTTTCATAAGCAACGTTGTGAAATAGAAATATTGTAGCTATCTGTCTTTTTAACTAGCTCTGCCTTCTTAAGCAGATTAGTTCAATATAACTGTTGATGTTTTTTTCCCTATTTAAATTATACATTTGCACCAGAGAAACAAAACTGGTCGAGTGAATGACTCCCAGTGTTAACCTCTTGTCTAACCTGCGTACGTTCATGAAGTATTTAATATGTTCATTGTGTCAGTGATATGTAAAGCAGCAACGAGGGCTGCATAGTTTTGAATTTGCCAACGGAATACGCAGCCAGTAGTCTACAGGTTCTGAGTTTGAATATGGAAAAGCAAAATCATCCTTCTGATGTTGGTAAATTCAGTGCTGTTAAGTTTTTTTTTAAATCAAGTAGAAATCTCAGCAAGTGTTATTTGAAAACAAATTAGTATTACATATGCCAAAAGTACAAAGCAGAATTACATAAAAATCTTGAGGAATTACTCGATTTAGCAAGTTATTGCATGTTAAATTCCAGTCTGTTTTGTGCCATGATCTGACCTCACTTAATACACCAGAAGCTCCACAGAGCTTATACATGGTTTGCTCGGGGAAGGATACATATACCTATTAAGAGGTGGGCTGGGCAAACCAACAACTTCTTATGGGAAGATGGGCCAGAATCCAGCTTAGGGTTTGGCTCACCACCAAGAGGCAAAGCAAGTGCCAAGCCATCAGAATACTCAAAAAGTAAATGGTGCAACAAATGTCATATGAAAGTACAAGAGAGACTCTTTCACGTTAAAAATAAGATCATTATTTCACGTGTGTGTTTCACTTTAGTACGTTAAACTATACCATAGCATTGGCATCTGTTTAAAAAAAAAAAAGATAAACCTGCATTTCTCCACTTCTAGTGCCATAACAGAAGTGCCTTGATTGAACCAAGGATGTCAAGTACACTGTACTATTGGCCAATATTTTGGTATGTCAAGCCACCTTCTAGACTATTCAACCATACATTTGTATGCTTTCTAGCTCTCACATGTGACTGTGTTTCTTCCAAATTAGTCTCCCTTTTTATTTATTCCCACCTCTAGCTCTTCCTCTTTTCCTTCTCTTGTATCTGCCTTTTTTTTCATTCCTCCCTTCTTTTACTTGTTTTTTCTTTCTCATTGCCTTGGCGCCGTTCCAACTTCGTTCATTCATCATTTGCATTCTTTTTTCATTGATCCCTTCCTATAGCACACACTTTTCATTTTTTATTCCTTTCCTTGTCTATTCCTCTTGTTTCCTACACTTGCACCCTTCCTCTCATGACTGTCTATATTTAGTTTTTTAAATTTAATATATTTTATAAAGCACAAACATGACAATCACAGTATCAGAGCTCTGTACAACATGCGAGCTGAAGAAGGTTGCAGTACATTAAGACTCGTGTCATATATGATATTCCGAACAAAATTCCAGTGTTAAGATATAAAACAATAGGGTACAAATATAAAATAAGGAACTCTGTACGTAGTGTTTATAGCGCACATTATAGACCAATAGGATGCAGTATATAATAGGGTGGATAACAGTTTGAAAAATCAATCTCTTGGCACATGTATTTCTAGTAGTACGGCTTCAGCTTCCTTCTTAAAAAGCCTGAGTGAGGTAATTGCTCTCATTGAGGGTGGTAGAGAGTTCCATATTTTTGGGGCAGATCCAGCGAAAGTGCATCTGTGGGTTTTCCTTTTTTGAATCTGGGTGGTTCTAGTATTAGGGATTTAGCACTTCTGGAATCTCTTCCGCCCCCTTCCACCTCCTGAGAGACTCTTTCTGCCTCTCTTCTTCATATTGTATCTTCTTCTCTCCTTTCTTGCCTCCCATTCACCCGTCCTCTTTTCATTCTTTCTTCCCATCCTTCCGCCTTAACTACCTTCGTACTTTTTCCTCACTTGCTTACTCAATTCCTTTCCTTCCTGTCACCTCCCACTCTACATCACTTTACTCTGTCACTCCACTCTACTCCACTCTACACCACCTCACCTCACACCACTCCACTCTATTCTATGTCACTCTACTCTACTCCATTGCACTCTATGCCATTCTACGCCAGTCTACTCCTCTGCACGCCACTTCATGCCTCTTAAGGTGTGCACTCACTATAGGCACCCGCTGCCCAGGGGTGCAACCTTATGGCCACATTGTAACAAAAAAACACAAATATTGGGGCACCAAACAATCAATGTTCAGGCAAAGAAGTCCGGATCAAGACTTGACATATTCCATACTCCAAACGTTACAGCAAACAGACAACGCATTTCATTCATAATATGTGAACGTCTTCAGGGCTGTAACATAATAAATACAAAAAATACACATAGATACAAATATACATAAAGGTGAGAAACCAGACAATACAGAACCCTCAAGGACAGAAAACCCACCATTGTTAGTTACATAATGCATAGACAAAACCACATAACATTTAATTCAAAAACATATTAAAACCAATATGCTAAGCTGCATCCGGGGGTACCAAACAAGGAAGTTACCCGCATAGCTTGTTGTGCAGTATAGAATACCAGTATAACAAGTATGTTGGGGTTCTCAGGCTTGGTACTAAAATGGTTTGCCTCTTTTCTCCATAACAGAACTCAGAGAGCTAAAACCAATCAAACCCTCTCAAATTCCAGTCCTTGCACTCTGGGGGTTCCCCAAGGGGGCTCTCTCTTTCCCATTCTTTTCAACCTATTCATTGAACCTCTTACTGAAATCCGCAAAGCATCTAACTTACATTATCACATGTATGCGGATGACACCCAGTTGTACATGAGAATCTCTTCTCCTGACGATATCAAGACACTCAACGGAACACTGCACAAAACCCAAAACTGGTTAACCTTCAACCATCTCAAACTGAACGCCCTCAAAACAGAATTCCTCCTTATTTCACCACCCAAGCAAGCCCTCATCGTGGAGAAATATATGAAGAATCTCTCCACTCTCAAATGCTCACCACATTCCCATGGATCTATGAGATCCATGGGAATAGTGCTGGATAAGAACTTGAACATGCAAGATCACATCAGCACATCTACCAAAGGAGCGAACCTTCAATTGAGCATCCTAAGGAAACTAAAACCCTTCCTTCCCCCGATGACTTCAAATCTGCTGTGCAAGCATTAGTCATCTCACGACTGGAATATAGCAGTGCAACCCTCTGTGGTCTACCGAGGTACAGACTGGCCCCTCTCAGGGCGTCACCGAATGCTGCTGCTAGGATCATCACAGGCTCCAAGAAAACCAACCCCATTTCCCCTGATTTAAAATCTCTAAATTGGCTACTTGCCTGCATGACCCAAAAAGCTCTTCATTTCAACACTCCTCTGTACCTTACAAATAAGCTAGTTCTTTCGAAGCGGTACCCGCTCCTCCAGGAGCTCCAGTACCATGTTGCTTAAACCAAAGAAATTAAAAAAAATTAAAACTTACAATCAAGCCTTCTCAGTTATTGCCCCGAGAATCTGGAACTCCCTACCTACAGAAATTAGACTGATTCCATCAAAAGAATCCTTCAAAAGCAGGGGCGGCTCCTCCACGTGGGCGGAGGAGCGTTGCCATACTGCTTTCTCACAGTGCGAGAAGCAGAAACATAAAATGGTATTTTAAAAACCATTTTATGTTCTTGCTTCTCGCACTGCGAGAAAGCAGAAGGCATGGTTTGGTTTTAGGGCGGACGGGTGGGCGGTCCTGCTCCAGGCAGGGGTGGAGTGGCTAGCCCACTGTTGTGGGTGCTGACTGTTTGGTCGGCCCCAGGGCCGCCCAAACCAGTTATGCACACTCTGCATTTTCTCTATGTAGGCTGCATGCAGCCTAAATAGAAAAAAAGGGCCTCCCCAGAGATGCCTGTTGGGTTGGCGTCCTAGCCAATCACAATGCTGTTATTGCAGCATTGTGATTGGCTTAGGGCCGGTAGGGAGGCTGCCTGCTTCCTGTATGGAGAGGGGAGTGGAGACGCGATGTGGGACCGGAGGAGATGGTAAGTTTTTTTTTTTTTCTTTTCATTAAATTAACCCCCCACCCCTGCGAGTCATGCCAGCCGCGACTTTTCAAAAGGAAGTGAAGGCTTTACTTATGAGTACTTCTCTGAGCTAAAAGCTTAGTCTCAGCCTTCCTTGCTTTGCACCTCGGACTACCTATGTTATTTTGCAATGTTATGGCTCCGATACCCTCCATTATTTTGTCTTTACGTACCTGTTGCTATTGTTGTATATTGCTGTTGCTTTGCCACAATTATCTCCCCGCTTTTGTGTCGCACCTCTTCTGTAAAGTGCTCTGATACCTGATAGGGTCATGTTCGCGTTATACAAAACATTTTAAATAAATAAATGTTAAAGAATATTCATCATTGTACATCTTCAACTTTAATTGGATATCTTCAAGAGTGTGTAGACTTACAGACAGCAAAGCAAGGTATTGTGGTACAGTCACAGGTCAAAGCCGGAGACCACCGCCATTGATTCAATCTTATCAAACATATTGCAATTTTTTTCTCATTATTCAAATATACTCTATTTCACAAAATCAAAGATATGGGAAAAAGAGAGGAGAAGCAAGAAGAAGAAACAAGAATCATGAAATGATCATGGGGAAAAGATATTGCATGAAAAAAGTTTGAATAAATCACCACCAAATATTTCCAAGATCCAAATAAAAATCCTTCAAGTTACCACATATTTTTATATATATATGTATACAGTGATGCATTAAACTCTATACCATTTAGATTACATATCAATAGGTCATTTATCAATTCCTTGATTCCACATTACACCATGAGGAAATGCTTTTCATATGTGGACGGGATCTCTGTCAAATTTTGAACCCAGGATCCTTTATGGTTCAGGCCAGTCTGCCCTTGTGGTTGACTAATGACAAAATATATGGGTAGTGTAAAAAACTCTCATGATAAAGCAAAGAAAAAACAGAATATATATGACACATAAATTGAAAAGAAAAAGGAAATACAAAAAATAGTGTCCACAACATAGTACCCCAGCATTGAAAGCGTGCCTAAGATGGGCTACATCCCAATAGGATTATTATTGCCATTCGGTATCCGTGCGTACTTCCATTGAATATACATGTAAAGGGCCTTGCCACAATACACCGTCGCTTTGTCAACAAATTCAAGTGCAAATATTTCAAAATCAACTTCACCGCTCCACAACCGGAATTTGCTGCCAATTCCAATCGCCATCAAAAAGAGCAAGCGTCATGTGTTCATGCCCCTTAAAATAACATAGTGTGATATACCGGCATCGCTTGGTCATGTAACATGGTAACGTTGCGTATACCCAATATCTAAATGCACCTCCAAAAGTGTATCGGGATGTAAAGCCAATCATTATAATCTGTCAAGTGTGCAAGCGCTATACCTTAAAGAAACATAACGCACATCAGCGCTTCCTAATGAATTCCAGAATGCCACCATCTTATGCAGTTTGCAACATTGTATCTCTGTATATTAAGTTTGTGCCACTGCCACATCCCATTTGGGTGTACACGGCTGATGGGCCCCAAATGAACAACAAACAAGTTGTACATCCCAAGGTGTCACATACCAAAACATGTTAACAATGAAGCGCGGCCTATAGCTGTGTGTAAGACAAAGCAAGTCCTTACAATATCCAGTGTGTATGCGCTGTCATTCAGGGACCAAAAAAACACATATCAGTGCTTCATAAAAAGATGCAGCGTGCTGCCATCCTAAGCAGCTTACAACAATGTATCCCTATGTGTTTTGTCCATATCAGTGATGCATTACATCCATATGCACACGGCTAGTAAGCCACAAAATGAAAAACGTATCATATGTCCCAAAATATTATACACCAAAATACATTGACAAAATACTGCCCGCAACTCTTTGTCAACTCTGTAAGCGCCAAGTTCAGAAGGGCGTCTTGCCCCGCCGAAGGTGTCCATTTCGTTACACATGGCTTATAAATTTTTCTGAATTTTCCAGGAGGTCCCTATACTCAATTTCATACATATCAACAGAATTCAAATCATCCACCCAGCAACCCCAGAATCATGTTGCAGCCAAGATAGCACTATTAATCTACCTTAGTACGTGTCCAAAAGCTCATACCCGCCGTCATTCGCTTCAGGTAAGTCTCGGCAAAAATGGGAAACCAGCCTACGGGGCTGGGCCTTATTAAACAGGCACTCATTAACCAAATTTCTTGCACTTAGGGCTTCTGAGAAACAAGCCCGCCTGTGTAAAGTTAGCGTATCAGCCATAATAAAAGGGTACAACTTAACCCATCCAAGTGTGTCACTGCCAATGCAGACATACCATTATGGCATCCAACAAGTCAACTTTACACATCCAATACCATCATTTTTATATTTGGACAGCCCTAGATATAAAATGGGGAAGACGGATCATGGCAAAACAATATTGCCAGTCCTGTTCCCCATGGCATTAAAGGAAGGCACACACAGTAACGTACAGACAAGATGAGTACAGTTTGCATGCTCCAGCATATACGAAAAGGTGCGCCACTATACCAATTAAAGCCCTATCCCTACATATGATCTACCAGTGTTGTGGACACCGTGCTGTTATCAGTGGCGGCTCCTCCGCTAAGGCGGAGGAGTGTCGCCCCACTGCTTTTAAGCAGTGTAACTAAAGGAAAAATAAAATTAAGATAACTGCATGTTATTACCATTTTACTTGTTCCCGCTGCTTGGTGGCTGGGGCGGGCGGGTCTGCTCTGCTCTCAGAGCAGGGCAGGTCAGGAGTTTGCCCACTCCAAGTGCGCATGAATGCTTGGCCGGCCCAAGACAGTCATGCGCGCTTTGCATGTTCTCCACCCAGACCGCATTACAGCCTGGGTGGAGAACATGCCCAGGCCCCCAGTTCCTGCCTGAACACCGAACCACGGCGCTCAGACCAATCACAATTGTATTGCAGTGTTGTGATTGGTCAGGGGAGCCTGGGTGCTTCCTGGTTCCTGTTCTTGCTGAGCCATGCCATGAAAGAGAGACTGGAGAGATGCTGCAGCGATACGATAAGTTTTTTTTCTTTCTTTTTTTCCTACAATCCGCCCCGCCACCTCCGATCCGTGCCGGCCACCACTGGCTGTTATACTCCATTCATCGCAACAAAGCGATAAGTTCTACTCCCATTGTGCATTACAGATTCGCAAATTAGTTCGAAAATTTGATGGGTTCAGGAAGATATTTTTTTATAGCCCACAAATCAACAAAGCAAATCATGGGGACTTGCTACAAGACCAATGTTTTCTAATCATCGGGCATGCGCTGTACCACAACAATCAAATAATATCTGATACATGAGAACTCTCAATATTAGTGTCAAAGTGGAAAGTTTCATGAAGATTCATCACAGTGCCAAAGTTCTAAGCAGAACAAAAAAGCCATTTTCTATGGAATCGCTGACCTAACAATAAACCACTAAAATCAAAGGTTAAAGCCAAGTTATAGGTCCTTATTATGACTTTGGCGGTGTGGGAGCAGGGCCACCACGCTGCCGCCCCGCTCCCACACCACCAAAACAGGCCACCCGCCAGATTACAACTTTTTAAGTCACTGGTGGGCAGTTCTTTGGCATTCCCACAGCAGTGCTTTTGAAATAGGCACTGCAATGGAAACGTTAAAGTATGTTCCTGCACTGACCAAAATGCACAATGTTGTGCATTTGGTTCTTTGCAAGAACATGGGGGGTGCATGCAGACAGAGGGGCACACCATATACCCCCCTGTATGCATCCCATAGCGCACAGGCACAAGGGTGCCCTGTAAGCCCCTTTGTTTCCTCCCCACCACATTTCTCATAGCGATTGCATCGCCATGAAAAGTGCAGCGGTGAGAAAACTCCTAATATGCTTGGTGGTGCCACAGCGGCATTGCCAGCAAATTAGGGGCCTCAGAGTGCTGCACCACTGCCAGGGGTCATGGATCCCTGGCAGCAGCAGCATTCCCGTGGCGGTCCAACCGCCACAGTCCTAATGCGGCAGGTGGACCGCAACCACGGGTTCGGCGTTCCATTGGACTGCCAAACTCGTAATAAGGCCCATAGTTAGGAAAACTTTATTTATTCTTTGTATAAAAAGCAAACTTAAACTATACTAACTGTAGAAATTTTAAAGCTGTAGTTATAACTTAAATTTCTAATTTATGCACCACTCTGTAGAACTTAAGTTTATAATGTACGCACTGCCTTCAGTTTACTATACGTCACGCTTCTCCGTACACATTTTTCCAGCATTAATCGCCACACTTCATTAACTATAACTCACCCTTGCTCCATGCACTGGTTGTACCCTTGCATATTATATAACTTATAGAATAGGAAATCATAGCAGTCATAATAAGACTTATGACATTTGAAATGACATCATTTCTCAGAACACAGTGCATGGTAGATTTGTCAGTTGTAGTTAATGTAGTTGTTTTCATTAAATTTAAATGCTTTCTATTTTTTTATAAAAATGTGTTTCAAATCATATTGTTGAGTGTCATTTAATTGAGTGTTGTTAAGTGCAGTATTGTAGAGTATAGTAAAGGACATTGTTGTATAGTGTGGTGTCATAGAGTGGAGTGGAGTGGTGTTGCGTATAGTGGAGTAAAGTGCTATGTAAATGGAAAGGCATGATGTGTTGTATTTTGGAGTAAAGCATTGCAGAGTGTAGTGGTGTATTGTACAATGGAGTTACGTGTCGTACAGTACAGTTGAGTGTTGTACAGTGGAGTATCATCTACTGTAGTGTTGTTGAGTGGCATATAGTTGAGTTGAGTGGCATAGAAGGACATGAGGTGGAGTAGAGGGTTGTACAGTGCAGTGTAGGGTCATACAGTGCAGTACTGTTACAGCCCACCAGAAGGGCACCAGGAGAACACTGACACGGCGCGCTAAAAGAATGTAGTCGCCCGAGGAAAAGAAAACTACATTACCCATGAGCCTCGGCGTTAGGACGTTGGTGACGTCATAACGCACGCAAGGCGTTTCTTGTACTAAAACAATTCCAGGACAGCTGTACGCTGCCGTTTACTCCGTTCCTTGAGGAGAGTCACTGCCGCGAAGGAGGCGGGTAAGGGTGCTTCTTGCACCGACACTTGTTCCCTCATTAAGGCTGCAGTGCCATGCTCATTGTTTAGTGGTGGCAGTGGTGGGGATCCGCACTGTTCCTGCGTTTGCTCCGTTGGCGGAACCAGAGCCGGTTCCTTGCGGAGCAAACTTCAGTGGATCCCGTTCTAGGTTCACAAGTGGTAGAGACCCGTGCAGGTTGCATGCCGGGTCTCCCTTGTTGGTTATTACGACTTCCTGAGTTGGAGAAGTCAATCCAGCCTGTCACATTTTTCCCTGTTGGCGAGCCGCCATCGGCTCATGCAGGGAAAACGCTATTGCTGGTTGACGAGGGGCAGTCAAGCCCACACACGCTTTCCCCTGTTGGCGAACCGTCATCGGTTCTTGCAGGGAAGGCGTTGAGCTTTTAATTTCTTCTTTATTTTTGTTATTGGGAAAGAATCATTGCACTGCACTAACGCCAGGAACAATTGGCGATAGTTCTTACGTTTCATTGGTGCTCCTTAATCAATACTTGTCTGAGTAAGAAGGGAGGCTATCCTTGATTATTAAGGGATAGTCTCTTATTATAAAGTACCGTGCTCATAAGAAGGTTCTCCTTCTAATCAATCATTCCCAATACTCATTGGATCTGACGATTGGATTTTCTTGAGATGGGTTGTGTTCCTTTTTGTTTTGCTTGAAGTCATGCCGGTTTCCTTATGTGTTCCATAGCAGGGATATCGCGAGTGAGCATGAGGAAGGCTCTTCCGCCCCCTGTCTCAGCCTACAGAATTGTTCCTAGGGTATGTAAAGGAAAATAGTGTGCAACTTAAATCAAAGTAAACATGGTGGTGAATAGTTACTGATAAGGGTATTCTCTCACCAGACTTAGCTGCAAACCCCGACAGACCGAAATACTTCGAAGAATAAGAAGAGAAGGTTTTCTTTCTTTACAGGTACTCCTTGTAATGGTGCTATGTATATTGCAAGAGGGGTCAGGGTAGGATAGGAATGAACTAGATGGTTTTCTATAATTGTTCATGTTTATATTTTCTTCTGTCTTTCTAGATCTCCCTCCCTGCTGTCCCCTTCCTTCCCTTCCCCCACTTGATCACTCCGCGAAGTCTGTATCTATATTTCAGACCGTGGTGGTATCGAGAGGTGGACCATATTAGCAACGTGTGACCCTGAGGATTCTCGGCCACAACAGAGTAAACGGCCCAAGGATTATAATCCTCCCGGTTGTACGTTTCGACATGGCCACCTTAGAGGACTTAGTTGCTGCCTTACAGTTAATACAAACAGAGTTGGCAGCCTCCCGGGCAGAAACCGCTACTTTACAACCTCCGTAGAAAGGATGCAGAGAAACCCCTTCAATGCTGGCATTCCTTTAACATCTCACACTCCCCCTTTGGTGGTGGAAATACCCACGCCGATTCCACTAGCCACCCCCGAGCGTTTTCACGACGAGAGCAGCAAAGTACAGGTCTTCCTCACGCAAATCCTCTTACATTTTTCCTGTAAACCCAAGGCATTCACTACCAACCACGCCAGGGTCGCCTTCTTGATTTCTTACCTCGCAGGAGACGCGGCCCAATGGGCTGTGCCGTTAGTCAAACGTGACGATCCCTTGTTGTACGATTGGGACTCATTTTTAAAAGATTTCGAGAGGACCTTTAATCGTCGAACAGACACGCTTTCAGCGGACAAAGATCTCTTAGAGCTGCAACAGGGGAACAGGGATCTCATAGCCTATTTGAACGACTTCCGCAGGCTGGTGGCTGAAACCGAATGGCCTGAAGCTAAACAGGTAGCCATCTTTCATAGAGGTCTTCGACAAGAAATGAAAGATGTGTTGGCCCAGATTGAACCACAACCGGCGAATTGTGAGGATTTGATAAATCTAGTCCTACGCTTGGATCATCGCATTAGCGAAAGACGAGGAGAAAACAAGAGGAGGAACCGCGCCTCCTGGCGTTTGGACCAACCAAAGACCCCTGACAGTTCAGCTGCTAACAAAGCAGAGCCCATGGAGATAGGAGCGGTTCGTTCCACCCTTACCCCTGAAGAAAGAGAATACCGGCGTAAAAAAGGCCTCTGTATATACTGCGGGAAAAAAGGCCATTTTATCAAGGAGTGTACCCTGAGAACGAAGTACCCACACACGGAACCTCGAAGACATGTAGCTGCGACATCTGAGGCGGGAAACGACCGTGCTTGAGGAAAGAAGAAGGGTATTCTTCGGGCCATATATACATCCCTTCATTGAGTGGTGACCCCCTGTGTACCAAACAACATTTTGTTATAGACCTCTCCCTATGTATAAACGGGGAGTGGTGTCAAGTACCTGCCATGCTGGACTCCGGTGCTACTGGATGTTTTATTGATCAAGAACAAGCATCGTCATTGGGATTGGTACTACTGGCCAAAGATACCCCGGAAGCGGGATTCGCAGTAGATGGGAGGTGTCTGGAAGAAGGACCTATCCGGTTCCAAACTGAGATCATGGAAGTGCGTCAGGGCCACGATCATCGGGAAAAGCTAGCCTTCAACGTGTTCCGAGCTCCACAATATGGAATCATATTGGGGTTGCCTTGGTTGAAGTTGCACAACCCCCAGGTAGGTTGGATGGAGCAAACCGTACGTTATACCTCTCTCTATTGTTCTACGCATTGTGTTTCCCCAGTGGTGAGTCCGTCACAGGCGATGGCTACGATTCACCATATCGCCACCGCCGCAGAACACTCAGTCTCTCTACCCAGCGATTATTGGGATTACGCCGACGTGTTCAATGACGAGAAAGCCGAGATACTACCCCCGCACAGGCAATATGATTGCCAAATAGACTTGATACCAGGAGCCGTTGTTCCTACTGGACGAGTATATGCCTTGACGGAACCAGAGAACACACACCTTAAGACATATTTGGACAAATATATGGCGTTAGGATTTATTCGCAATTCCAAATCTCCTGCAGCTTCTCCGCTGTTCTTCATTCCTAAAGCCAATGGCGAGCTGCGGGCTTGTATCGATTTTAGGGCATTAAATGCCATCACGGTAAAGAACCGGTACCCTTTACCCTTGATCCCGGTTTTGTTAGAACAGGTGAAAAACGCGGTCATATATACACGCCTGGATTTAAAGGGGGCATACCATCTTGTAAGGATGCAAAAGGGCGACGAGTGGAAGACAGCCTTCAAAACGCGTTACGGCCTATATGAGTACCTTGTTATGCCCTTTGGGCTGTGTAACGCACCCGCCGCCTTTCAATTTTTTCTTAATGATGTGTTGCGTGAGTACCTGGATTATTTCGTCGTTGTGTATATCGACGATATACTGATCTACTCACCCTCCATCGAAAGTCACACCCAACATGTACGTACCATCCTTCAAACTTTGCAGGCCCACCATCTTTATTGCAAAATCAGCAAGTGTGAGTTCGGAGTGACCACGGTGGAATTTTTGGGGGTGATGCTGACCCCTCGGGGACAAGAGATGGCGGAAAGAAAGATTGCAGCGGTCAAGGATTGGCCCACCCCAAGTAACGTCAGAGACATCCAATGTTTTTTAGGATTTGCCAACTTTTATCGTCGGTTCATCAGCCACTTCTCTTCGTTGGCGGCTCCCCTCACGCGCCTGTTGCAGAAGAAGATTCCCTTTCAATGGACCGAGGAAACGCAGAAAGGGTTCGAGGCGTTGAAGGATGCGTTTATATCCGCTCCTGTACTGGTACACGCGGATCCAGATCAACCATACATCGTGGAGGCAGATGCATCGGATCAGGCGGTAGGAGCTGTACTGTCTCAACGCCATTCTGACACAGGTCAGCTCCACCCGGTGGCCTATAGATCAAGGAAGCTCAACCCAGCAGAACGTAACTATACTATCGCCGAGAAAGAGCTTCTGGCTATCAAAGACGCCTTCCAGGAGTGGAGACATTTGCTAAAGGGGCCAGACATGTTGTCACCGTATATACGGATCACCGTAATCTCCAGTTCATGTCGGCCGCCCGTCACCTATCCCCACGACAACTACGATGGACCCTATTCTTTGCAGAGTACAACGGAAGCCTGGGTAGATAGTTTATGGTTGGCAGAAATAGCCTACAACAGCGCTACACATAGCTCCACGAAATACACCCCTTTTTTCTGCTCTTATGGGTTTCACCCTAGGTTCATTCCTTTTTTGCATCCAGTTAAGACTGAGGCCTTACCAGAGGTGAGACAGAGGGTTCTCCACATACAAAAGACACTAAAGGACACACAGAGCAAGCTGAGAGAGGCAAAAAGACACTACAAAGCATACGCAGATAAACATCGGTGTCCTGGGCATGTTTATAAGTTGGGAGATTATGTATGGATATCCACCAAGAACATAAGGTTTAGGAAGTATAGTATCTTCAATCCTAAGTACATCGGCCCATACAAAATAGTAAAACTCATAAACCCCGTAGTGGTTAGAGTAGCCCTACCCTCGTCACTTAGAATCCATCCGGCCTTTCATACCTCCTTACTTAAACCCGCCCCGGCCACCTCCAAAAGAGATTTGCCTCCGGTGCTGGTAAATGAGGACCTGGAATACGAAGTGAAGGGAATCCTAGATTCCAAGATTTACAGAACCAGGTTATGGTACTTGATAGCGTGGAAGGGATATGGAGATGAAGAGAATACATGGGAGCCTGCGGTGGGAGTCCACGCCCCACGTTGCGTCCAGCAGTTCCACTCACGTTACCCAAGGAAGCCATGCCTCTGTCAGTGTTCTTCGGGAGAGGGATGTACTGTTACAGCCCACCAGAAGGGCACCAGGAGAACACTCGCGCGCTAAAAGAATGTAGTCGCCCGAGGAAAAGAAAACTACATTACCCATGAGCCTCGGCGTTAGGACGTTGGTGACGTCATAACGCACGCAAGGCGTTTCTTGTACTAAAACAATTCCAGGACAGCTGTACGCTGCCGTTTACTCCGTTCCTTGAGGAGAGTCACTGCCGCGAAGGAGGCGGGTAAGGGTGCTTCTTGCACCGACACTTGTTCCCTTATTAAGGCTGCAGTGCCATGCTCATTGTTTAGTGGTGGCAGTGGTGGGGATCCGCACTGTTCCTGCGTTTGCTCCGTTGGCGGAACCAGAGCCGGTTCCTTGCGGAGCAAACTTCAGTGGATCCCGTTCTAGGTTCACAAGTGGTAGAGACCCGTGCAGGTTGCATGCCGGGTCTCCCTTGTTGGTTATTACGACTTCCTGAGTTGGAGAAGTCAATCCAGCCTGTCACATTTTTCCCTGTTGGCGAGCCGCCATCGGCTCATGCAGGGAAAACGCTATTGCTGGTTGACGAGGGGCAGTCAAGCCCACACACGCTTTCCCCTGTTGGCGAACCGTCATCGGTTCTTGCAAGGAAGGCGTTGAGCTTTTCATTTCTTCTTTATTTTTGTTATTGGGAAAGAATCATTGCACTGCACTAACGCCAGGAACAATTGGCGATAGTTCTTACGTTTCATTGGTGCTCCTTAATCAATACGTGTCTGAGTAAGAAGGGAGGCTATCCTTGATTATTAAGGGATAGTCTCTTATTATAAAGTACCGTGCTCATAAGAAGGTTCTCCTTCTAATCAATCATTCCCAATACTCATTGGATCTGACGATTGGATTTTCCTGAGATGGGTTGTGTTCCTTTTTGTTTTGCTTGAAGTCATGCCGGTTTCCTTATGTGTTCCATAGCAGGGGTATCGCGAGTGAGCATGAGGAAGGCTCTTCCGCCCCCTGTCTCAGCCTACAGAATTGTTCCTAGGGTATGTAAAGGAAAATAGTGTGCAACTTAAATCAAAGTAAACATGGTGGTGAATAGTTACTGATAAGGGTATTCTCTCACCAGACTTAGCTGCAAACCCCGACAGACCGAAATACTTCGAAGAATAAGAAGAGAAGGTTTTCTTTCTTTACAGGTACTCCTTGTAATGGTGCTATGTATATTGCAAGAGGGGTCAGGGTAGGATAGGAATGAACTAGATGGTTTTCTATAATTGTTCATGTTTATATTTTCTTCTGTCTTTCTAGATCTCCCTCCCTGCTGTCCCCTTCCTTCCCCCACTTGATCACTCCGCGAAGTCTGTATCTATATTTCAGACCGTGGTGGTATCGAGAGGTGGACCATATTAGCAACGTGCGACCCTGAGGATTCTCGGCCACAACAAGTACAGTGGCTAAGAGTGTAGAGTACAGTTTTATAGATTACAGTAGTGTGTTGTAGAGTTGAGCTGTGTACATTGGAGTGTTGTACAGTTAGCTAAACTGTCGTACAGAGTAGCCGAGAGGTCTAGCGTAGAGTAGACTAAAGTGTCATATAGTGGAGTGGCGTATCGTATAGCACAGTATCATAGAAAGTAGTACACTGCAGTTGTTTAGCATACAGTGGTGTAGCTTACAGTGGAGTAAAGTCTTATAAACTGACGTGGAAAATATTAAACCTAATACTTACCTATATTTGAAGGCCTAATGAAAAAAGTGGCCAAAGTGTATCTAAAAACAACATGGCTGCATTTAACATTTGTAAAGGCAGTCATTAGCAAATCACATAACAACTTGTCATCACTATGTACTTCGGCGAAGTACTGCCAATTTTCAGAAGAGTACCGCAACAACAGATATTGCTGAAGTTAAAATGCGTTATAACTCAAAAAATACTTACCCTACTTGCCAGAAGTGCCAAAAAGGATCATGTGTGCACCATTATGTATATTCCTTCCTAATTCCATTCAAATCCGTACAGCTGTTTTCACACTACACGTGAGTACAAAATCTATGGGAAATGCATTGGTGCCCAAACGCGTTTTGGGACCCCCTTTATTTCTTTGCACCCACTTTACGTATTTCTGCAAAAGTTTGAATACTCTGGCAATGTAGAAAGTGGAATACGTCTGAAAAGTTTCGTGGAGATTCATCAAACAGGCAGAAACTTATTAGCAACCAAAATTTGGAGGAATTCCTTTACATGGGAATCCTAACTATAACTACAGAGTGGCTTTCACCACTCTGTAACACCTATATATGTATTAGATAGTGTGTGTGTGTGGGTGAGTGCGTATGTGTGTATGTGTAGGAAAAGAGGCCCTGAAGAGGTTCCTCCGCATTTATTATCGGGCCAAAATTTTGTCCAGTTTCTATGTCTGCGGTCACCCGCTATCTGGTGAGATGGCAATGACATTCCTCATTCCCTCTAGCTTGTCCACTTCCTGGCTTTCCCTCGTCTTTCTCTTCCATAGGTTGCACATAAAAACTAAAGTAAAATTAAAGTGACCTTGTACGAATGGCAAATGTAACATAGCATTAATGTGTTTTGTAACTTTTTTACAATCACCCTATCCAGCAAAAAAAAGGTTGCAGCAGTGAAGAATCCCTTGCCAGAAATCCTCCAGGCAATAGCTGTCATAGAAAAGGTCAAAGGTAAGCCAGGCAGTTGGAGGCGGGTCTCATACTTCAACGCACGTGCTCATGGGCCGGCTGAAATTGATTACATTCTTCATTCACATTGGAGGAGGCATCAGCATTATTCCAATGAATGTGCTAATCAAGCAGTATTGGTACTGGATGAAGTCAATATCTCATTATACTTGACCACCTCCAGGGCGTGAGTGAAGGGGCAGGCCTATGAGTAAGAAATAAAGTCAATTGTCCCCAGTGCTGACCCCAGCTAGATTATTGAGTATGAAATGCTTTTCTAATTTTATAGCTTAGTTTTCCCACTCACCTTAGTCACACAACACTGTGCAGGAAGGTAATGAAAATAGTGAGTATAAGGAAAAGTATTGGAGAAAGAAGAGACCAGGTTTAACATATTCCCTTTTATCCCTTTTTCTGATTATTTGCAAAATATTATTTTAATGGAAGAGTGAGAAAAGAGTATATTTAAAAGAATACATTTGAACAATAGGAGTCAAAAATTCATGTATAGTATCTGAAAATGAAAAAAAATAGAAATAATGAATTGGAAATATACAAAATTAAAGAATTAAAAATACCATATTTTATCAATATGTTTTGCATACACATGTTTTCAAAGAACAAAGTTCTAATTAGTCACATGATTTTGAAATGGGTAGTCTTTCCATGTTAAATAAAGCTCAAAAGCACTCTTCCTAACCTTGGATCATCTAACCTACAAAAGTAAATGCTCTTCCTTTTTAAATAGCTCTATAGTAAATATTTTAGAATATTTTAGAAAGATACCACACATCTATTTGTGCTTATCAACACCTCTCACTGTCCCATAGCCTTCCAAAAATGTTTGTATATTTCACAAAAATATGGGATGGTCATTTACTCAGACATATCAAAATACCTTTGTTAACATTGTGCCTCAAAAACACCTAGGGCCTTATTATGAGTTTGGCAGTCCAACTGCCGAAGAACCGCGTCTGCGCCCGCACCCACCAGTAGACCACAGCGCTAGCGGTCTTGTGACCGTCATATTACGAGTTGAACACGGTGCCGGCGGTGTAGATGCGGATACCTTGCAGCAGTGGGGAGTACTTTTATCTAATATATCGATGCATGCGTGTGTATTTTGACTGCATATGTGTCGGATACACACATATGAATGATATATGTGGAAACATACCATCTACCTATTGCCAGGGTCCAGCCCATTTGTGGGCAGTCCTGCAATGGTATATGGTACGAAAGGGACTTATCTGTAGATCGTGGTAAACATGTTCGTAATCCTCGAGGTAAAGATCCTGCTGTGAAGGGGGGACCTGGAGAAAGAGATCCACTCTGAACTCTGCCTGGAAGAGCAAGAAAGGGGTGAGTAGGCTCCCTAAATCCTTCATGTCTGCCACCTTGAAGCAGGCGGTCGGACTGCCACGGTCCGCTCATGGAAAAGGTAACTCATAATACAGACGGCAGTGCGACTCCTCTGTACCGCCCTGTGGCGGCTGTCTTTCCCTGACCGCAGACCTGGCAGTTGGCAGTCTGCTGGCGGTCTCGTCAGTTCAGTCGCGGTCTTCGGAAACGCGATCCACCCAACTCATAATATGGCAGTTGGACCACCGAAGCTCACTGTGGTCGGACCGCCAACGCTGGTACAGCAGTCCATGGAATGTCAAACTCTTAATAATTGGCTTCAGGATTTCCCTTTCACAATGCTTGCATTATGTGCACATACCTATATGGCATCGGTGTAAGCCATACCACCTCTGACTGCATACCTAAATTGTTTTTTTGTCATTCTTTTTAAATATAACTGTCCTTCTCAAACATTTTGCCTTAAGCACTTCAGTATTATGTCGTTTTATTACTGATATTATATTCTAATAAATTCATTAGGCCCACATTGCTTTTCCAACGGTACATCCCCACCAAACAGCTGCGGTCTGCCAATAAAAACTGGCTGGTAGTCCCTAGGTTCAGGAGGGCCAGGTGGGGGG
Source organism: Calotriton arnoldi (assembly GCA_963921515.1). NCBI lineage: Eukaryota > Metazoa > Chordata > Amphibia > Caudata > Salamandridae > Calotriton > Calotriton arnoldi. The sequence continues at coordinate 236,708 of CAWUFW010005146.1, forward strand.
GAAGAGCCTTTTCCGTTGCTGCTTCTAAGCTCTGGAACACTCTCCCTCTAACAATCTCTTGTCAAGAGACGCATCTACCTTTTTGCACGTCTTTAAAAACATGGCTCTTCGCACTTTAACAGCTAAAACCCATCCCTCCTACTTATGACCGCCGGTTCTATCCCTAGCGCCTTGACGCCTTTGGGCAAAGTTCGCGCTCTACAAGACTATCATTCATTCATTGCTGTTGGTGTGTTGGTGGCTTTCTGTTTCAAATACTTTGCTTTTCTCACTGTTCCTTTCACATTTCTCATCTAATCACATTTTGAATACCAAGTGTCAAAGCAGTAATCTTACACTGTAGTTCTTGAGCACATTCTCTGCTTCCTGTTCGGTTGACTGTTTTTCTATTAATTACATTTAGAGGGTATCTAAAGACAACTTCCTAAATCCTGTCACCAATTATCCCTAACGGCCTGATTAAAAGTAAAGATGCTATTTATCGCACCTGATAAGTAACGATACCCTGGGGTTCAATAAATAGCACCTATTACGAGTTATTGGGGAATAACATATGGATATTGTAACACACCTAAATCCGCAGGATACAGTAAATACTGTATATATTTCCCCTGTTAAATTTCAGCAGGTTTGGCCTGCAAAAGTCTCACGAATGTTGGGTTATTTAACGTATCTGATAATTACCAGAAGCCTTAAATGAAACCAAACACGTAATTGTGGCCCATGCATAAACAGGAGTTTACGCATAGGGCAGAATTAACCACCCAACTTGTAATCAGTGCCTAAGAGTTCATTTCTGCAGAATTCTAACCCCTCATTGTTGACCTAGAAGCAACAGAAACATGAATCACAATCCTCAATACGCAGACTCCAAGCCCCTATCCCTATGAGTGGCTACCACCACTTTTGCCCATCAAGGGTTTAGCATTTTGTAATCAGTAGATCACACAACTAGGAATCTAAGAGGTAAGAAGGCTCAAGGGTTGTGAAATGCTGAAGAACTGGTTTGGACAAGTGGTCGGTCTAAGCTAGAATTTCCAGAATGTCCACATGGGATACAATTAGTCAACAAATCTCTATGGGAACTGTTTACATGATTATCCTAAAAATCTTGAATAGATTTGTTGTTGATGCACCAATATTACTCATCCCTGCTATCAAAATATTCCCTGCAGCCACTTTGCACTGTTAAGTTAATTCACCGCTCCCTGGACACAGAACAGGACAGGCAGATCGGAGGGCTGTGGGATGAATAAGCGAAGGAGGGGGCTCATGTCAGTCAGACCTTCAAGGCTAGGTTAGAAGAAAAACTCAGATGGGTGCAAAGGTTTCCCTTGACTAATTGGTTCTCTTATAAATTTTTTGGGCTATAGTGGGTACTTCTGGAGAGTGCAGTTGTGGTAAAAACAGGGCTGAAAGGGGTTGTGTGCATTATTCCACGTAGGGTGTGATGGATCAAAAGTTAACTGGTTTTTCAGAGCAGGGCAGTTTTCTCATCCTGTCACATGGGATGATGAAACAATTCGGTTAATGCATGAATTTGACTAAAGGCCCATAAAAATACCATAATTATGAAGTGGGACCAGAGTAAAAGTATCATGAGTGGATTCTGGCCCAAACCACCTACCCTCAGAACCGCATAGACAGTTTTGTTCCACGTGAGAAAAATGTGCAAACCAGTCGCGCACTGCAGGAGAACGACTAGAATGATATTGTGGTTCTTTCGTGTTTGGGTTGTGGCAGCCAATATAGCTCTGTAAGCAGCTGCCTAGCCTAAAACAATGTCCCTGGTGGGAGAATAGCCAATGTGAATCTGCGAACAGCAGTAAGGCTGGCTCTCTCCCCCTCAACTTGTAGGCAAGTGGAAGATGAACTTGGAGCTGAAAGTTCGCTTTCTAGGTACTGCAATAGGATAACAAAATCTGAAATGGTGACATGGTTTGTGGAAGCCTCAATGATTTGGCAAGAACAAGAAAAAAAAAGACACCCAGATGCTTCATATTTTACCATAAACATTGTGGATGGTACCATGGGAAAGGGATAAAATTGTTACATGAGTACAAAGACATACTGGAACAGCTGAAAAAAGAGTTGGCTTTCTACAAATATAAGGAAGCCCTGCCCGACCCTATGGCTTATAATTGAAGGTGCCTGGATGCTTCTATACATGCAGTCACTCATCAGTACACATATGTACTCAGTCACTCAACATCACAACATTTAGGGGTCGATTCCGATTCGGGCCGGAAATCTCTCCGACCGAGCCGGACCCGGAGAGATTTCCGACCGACTCGGACCCGTGCAGTCCGACCGAACGAGTCCGATGCATTCGTATGCCACCGGACACGAGTCGATCGGACTCCATTGAACTCAATGGGAGCCGGTCGTACAACGCGTACGCGGGCTCCCATTGACTCAATGGGTGCGAGGCGGACAAGGCGCCCCTACAGCGAGTACGCCGCGAGCGCTCGCGGCGTACACGCACAGGTAGGGGACCCATGGGTCCCCCTGTGTGCGACTCGCGCGAGTACGCGTACAGGGGTCCGACACGGACCCCCAAGGTACGGCTCCGACAGCGAGTTCGAGTCGGACGGCGCGAGTCGGTCGGAGCGGTCGAGGTGCGCATCGTACTTACCCGGCCGGAAAACGTCTCCATTGCGCGGTGCGAATCGGGTCCGAGCGAGTCGGTCGGAGCGGTACGATCCGGTACGAGTCGGTCGGAGCGGTCGGGTCGCCCGGACGAGTCGGTCGGCGGACTCGCATCGTACTCGCTCGGCCGGACCCGCGTACGATCTGGTCGGGAAAGGGCTCGAATCGGATCCGGTAAAGCCGAATCCTATTCGGAGCCCTACCGGCCGAGATCGGAATCGGCCCCCTAGGTCATTTATCCTTGCATTCATTTGCAAATTTTCTCATCAAATGAATCATTCTTAGATTCTTCCTATTGCCCATCCACAATAGCAGACACAAAAACACCAATCAATGAAGAGGCATGTTTATTTATCACTCATACCTATTGGCTTTTCATTTAAGAGGGGTATGAGAGTGCTTTTGGTAGTGCGTAGCTGGTAGTCTGTGAGGGGCACCAGTGTTGTCGAAAGCATGCTACTGCTAGTGTGTGAGGAGTGTGCGAGTGCTATCAATAGCATTAGACTACTACTCTGAAGATTGTGGGAGTGCTGTTGATTGTGCAAGACTGCTAGTATATAAAGGGTGGGAAAGGGCTTCCAGTAGTATGTGGCTCGTAATATGTGAGAGGTGCCAGAGTGCTGTCAGTGGTGTGAGAAACCACTTTGTGAAAGTTGGGAGAGAACTGTTAGGAATGTAAGATGGCTACACTGTAATGGGCATGGGTGTGTGCTGTTGGTAGTATGAGACTACTAGTATGTGAAGGATATGAGAAGGCTTCTAGCAGTGCATGATTGCTAGTCTTTGAGGAGTGTAAGAGTGTTGTGAGTATTTAGGGTGTTTCACTTTTTCATTGTAACCACTTTATGAGCTCTACCTTATTTTCCTTGAGGTCATGTCTTTAGAAACCCTTCCTACTTATTTAATGATTGATGGGTCTTATTTTTAAATAATGCTCTAGCCATCGTTCCTACGCAGAGTCCTTGTCCTCTGCTTGTGAGCCTTGATGGTCTGCCTTTCTTAATAAGGAAGTCAAAAGATTGGGGGAGAGCCTTTATAGCCCAGGCTGTTTGTTTATTTTAGAGAACCATTGCCCCATCAACCAACACCTTTGCATAATTCATTGATCTTTTGCTCCACACACCATGTCAGAGCTTGTTGTGTTTAATATCATCACCAAGCACCAGTTACACCAGTGAACAGAGTCTCTGCCTCTCATCCAAGATCTTTTAGTGCTTGTGTACACTCACTCTCTGCTTAGGACTCTGCGTCCTCAACATTTTCTAGGACTTGCTAGAAAATGCCAGTCCTTTCCTACAGCGCTTATCATGAAGTTCACAAGGTGAAATCCCTTCCTTTCATATTTGTCACAGACTTTACAGTGCAAACTGTACTGAATCCTTCCAAAATAACAAATATACAATCAAAACAATATCTCTTTAGCATCACTGATGCTAGAGATCTGTGTAAGATGATCTCTTCATAATAAAAATGTAAAGCCCTTTCCTATAATGTTTATTACAGAGTTTGCAAAGCAGAATCCCTTCCGATTCTGTATGTGTCAGAGTTTACAATCTGAAACATATCCCTATTTTATTTTTCAGAGCCTTTGCTACTGCATTTGTCATGTGGTTACACCAAGCAAAACCCCTTCCTACTGTATTTGACACAGGATCTGCATTAACTATGTCTCTATCAGTTATAATCAATGGAACTAAGCAGAGGTGGGCTAACAACGATGTCAAATGAAATGAACATGAAGAAGAACAACAAAGCGCTGAGCAAAAGTCCCTCTCTCTATACTATGTTTATATTTTTTGTGTGGTTAAATGAGCTCTGGCAACAGCATAAGCTGTTTCTAGCCAGACCTAAACATTGCTCCAGTGGATCAAAGGCTCAGCAAACTTGGATCTGTATAGTAAATCTTAACAAAGAGTACAGGTCTGAATTAGAATTGGGTGGTAATGGAATATCCATTGCCACCACTCTGTGAATTAGATCCTAATTCTTCTGAGATTAAAGTTTCAGGACTACAGGACATAGCCAGCCCAGAATAAGAGCTCTATCTCTGCAAATATATATTTTCCCAGTATTCAGGTAACTTGGAGATCCTATCCTTCTACACAGGGCCAGCTCTAGGGTGGTGCAACTGGTGCCACTGCACCAGGTGCTGACTTCAGGGGGCGCCGAGTTCGCAAGCTTGAGTTGGTTTTAACAGCACCTGCTGCCACATTCCTTGCCTCCAGCAATTTCCAGACACCAATAAAAATGTCAAGATAACTGTGATTATTGTCCTTCCTGGAGAGAGAGCAGAGTTGTGTCTAGTTGAGGCTTTTTTGACTGATCATAAAATAGCACAGAGGTTTAATACGCCTGCTGCAATTAACGTGTACCATGCAGATCACAAAGTGCATATAATGTAAATAGGTCAGTGAGTTACTGCTTTTCTAAGAGACATCCTTTTGTTACTTGAAGTTTATGTTAAAATCCTAATATAGAACAGTAACTTATTAACTGTCTTCAAAGAGCCACATACACAATGTGAAGTATAGATTAGATCATAGATTAATGTTGCAAAAATGGTTCATTTGGGTAGAAATCGATTCTTATTATTAAAGAGAAACCCCATCCATGGTGGCACATTTTCAATTGTGAGTTTGTGCTTCTCCAGACAAAGAACTATTAAACTATACTACTTACCAGTATGGATGACATGTCACTCCTACACCTTGTAGTCCTCTGGCTTATGTAACATTTCCTATAAACTGATTTACACACGTATGATTGATTGTCTCTGTATAATGTGTGTGTGATGCAAAGTGCTCTGACACCCTACACTGGTATGAGTGATGCCATATAACTAATTAAATGCATCTGAAAGAGAGTGGTTATGGAGACTTGAGGGGCTCTGCTAAAAGGAGGTGGTGAGGGAATCCAAGGTGAAGGTGGTCACCACCTCCACCACGGATGGGGGGGGCAACGAACATTGTTGCACCAGGCGCCACCAGAACTAAAGCTGGCCCTGCTTCCACAAATAAAACAACTATCAAAGTGACCTGCTGTGAAAATAGAGGAAGGCCGACAACAAACTCTTGAAATACAAGGACAGATTACATTTACCCGAGAATATTTTGAGGAAAGTAAAATTTAACAAATGAAATAGCTATAAAGAATCAACCAAATGACTGGTCTAGGTGTAAAAAGCATATTGAGGTGTTAGAACCTGAACAGCAGAAATAATATGATAGATATTTCCGCAACACAAAACAAGGACACCCTTCTGACTACATCAGAAATAAATTCTACTAAAGGAATTGCGTTTCTAAGGTCATTTTTAGGCAGACATAGAAGGAATTGCAGTGTGTGGTGTCTACAGAGATAGTTACATATTTGCTCAGAGTGAGGAAGTTATGTACCCCAATATAGGCCTAAATAGCTAAATAACCTTTCACCTACATTTGTCCTACCTTGCTCTGCATAACGGTTCTAGCACTGACCTTTTACCCAGTTATGTGCTAAGATCGGTTTCCTTGAAACTAGCCTCATTTATTATGCATGAGGACTCTTAGAAAAGTCCCCTGCACGTGACGTACATAACAGGATTAACATACTCTGTATAAAAGTCATGGTCATCTTCATCCTAGGGTGAAAGAACTACTTTGCATAATTGAAGGTATTGTTTTAGGCTCATTTGCATAATCGTGCTCACAACATATCGATTGTGTTAGGAACCCCGAGGCTATCTTTATGGTATAAAAGAACCATACCTACACTAGATAGACAGAGGAGAAACTTTCACGCTGACACAAGACACTGAGGTCCCGCACGCAGAAGCTCCAGCACGCAGTGGTCTGACATCCCTTGCGGGGTGTCCAACTTGGGACCAAGACGGGGTCCTTCGTTCTTTCCCATCGGGTAATGGGGTTGGCTCTTTCCTAGAGGATTCTTGGCTTTATACCCACATACATGCTAGGTACATATGGTACATTTAGGTACACCTAGGTAGGGTTGCATCGTAGGAGTATACTTCATTACTGTCATGTTTATAGGCCTGCATATATTCACTGCCTTAGCACCATGGTAGAATTCTACCTCTTATTTACTCTGTTGGTGCTTGTAATCTAATACATCTGTTTCTGTCTAATGGTTATTGCAGCAAACATGATTTATTCTAGAATGACGCTGGTTCAATAAATGCTTATTGAAAACATCCCCATTGTTTATTCTGTGTATCTCTCTGAGACTAAGTGAGCACGATTGACTGAGTGAAAAGTACTGTACTGTTTCCACGATCCCTGAAGGATCAAGGGTTGTCATGTTCGATAGTTGCCAGAACCCATTCGCTCCTTGGTAAGGTTAGAGGGCTTATGGTGGCACTGTGAGTTAGCTAACATATCCTTTAGGGTTGTCTGGAATCAGTCTGGACACCAATCCCTTAGTTTATGTTGTCTAAACATGCAGATCCTATGTATATTGAGGAACTACATGACATACATTGATTTATACACGTATGATTGATTGTCTCTGTATAATGTGTGTGTGATGCAAAGTGCTCTGACACCCTACCCTGGTATGAGTGACACCATATGATGTAACTAATTAAATGCATCTGAAAGAGGGTTTTTATGGAGACTTGAGGGGCTCTGTTAAAAGGTGGTGGTGAGGGAATCTGAGGTGAAGGTGGTCACCACCTCCACCACGGATGGGGGGTGCCAACAAACATTGTTGCACCAGGCGCCACCAGCACTAAAGCCGGCCCTGCTTCTACAAATAAAACAACCATCAAAGTGACCTGCTGTGAAAATAGAGGAAGGCCGACAACAAACTCTTGAAGTTCAAGGACAGATTCCATTTACCTGAGAATATTTGAGGACAGTAAAATTTAACAAATGAAATGGCTATAAAGACTCAACCAAATGACTGGTCTAGGTGTAAAAAGCATATTGAGTTGTTAGAACGTGAACAGCAGAAATATTATGCAACACAAAACAATAACACACATCTGACTACATCCTAAATAAATTCTACCAAAAGGCATTGCATTTCTAAGGTCATTTTTTGCAGACATAAAAGGAATTGCAGTGTTTGGTGCCTACAGAGATAGTTTCATGCTTGCTCAGAGTAAGGAATGTACTAATGAGAATTATAGATATTGGGGCATATTAGCAAGAAGAGGCGATAATCATCGCTAACACTGCTTAGCGTGATTTTTTTTATCGCCGGCTATCGCTGGAATATATCGCCACGCTAACGCTGTATTAGCAACGATTAGCGCTATGGCGATGAATATTCCAGCGATAGCGGGAATGGGCCAACATCGCTGAAAAACCAGCGATGTTGCATGGAGAAGGGAGAACACCTTGCTGATACGACCCTGTGGTCGTATCAGCATAATCCACCCCCATGTTAGGTATGGCTAACACCTGCTAATTGCAGGTGTTAAATAAATGGCGATGACCCCGGTTAGCGCGACTTTTCACGTCGCTAACTGGGGCCATGGCCACCTTGCTAATAGGCGATAGGCCTGTTAGCGAGTGTTTCCCAGGTTTGTTCGTCGGAACGCCCACTTTGCATGTCATTAGCGATAAATATCGCTGACATGCAAAGCGGTAAAAACGGGCGCTAATGCCCGCAAACTGTCGCTAACTGCTGTTAGAGACAGTTTGCTGATAGGGCGATATAAATATCGCCGCTTTAGCGGCAAAAAGTGCCCTTGCTAATATGCCCCACTGTTTTTAAAGGACTCTCCATTTTCTATCCGGGAGAAGGGCCTCATAAGAAAGTGCTTTAAAAAATTGTGTAGTACTTTCAATAGAGACAACTGAAAAACATAAACATAAGCACAGTTTGCTTTAAATGAAGACTTAGAAGTTTTAAGCTTCTAGCGCAAGGGCCTAAGATCAGTCTAACACAGATCATTTGCATCCTACTCCATGGTGTTGAGAGTTCTGTTGCACATCAACCATTATGTAAGTTATATTAATAACCTATATGTTTATACAGTGCATTGAGCTGCAAATTCGCTGTTAAAAGCACTGTAAACGGTTTTACACGTAAGGAACAACAGCTTTAATTTGTGGAGGGGGGAGGGAGGAAGGAAGCGTTAGAAAAAAAGTGACAACGGGGTAATGCATGAATGAAAAAGAGGCTGCAGAAGTGAGATCAAAAGAGAGGAAGTGTAGGGCGGTTGAAGAAAGAGTCACATGATAGAATCCAGGCTGGGCAGCCTTGGCATTCCGCAACCTCAGCATTTGGCAAATTCATGCCAGGCTCCTAAGAAAAGCTTTGAGGTCCTCCCCTTATTTTGCTACAAATTAAGCGCTGCTTGCACCCCACCATGCAATGTTCTTTTCCCAGAGAACCAAACATGTTGCCCACTCATGCCTTTAACCTGATGTATTCAAACCCTATTTTCCTTAATGGGTTCTTCAAAAGGCAGTGATGCATAGGTTCGTTTCACACAGCCACCTAAAGCAAAAGTATTTTCATTTAAGATTTTATCAAACGGGATATTTGACGTATAGGATGACCTCCAAGTCAAGAAATCTAATAATTCTGAGGCTACAGAATTACATTGTTTGCAGAAGGAACAACCTAGTGGCCTCTCAGAATATGCCTTGCTACAGCATTTAAAGAACCATCCAGTGAATTTTGTCACAATAGATCTGAAAACCCAAGCAGGTATCATCAAACAAAATAACATTCTGGAATTCCTATTGTTGGTGGATGCTAGCAGTACAGGACTTGGTAAAGGGAACAGTTTTTATTCTCTACGCCAGAGGTCTTCAAACTTTTTACTCTGAGCCCCCTAAGCAAAATGTTTTGAGGTGGGCCCCCTTCAAAACTTTATGGCAAGGATTGGGAGAGCGGGAGGGACATGGCTGCGTGCTGGGAGCGGGGCTTATGAGATGATTTCAGGAATACTTTTTCTATAGCTTATGAACCGCACTAAATATGAGACTTCTAAAACAGCAAATGCACAAAAAAAAGATATTATCCCAAACAAACTGCTCCCCATAATTGGGGTGTTGTGAGCCCCTCACACTCTTTGACCCCAATGCAACTACACCTGCTGCAGTAATGACAACTGCAGTCCTGAGTAGCAGGCTATCTCCCCTGCATCTTTTACCTCTTCCCCACCACGACGGATCAACACCTCGGTCCTAATGCTTGAAAGGAAAATAAGCTCCGATGCCCCTTTTTTTAAAGGTAGACAGTCATAACTGTGATGCAGTGGGCCCCTCAAATCCCTGGGACCCAATCCTGCTGCATCTGCTTCCTTAATGATAACCAGCAGTGGCCACTTACACACTTGGCAGCAGTACCAGCTTCGCTAATGAATGTCCCTTTTAAAAAAAAAAACATATATTGTCCCCTTCTTTGTGGTATCTCTCTGAAGAAGCTGTCTCTGGCCATTTGTAAACACAAAAATGAGTCCCCATACAGTGCTCCCTATTCTGGGCCTTCTCTTTGACAATATCTATGAATCTCGCTCCTTTCCTCTGTCTCCTAGACCATTACTGTGAGGCCCCAGGGATCGAGAGGAATAAGGCTCTGGATCTGAATGCAACCCTACTGGCCTTCTACCTTCCACCCCATAGACTCAGCTTTCACAATGCCCCTGAATGGTTACTATTGACTTTGAAATGCCTCTGCCTGAAATCGTAGGGTGTGTTGGTAGTGCAGAAAGCTAAAAATGAAACCATTAATTGATTAAGTCACTTAAAGCCTGGGCCACTGGAATTATGAGTTTCTGCAGCAGCAGCATTTTCCACATAAATATCAGTTTACTACATTTGCTACATAATCTGCAGATTTCAACAAAAAAACTTGATTCTAGCTCAAACGGAACAAAAGTTACTTAAAGCGTGACAAAGTGTTCCGGAGCAGTGGAAGGCCCTTGCAAAGATTGACTGGTAATCTTGTAGTTGCTTACTGCTGTATTTGGGTGTTAACCTGGTACTAATGAGGTGAAATATTTCCCTGACAGCGTTACCTTGAGTTAAAATGACAAAATAATGAAGTAATGCTGACATTGTGCCGCATAATTTACCTTTTCTTGCTGCAGAATTTAGTCAAACCTGCTGCATAATGTGGTCCTCTTCTGCTGAATAAGTCCAGTGGTTCTGCTTAAAGCTTCATGGTGGCAAATATTTATTCTTTTTGAGATGTAATGTAAGGGTGTTATCAGCTGAGATCTGGAATAGTGGAGACACTTACAAAAATGTCTGCATTAGATACAGTTTGATTACTTATTACTAAAAAGTATATTTTGTAAGAACTTGTTTTATCTCAATCACTGCATCATTTTGCAGCAGCCTAGCTTAGAGTATGTAAATACTGTTTTAAATTAATGACTTACATATTCACAGTGCTTTCTGCAACAGGCTGGGACCTCATAGCACTATAAGCAGGGCCAATGGAATTATGCGGCAGGAGAAGGCCAAATTATGCAGCATGGTTGACTAAATTCTGCAGCAAGCAAAGGCGAATTATGCTGCATAATGCTGCATATTTTGTGATAGCATTACTGCATCATTTTGCAATTTTTACACTTGTTAACACTGTCCTGGCCTTTTTTGCCCCTCATAATTACCACATTAACACCCACATATAACAATAAGCAACAGAAAGGTGACCAGTTAACCTTTAGAAAGGGCCTTCCACTGCGAGGTAACATGTGTTGCTGCATTTTTAGTAACTTTTGAACCGTTTGAGCTAGAAACAAGTTTTTTTTTTAATCTGCAAATTATGCAGCAGATGTGAGATTATGTGGCAAATGCGGGAAATCCATAACTATGCGCAGGGTGAGCGTGAAAGTGAAGCGTGAGAATGAGGAGTGAGTTGTCTGAATGCAGGGTGCATTCCCAGACACTTGAAGTAAATCAGCATGTTATTGACGGTGGCGTAGGGATTCAGATACAAGTTAAACTATTTCTCTTATGGCGTTAATCAGGGATCGAGGGTGAAGGAAATAATGTACTGATGCTGCAACAAACTTCCAATCTTATGATTAGGATTGCTAGCTCATTATTTTGATGTCGCAGATGGTACAAAAATAAACAGTCACCTAAAGCCCTATTTTCAGCACTTATCTGTGCGTACTTTGAACGCAAATATAAATTGAAAGCACTATTAATTGTGTTCTAGGGCTGCCTGAATTATCCAGGACTGATAATTAAAGGGAACAAAGACAGAGAAGACACATTACAAATGAATATATACGTTTTTTATTTATCAATCAATCAGGGGTTATTAAGTGCGCTACTCACCCGTGAGGGTCTCAAGGCGCGGGGGGGGGTCGCAGATCCGTTAGCCGAAGAGCCAGGTCTTGAGGGCCTTCCTGAAGGTGTTCAGGGAGGGGGTGAGTCTGATGTCTGCTGGGAGCTCGTTCCAGGTTTTGGCTGCAATGTGAGAGAAGGATCTTCCACCTGCTCTGGCTCTGCGGATGTGCGGGGTTTCGGCCAGTGCGAGGTTGGAAGATCGGAGGTCTCTTTTGGGTACGTGGAAGTTGATTCTGTCATTGAGGTATTTGGGTCCGGTGTTGTGTAGGAATTTGTAGGCGTGGGTGAGGATTTTGAAGGTGACTCTTTTCTCCACGGGGAGCCAGTGGAGCCTTCGGAGGTGTTGGCTGATGTGTTTGCGCCGGGGGATGCCGAGGACGAGTTGGGAGGCGGTATTCTGTATCGTCTGGAGTTTTCGGAGTAGGGACTTGTTTATGCTGGCGTATAGTGTGTTTCCATAGTCCAGTTTGCTGGTGATGAGTGCATGGGTGACTGTCTTCCTTGACTCCGGGGGGATCCATTTGAAGGTCTTGCGGAGGATGCGGAGGGTGTTGAAGCAGCTGGAGGTGACGGCGTTGATCTGTCGGTTCATGGTGAGGGATGAGTCGAGTACGATGCCGAGGTTTTTGGCATGGTTCGAGGGGGTTGGTGAGCTTCCGAGGGCTGTCGGCCACCAGGTGTTGTCCCATGCTGAAGGGGTGGTTCCGAGGACGAGGACTTCTGTCTTCTCGGCGTTGAGCTTAAGGCAGCTGTTGGTCATCCAGACTGCGACCTCCTGCATTCCTTTCTGGAAGTTGAGTCTGGCGGTGGCGGGGTCTTTGGTGAGGGAGAGGATGAGCTGGGTGTCGTCCTCGTAGGAGACGATGTTGAGGCCGTGTTGTCGGACGCCGGCGGAGAGGGAGGCCATGTAGATGTTGAAGAGGGTCGGGCTTAGTGATGATCCCTGTGGGACTCTGCAGGTGATTTCCGTGGGATCGGAGAGGAAGGGCGGCAGTCTGATTCTTTGGCTTCATCCGGTGAGGAATGATCGGATCCAGTCTAGGGCTGTTCCTTTTATGCCGGCGTCGTGTAGTCTGGTGACGAGTGTGCGGTGGGAGACGGTGTCGAAGGCTGCTGATAGGTCGAGTAGGATGAGGGCTGCGGAGTGGTCTTGGTCCAGGAGGGTGCGGATGTCTTCTGTGGCAGTGAGTAGGGCGGTCTCTGTGCTGTGGTTGCTTCGGAATCCGGATTGGGACGGGTCGAGGATGGCATTTTCTTTGATGAATCGTGTCAGTTCCCTGTTGACTGTTTTCTCTGCAACTTTGGCCACGAAGGGGAGGAGCGAGATGGGCCGGTAGTTCTTGAGGTCGGTGGGGTCAGCTGTCGGCTTCTTGAGCAGGGGTCTGACTTCTGCGCGTTTCCAGTCGTCTTATAACCCTATTTAGTGTCAAGACAAGGTCTTTGCAGGCTCTTTAAACATACATGGCTGGCATTTTTTCTATTGGAAATCCTACTTTATATTCCTTTTCATGAAATGCATTTTCACACTACAGCAGTAAATGTAAAATATAAATGTAAGGAATAGGCAGAGTGGGGGCCCAGGGGGTACTGGAACCAGAAAAAAAGCAAAGCCTCAGTAACCAGTTTACAAAGGTATGTAAATATGCAAATGGTCTTTAAAGACCTGTAAAAAACTCGGGCGTGCCGGAGATAAGACTCCAGACACTGCCCAGCCGAGCTCACAGCAGCACACTCACTGAACTCCGGCCCCACGTAAATGAAGACAGCCTGGAAATGCAGCAAATAAACATTGCCGCACTTCCTGGCCATCTTCATTTACATGTACTTGTAGAGGCATTTGCGCCACCCTGGGAACCCATCCCCGCCCCCCAGGGGGGCGCGCCCCACAGTTTGAAGACCTCTGCTCTATGCTATATGGCCCCTTTAACCAGTAGGAGGTATAAATATATATCTTTCTAGGTTCGCTCAGACTAACATTCACCTGCCATGAAGACAGGGTGCTTGAACTCTACCTACAAGAATATGGTGTCTGAGTGTGTTCCATGGGTGACGGGACTTGGCAGACACCATCTGTGGTTCCATCCCTGTGCAAAGGACTTGGGGTTGGTTGTAAAACATCAGTGGGTGGTATGACTTCCATTCTGGACGAACTTGAGGGGAAGGACTGAGCTGCTTGCGTCTAAATTCAGCGCCTGGATACCCTCACAGGTGATCAGCTGCGCGTTACAAGTCTGGTTTGATTCATTGATTGAGTGACCCAGGTTCTGGCGTCTTTTGCAGACCCCAGTTATCAATCCGTAATCAATATGACATGTGGTGAGTCTTATTAAACAATGTGGGGCAAATATCCAGTATCCATTGCTAGTCTCAACAGTAAATGTACAATTGCTCTATGGGAAATACGACGAGTGGAAATTATTTCTCAGAATTAAATTGATAGCATGTGAATAACTGGTGTTATTTGTTCTTTTAACTATCGTATCAAGCTTCCCTTGAGAAACTACTGTATTTGTCACTCGATGACTGACTCTTTATAATTCCAAAGTAGACCTGCCATATTTATGAGCCCAGTTGCGTCACACTCTCACCACGCAATGTGTTGCATGTGTGACGCAACTCAAAAATGGGATTTATGAAGGCGCGCAAGGCCACTTTGTGTGGCCCTGAGAGGCTTCATAATTCTGGAGTAACACAACACAACACAGCACAAATCACCACGTTGCATTACTCTGCCCTGGGAAGGCGTTCCATGTGCATTGCGTGGGTGTTCCCATGCAACTCCCTTGGGTTTAGACACATTCCCAGATTTAACAGAACTGGTAAACCTGGTATTGTGCTAAAATGCTACGACTTCACAGGGGAGGCCTAATGAAGAGACATATTTTTATTTCTCCTCGTTACTTCCTCTTTCTATGCGTGCTGCATTCTGCGGCACGCGTACAAAGAGGAACGTGCCTCAGGGGATTGTTTTTGTGCAGGAAGGTGCCCCTTCCTGCACACAAACAATACTGCATGCAACACAGGCACCCTTTCACCATAGTGCAAGGGTGTCTGCATTGGTGCTAGATATCCAAAATGGCACCAGCGCAGGGGCAGAAATGCACCGTATTCTTTTAAATACGGCACATTCCTACCCTTACCCAGTCATGCAGCGCAGCAAGGTGACTTGCTGTGCTGTGATGCATGACGTTCCCATAAATATGACCCACAGTTTTATGTACCGGAATAATGCATCAGCAGTACACAACCATTAAGTTATGGACATGTGAACCAGACGGTACAATATGTATTAGTTAGAAGGCATTTACTGGTGATTAGCAAATGCATCGAACACTGTTCAATGACCGTGATATTTCTCACACACAAGCAAGAGTCATAGCGCACTTACTGAAAGGGATCCGTTAGAAGACCGGAGTAGCCAACCAACAATATGAAATGGAGAGGCTATAAGCCCACTGATTGTTCTTAGTAACACCATAATAGTTCTTTCACAACCAGATAGAATGCACTGTCTGGTAGGCAAGTTCTAAAAATGGGGATACCCTATAGTATAATGCGGAGAATTCATGTAGCTCCAAACCTTTTCTGTAGTATAACATCTAATCACTAACAGCTACAGTGCACGTTGGGGAATGTTGGAATAATGTGGCGAGGACCAAATTATGCAGCAGGTTTGACTAAAGCATCTGGAAAGAAAAGTCAACTAATGCTGCAACTTTTGGCAGCATCATTATGCTATTGTGTAATTTTTAACCCAAACCCACCCTGACGGCCCACCGAAATGCCTGGTGCTTAGTAGACCAGTTGGGCCATGCACGAGGGAGAATGCAACACAGAGCATCAGGTGGGTATTTGGCCTGCCTGGGAAGCACGAGGGAGAGAGTTGGAAAACAGATGAAAGTTCATGGAGTGCGTAACAAAAAAGAAAAAAGTAGTTCCCTAAAAGTGAGCAATGGAAGAATGCAAGTTGGCAAATCAAAAAGACGGTAAGGACGCTATGCTCAAGGGAAGGAACAAATACAAGATGGACAAGGTGTGACAAGGAAAGCCACCAAATAAGAAACAAGCAAATAAGAGTGACAATAAAGCCAACCAACAATATGAAATGGAGAGGCTATAAGCCCACTGATTGTTCTTAGTAACACCATCATAGTTCTTTCAGGGTGAAACCTTGACCCTTGGTTCAAGGCCAGCACTCTCCCCAGCAGCGCCGCCGTCAGCCGCTCTCCAGTCTCCCAGCTCTGCGCCGGTCAGGGTTCGAGCCTGCTGCCCGTCCCTGCACCGCAGTCCCCTGCCTGCAGTCCGCCCCGGTGTGCCTGTATTGTCGCCCGTAATTCTTTTTCTCTTTTTACTTTTATTCACTGTATCCCGTAGCAACCCTTGGTGTGCCTATACTGCCGTCCGCCTATTTTATTTTTAATTCGTTTACTTTAGCTGTATTCACCCTTGATTGCTCCGCTCCCTTCTGTGCCAGTTTCCCGCCGCTGCTGCCCCTGCGGCCCCGCCCCCGATCCCGCACGCTCCAGCCTCTCGTCCTCTGCTCCCGCCCCTCCCCTTCATATGGCGACCGCTGCGGGGAGCGCGTGTGAAACCTTGACCCTTGGTTCAAGGCCAGCACTCTCCCAGCAGCGTCGCCGTCAGCCGCTCTCCAGTCTCCCAGCTCTGCACCGGTCAGGGTTCGAGCCTGCTGCCCGTCCCTGCGCCGCATTCCCCTGCCTGCAGTCCGCCCCGGTGTGCCTGTATTGTCGCCCGTAATTCTTTTTCTCTTTTTACTTTTATTCACTGTATCCCGTAGCAACCCTTGGTGTGCCTGTACTGCCATCCGCCTATTTTATTTTTAATTCGTTTACTTTAGCTGTATTCACCCTTGATTGCTCTGCTCCCTTCTGTGCCAGGTTTCCCGCCGCTGCTGCCCCTGCGGCCCCGCCCCCGATCCCGCACGCTCCCACCTCCCGTCCTCTGCTCCCGCCCCCCTCCCCTTCATATGGCGACCGCTCTAAGGCAAGCCCGTCTGCGCCCATCCGCGCCTGGACCGCACCCAGCGCCAGACCCCCTGGCCCCCGTGACCACCACATGATCCGTCGCCGCTACGACGCAAACACCCTCCACGCACTCAACGCCAGACGGACTTCCACCTGCTTCCAGGCCACCCCGAAGCTCACCCACAGACCCTTCACCTGCCGAAACTGCAGCTACACCAGCCAGCGCACACCTGCACGTCCTGCCCATCCGAACACAGCAGGCCACAACAACTTCCTCAACTGCGTACTACTCAACACCCGCTCAGTCCACAAGCACGCCGTCGAACTCTGGGACCTGCTCGACTCCTCCACCCCGGACGTCGCCTTCCTGACAGAGACCTGGATGAACACCTCCTCGGTGCCCGACATAGCCATAGCCATCCCGGACGGCTACAAGATCACCCGCAGGGACCGAAACAACAACAAACCAGGAGGAGGAATAGCCATCGTCCACAGGAACACCATCAGGATCTCAACCAACACCGAAGACTCCCTCAGCATGGCCGAACACCTACACTTCCAGATCCACGTCAACCACAACACCACCCTCAGAGGAACACTCGTCTACAGACCACCGGGACCCCGACCACAGTTCAGCGAATCCATCGCCGACCTCATCAGCACGCACGCCCTCGCCTCCAAAGACTACATCCTCCTCGGAGACCTGAACTTCCACCTCGAGAACGCCAATGACAGCAACTCCACAACGTTGACCGACAACTTCGCCAACCTCGGACTCAAACAACTCGTCACGACACCCACCCACTCCGCCGGTCACACGCTCGACCCCATCTTCTCCGCCAGTGACCACGTCACCTTCAGCCACACTACCGAACTCCACTGGACCGACCACCACTGCATCCACTTCTCCTTCGAGAAACACACCGCACACAACCAACCGCAACGCATCCCACACCGCAGCTGGAAAAAAGTCACCAATGACCAGCTCACCACCACACTCGCCCGAGACCCTCCACCCGAGCCCTCCGATACCGACGCAGCAGCCAACAACTTCAGACAATGGATCGACGACTGCGCCAACACCCTCACCCCGATCAGGAAACCCTCCAACAGGCGCACCAACACGAGAGCCATCTGGTTCAACGCCGACCTCCAAAACTCCAAGCACACCTGCAGAAGACTCGAGAAACATTGGCGCAATGACCAGACACCAGACAACCACGCAGCCCTCATGAACGCCAGACGCAAACACCACCAACTCATCCGATCCACCAAAAGAACCTCCTTCAAAGAACGCATCGACAACAACGCACACAACAGCAAAGAGCTCTTCAACATCGTGAAAGAACTCGCCACCCCAGCTCCTGCTCCAATGACATACCGCTGTCACAAGAACTCTGCGACTCTCTGGCTACCTTCTTCCACTGCAAGATCGCAGACATCCACAACAGCTTCGACACCCAGACACCGACGACAGACACCATCACCCCCGCTCTACACCCACCAAGCACATCGACCCTCTACTCTCCTGGCACAACGTCAACGACGAAGACACCATCAAAATCATGACTACCATCCACTCCGGCTCACCCTCCGACCCCTGCCCCCACCACATCTTCAACAAGGCAAGCTCCATCATCGCACCCCAACTCCGAAAGATCATCAACAGCTCCTTTGAGACCGCCACCTTTCCAGAAAGCTGGAAACACGCCGAGATCAACGCCCTCCTCAAGAAACCCAAGGCGGACCCAAAGGACCTCAAGAACTTCCGACCCATCTCCCTGCTCCCGTTCCCAGCGAAAGTCATCGAGAAGACCGCCAACAGACAACTGACCCACTTCCTAGAGGAGAACAACGTCCTGGACTCCTCCCAATCCGGCTTCCGCAGCAATCACAGCACCGAAACCGCCCTCATCGCCGCCACTGACGACATCAGGACCATACTGGACAACGGCAAAACTGCGGCCCTCATCCTCCTGGACCTCTCGGCCACCTTTGACACCGTCTGCCACCACACCCTGCGCACACGCTTCCAAGACGCAGGGATCCGAGACAAAGCCCTGGACTGGATCAGCTCCTTCCTCACCGGCAGAACGCAGAGAGTCCGCCTCCCCCCCTTCAGGTCCGAAGCCACCACGATCACCTGCGGCGTACCACAAGGATCATCCCTCAGCCCGACCCTTTTCAACATCTACATGGCACCGCTCGCCAACATCGTCCGAGCACACCACCTCAACATCGTCTCATATGCCGACGACACCCAGCTGATCCTCTCCCTCACCAAGGACCCGGCCACCGCCAAATCCAACCTCCATGAGGGAATGAAGGCCGTCGCAGAGTGGATGAAGACCAGCCAGCTGAAACTGAACTCGGACAAGACGGAGGTCCTCATCCTTGGCTCCACCCTCTCCGCATGGGACGACTCCTGGTGGCCGGCCACGCTGGGAACTGCCCCGACACCCACCAGCCACGCACGCAACCTGGGAGTCATCCTGGACTCAACGCTCTCGATGACCCAGCAAGTCAACACGGTCTCCTCCTCCTGCTTCAAAACCCTCCGCATGCTCCGCAAGATCTACAGATGGATCCCCACCGAAACCAGAAGAACGGTCACCCAAGCACTCGTCAGCAGCAGGCTGGACTACGGCAACACCCTCTACGCAGGAACCACGGCCACACTCCAGAAGAGACTCCAACGCATACAAAACGCCTCCGCACGCCTCATCCTCGGACTCCCTCACCACAGCCACATCACCGGCCACCTGAGAGATCTACACTGGCTCCCGGTCAACAAAAGGATCACCTTCAAGCTCCTCACCCACGCTCACAAAGCACTCCAAAACGCCGGACCAGCGTACCTCAACGAACGACTGTCCTTCTACACCCCGAACCGCCAGCTTCGCTCCGCCGACCTCGCACTCGCCACCGTCCCACGCATCCGCCGTACGACCACCGGCGGAAGATCATTCTCCCACCTCGCCGCCAAGACATGGAACACCCTCCCCCTTCACCTGCGCCAGACCCAGGACCTGCTGACCTTCAGGAGACGTCTCAAGGCCTGGCTGTTCGACCAGTAGCTGCTCTTCCCCTCCCCTAGCGCCTTGAGACCCTCACGGGTGAGTAGCGCGCTCTACAAATGTCTGATTGATTGATTGATTTCACAACCAGATAGATTGCACTGTCTGGTAGGCAAGTTCTAAAAATGGAGATACCCTATAGTATAATGCAGAGAATTCATGTAGCTTCAAACCTTTTCTGTAGTATAACATCCAGCCTAGCAGCCCAATCTGTCTGTGTTCCTTCTTTCAATTATACTTTCCACAAGGGCATTAGAAGACAGACTATACTATGCCACGTTATATTGTTTCAGCTGTCCACCTGTTGGTGCAGCCTCTATTTCAGGCGCGGTCAGCACAGGTAACAGCGGTGGGGTGGTGGGGCAGGGTGGTGAGGGGGGAGTGGACAGACGACGGGGCATGAACAGTAAAAATAAATAAAACCACTTACCTTGCACTCGCAGCATCGCCGAGTCGGTGATGCGGCAAGCGCAAGATAAGTGGTTTTATTTTTATTTTTTATTTTACTTTCCCTAACCTGTTGTCTGTCCACTCCCCCCCACCCGCCTTGCCCCTGCCTGCCCCACTGCCTCACCATTATATCCTGTGCCGGCCGCACCTGCTCTATTTGCTGGGTCCAGGGAACAGCAGGGCAGCCCTTCTTCAGCCCTTTCTCCAGTACAGATGTGAACTGAGGTCAGAGTGCCATGAGTGCCACTTGTATGCACACTAGGAGCCTGGTAGGATGTGGCAACTGACTGGCTAATGGGCTACCAGGTTCTCTCAAAGCTGATGATGACTTTCCACGAAGTGTGGCATCTAGATAGCCTGAAATGCACTATTTCACCACTCCCTCTATGGCAGAACCCTTCTCTTGGTGTGTGGATTCCCTAGCCCAACCTAGAGTTATGGCTGCCTTGTGGCTACACGCTATCTGGAAAACTCGTTTGACAACAGCTTCTCCCTCTCTTCAAGATGCCAGGCTGTCTGCTAAAACAAAAGAGCTGCCCCTTCCATGTGTGACTTCCATTTGCCCTTCCAAAGGCAGGTTCCCCCACGAACCTGGCTTTTTTTGGCTCGCAACCACTCTGGCCATCCAGCCAGGAGGAGGTCACACATCATCCTGGGCAGGTCCTTTGTTTCCCTTCCTGGGAGTCTTTCTCACCTCTTTCCAGGTGGCCTATAAATATTAAAAAGGAAGGTCTGGGCTTTGCCATTGGTTTAAATGGCAAAGTTGAGTTAGCAGTTCAAACTTTTTCCTGCCAGTATGTGATGGAAGACTGGGAGTTATGCATTGCTTCGTCACACTCATCGTGGCACAATAAGTGCTGCAGTCCACGAGGGACACAACTTACAGGCCCTGGGTACCCCTGGTACCATATACTAGGGATGTATAAAGATGTTGACTTATGTCAATTGTGGGTGAGCCAATTAGGCATATATCTTTTTAAGGGTCCTCGTTTGCAGAACTCCGTGCACTTCCAGAGTCGACAAACTAACAGCATCAGTCTAAAAACTTGGGGATTTTCATGCAAAAAGAGGCATTTCTTTACAGTACCATTGTCAGAGATGAGAATTTTGGATTTGTCTTAAAGAACAAATGGATCACTAACATAATATCAATACTTACACTATCAAAACACACAAATATTGGAAATTAAATATCGATTATAAAAATATAGACTTCCTATACTTAAATATAAAAAGCACAAATATCGAGAAGACAAATATGGTTGTCAAAAGTATTGATTTGTACCAATATCTAAAACAAATATTTTGGAAACAAAAATACTGTTACCTTTAAATAAACATATAATATAACCTAAATATCGATTCAAACCATATTGACGACAATATCACCAAAATAATTAATCATTAATAAATTGATTAAAAAAAACACTTTTTACATAAAACAATTACTTCAAATAAATCCAAAAGTTGTTATATACATATTTAAATTAAATAAAAGTATATTACATCAAATAAGTATGTACCATTCACCCCAAAACGTTATATATATGAATTAATACAACCCCCAAAAATATTAGCATTTACTACAAGCATTTAATCACCAACCTAAATATTAATAAATATATATCTAAATAAATGTATATCCAAAAATATCAAACTATATGTCATACATCAAATATAAAACCTAAGTTAGCGTTGATAGGACTCAACTGATAAAAAAAACTTCAAACTAAACCAACCAATGAAATAAGACTATAAACAACTTTCACCAATAAAATCAAACAAACAATTAAATCAACAATATAAAAGGCACACTAATTTAAACAACTAAATACTTCAAAAACGGCAAACGCTGCAAGACAAGGACACTCTGCCCGATTTTCTCACCTGACCTTTAAAGCAAAAACATATACATCTCAACAACTACCTAACCAAGTAAGTAAAACTTATATTTAAATTAAGACGTAACTGTTATTACACTTAAAAGGTAAAATAGCGAATAAATATTAACACACTCTCCACCTTCTACCTCTTTATATAGACGTCCTAAAAGAAAAGATCTACGATTTGAATACAGATAAACATCCAGAAAATAACAACTATAACAGACTAGCAAAAAGATATAAAAAGTAGTATACATAAATTAATAAAGTATGGAATCATCCAAATAATGAAGAAAAATAAACCTAACAACCTCAACCTGTACAAACTACCAACAAATTAACATATAAAAATGAAACGTATGTTTTTTTTTATCCAACAGAAAAGAAAGCACCTGCTCCGCATTAGAACACCCCAACAGAAAACTGTGTGAAACTTCTAATCAGGACATACATCCAAGTATACTAAATAGAAGTAGGTGCATTTTTATACATCTTAATAGCAAACGTGCAAAAGTTAAAATATATATTTGTACTATTACACTGCTTTCAGATACAATGACAGAGGCTGCCAAATGTATCACTTTACAGAAAGCAAAGCAGTTACTAAATCACATGGTTTACACCTATAGCCAAGAAAGGATATCATTTAAAAATATAACTGGAAGTGTACCAAATATTATTCTAATGCATGCAATGGGAGGGGCAACTACAAAATATGATATTTTAATTCATGTATGAGAGCACGACCACCCCCTCAAATGTGGCAGAAATAGAAGGGAAGTATTGCAGGATATAAGATAGGCAAGCACTCACTCCCAGGAACCCACAAGCAAAATCATTGTAGATATACTATTTAAAGGGCCCGAATATATAACAGGGCAACTACCACCTATACCCACTTTAAAATGTTTAATTGCACAAACTAAAAAAGCCACCAGTGATTCCCCTTTCTGCTCCTAGAAGATACTAAGACATACACATACCTGAACATTTAATAACACCACATAATGAGGAATCTTTCCTTTTACATGGCGACCTAAATAATGAGAAACTAATCCTGATATTCTCTACAGCAGATAACTTAGTAAAACCTGCCCAATGTCAAACCTGGATGATGGATGGGACCTTCAGAATGTCTCCCAAACCATTGACTCATATATACACCATACATGGTGAAAATCAAATCGCACATATCCCTTTTATATATGCCCTGCTACCAAATAAACAAAGCAGCAATTAGTACAACCTCTTAAACCATATAAAACAAATAACTATTATCCCCCAAAAATAATCATAGACTTAGAGCAAGCAATGATTCAAACCATTCTAATGTACCCCCACACAGCTATACAAGGCTGTTAATATTATTTCAATCAAAGTATATGAAAACACCTCTGAAGATCTGCACTAAGGGCCTGAGTACCAGAATGGCGGACCCTAGACTGCCATACCCACAATGGCAGTCTGACCGCCGCAACTATCTGCAGTCAGACCGCCCGATTGCAAGTTTAGAGGTCGGACGGCCACGAGCACGACAAAAGTCAGCCACCACAGCCAGGATCCTGGTTCCCAACGGGGCGGCGGTGGGGAAGAGGTGATCTTCGGCGGCGGTGACTATGCTGACACCTTATGCAGATTACGACCTGCCTTTGAAAAGGCAGGGAAAGGGGCCCCAAACAGGGTCCCAGGGTGTTTTGAGCCCAAAGGGTGTGTCCATGGGGGCACATGTTGTGCCCCCCTCTGCTTGCACTGTTGCACGTGCACTGTATCCCATGCACAACATGGTGCATGGTACACAGTGCACCCGACGTGCCAGTGGTGCTGCCATTGCTACGGTATATGCTTCAGGCTCTCTATGAGCCGAAGCATGCTGCCACCATGGCACTGCTAACACAGCACCGCCAGCCCAGAGGTGTTCAAAGAATACGGCGGTCAGGAAGCTGCTGGCTTGGCGGCATTCTACCAACCGCCGCAACGGCGGTCCAGCAGTCAGACCGCCCAACTCGGAATCGGCCCCTAAGTGTAGAATATGCTACAGACAGCCAATTTTCCTATGAAATTTTTTTGATAATCAACTTTATTGATTTTAGAAAACAAAGAGAAGTGAGCACTGACAGCACTATATACAGGTTTGCATATTGGAAATAATGGGAGCCTCTGTTGTGTAATCATACAGTAAGCACAATGATCAAGCACTTAACATAGCGAAAAGAAAGCGTTTTGTCGAAAGCGAAAGTCCACCCTTGCGGACCCTGTCAACCCATTTGATCAGTCCACTTACCCCACAATCTTTGGTATTTGGCTGGGCAACCCCTGGCCTCAAATAAAGGTTTCTCTTGGGCAGCGCACCAGTCCACCCCTCGGTGCCATCTAGCTATTGTGGGGGGGTCAGGTTGTGCCCAGGCCATGGCAATATCTCGTTTGGCCACTATGATGGCCATCCCCAGTAATAATTTGCCTGCACGGGACCCGTCTATACCGTCCATAACGCCCAGGAGGAGGCGCATAGGATCGTGAGGTACATGCCAACCCAAGATGTGTGTGAGCTCGGATTCTATTTTGTCCCAGTATTTTATGAGGCGGGGGCAAGACCAGACCACGTGGTAGAAGTCTGCTGGCTGGTGCCTGCAGCGCGTGCATTTGGGCGAGGTACGTAGCCCTGCTCTGTCTAGTCGCTCTGGGGTAAGGTATGCAGTATGCAGGTAATAGATTTGGATGAGTCGGAGTCTGGCAGAGGTAGTGATCGTTTTGGGAGCCATAAGGGCGTCCCAACAGTCTTCATCTTCAAGGGGGCCCAGCCGACCCTCCCAGCGGGTTCTAAGCAGGTCCAGAGATGTAGGGCTGTTGTTCGTGAGGGTGCGGTATATACTGGATATGCCTCCTTTCCCGAGATTCCCCATCATGACCTGTGCTTCCGGTGGACTGAATTCAGGGAGTGTGTTACCCGTCGAGATGTGTGTGCTCAAGGCGTGTCATAACTGTAAGTATCTGTAGAATTGTGAGGTGTGTAAGGAGAAGCGAGTCTGTAGGTCCTGAAAAGTCCGTATGTGGTCTCCTGCGCACACGTCACCAAGTTGGGAGATTCCAATATAGTCCCAGTGTTTAAAACCTCGTAGCGCCACCACTTCGTTGAGCCACGAGCCTTGCCAGAGCGGCGTTTGCTGGGTCAATTTGGATTCCATCGTGTATGACGCAAGGCCGAGTGCCAGGCCAGGAAAACTGTTCTGGTCACCGTTGGAAGCGTCCTAGAAATGGGGGAGCCGTACATAAGAGCTTGGATTCGAGGGAAGTCCAGGTTTCGGAGTTCAGTTTTGTAAGCTGGATCGGACCATCCCCCGGTAAACCAATCATGGAGGACAAGTAACTTCGTGGCCAGATAGTATAGGTAGAGGTCCATCATGCCCAAGTCGCCGTCAAAGGACGGAATGCGACAGCGGGCAAGAGACATCCGTGGCCTTCCCGATCCCCACAGGAACCGCATGATCATGGAGTCAATCGCTCGGAACCAACTTCGGGGGTAGTGGAAGGGAGTATTTTGAATAATATAGAGGAATCGGGGGAGGATCATCATTTTAAATAGTGTCACCTTTCCAAGCGGGTTAAGTGGTAAGACTTGCCACCGATTAAGGTCTTCTCTGGTCTTTTTAAGAAGTGGAGTAACATTCAGTGCCCAATCCAATTCAGGGAGTAGAGCGACCCATATGCCCAGGTATTTAAACAACTGTTGCCTAATGGGTATGTTAGTTTGCCAGTCGAAACATTCCCTAGAGGGATGGAGAGGCACGAGGGTCGATTTGGCTGGGTTCAGCCGAAGGCCCGAGACCTTTTCGAAGGCTTGAAGGGATTGGAGACACCTGGGGCCGGAGTGGGCCGGGTCGGCGAGGAAAATCAGGACATCGTCAGCATATAGTGCGATTTTATCCACGTGGTGGTCTCCCCATGCCCAGCCCTGAATAAAATCATTCGCTAGGATGAGACACGCCAGGGGTTCCATCGACAGGGTGAAAAGGAGCGGGGAGAGAGGGCATCCCTGCCTCGTACCCCTCTGGATTGGGAATATCTCAGAGAGGTCTCCGTTAATCAGCACTCTGGCTCTAGGGTTAGAGTATAGGGCTCGAACGAAGTGCCGGAATTGTTGACCCATACCCATCAGTGTAAGCACCTCGTCAAGGTAAAGCCAGTCCACCGTATCGAAGGCTGTCTCGAAGTCTATGAGAAGAAGCGTTAGATAGGGGGTGATTGCCTGACGGTTAGCAAGCGCCAAGTGGAGCAGTCTCAGGCAGTGGCTGTTGGCACGAGGTGGCATGAAGCCACATTGATCCGGATGGACCAGTTTGGTAAGGAGCGGGCGCAGGCGCTGGGCCAAAACTGTGGCGTAGACTTTGATTTTGGTATTAATTAGGGAGATCGGCCGGTAGTCCGCACAGGAAGACGAAGGCGGTTGAGTTTTAGGGATGACCACAATGGTGGCTGTGTCCGTCTCTGGGGGAAAGGCTCCGACTTTCGCCATGTGTTGGAACAGAGCCAAGAGATGGGGGACCAACGGCTCACGATAGGAGGCGTAGTATTCTTGAGGGAATCGGTCAGTACCTGGAGTCTTCCTGGACGCCAGTTGGGAGATCACTGCACATATCTCCTCTAGAGTGAAGGGAAGGTCCAGATTAGCTGCTTCTGAGTGTGACAAGCAGGGGATACGGACTTGCAGAGGGTTAAGGAAGTACGCAAGAGTACCCTCCGGCCTGCGAGCCGAATATAAACAAGAGTAATAATCCGCAAAAGCCTGTGCGATCTCGGTTGAGGTGTGGCAGACGTTTCCTGAGGATTTGCGGATCTCGGGTATTAATCGAATAGCCAAGGGATACAAGGCCAGTCTGTGCAGGAGTCTCCCATTCTTGTCATCCCAGCCATACACACGGGTGACAGATGAGCGCCACAACAGTTTGGCTGATTCCAACGAGGCTTGTTTGATCTCCTCACGTATGGCTGGCAGCTGTCTCCCGTGAGCCCTGTCCGGGTTTCTGGCAAGGACAAGCTCCAGGCGGAGCGCTTGCACTTCAGGAAGGGCCAAGTGACTGTCCCGGGCCTGTTGCTGTGCTCGGAGGTGGCTTTTGGCCACTCCCCGGATGGTAGCCTGTTGGAAGCCGGAGTCCCCTCGCGCACCACTGTCACCAAATGCGCGACCCGGGACTCCTAACTCAACATTAGGCCAAGTAAGGACACCGTTTGAGATAGCCTTGCTCACCCCCTTAGTAGCTTGGCACGAGCAGCCAGGCCTATCTCCAACGCACGAGTGTACAGTATGTGCAACCACGCTCACAACAACCCACTGGTGACACCACAAATGGACTCCACACGAGTTTGATGAAACGAGTATAAACTTTATATAAAAAGATATACAATCAGACCACACAATACATAAGCCAACATATAATAAAGGGTAATATTTGTTCCGGCTGGTTGGTAGGTTCAAATCCCAACCACTGCTTTCACAATGCTATGCTGGTCGTAATGCTAGAATCACACATGCTGCAATTGACAAACAATAGTGCGTTGCGTAACGATACAATCCTGTGCTGGGCAAAGGATAAATAATACAATGCGTAACGATACACCCCGGTACCTGCAATGGGAGAAATAATGCAATGCGTACCGCTACAATCATGTACTGCGCAATGAAGGAATAATGCAATGCGTCACACCCTAATCACGTACTTTGCAATGGAGAAACAATGCAATGCGCAGCTACAATCATGTCCTTTGCAACGAAGAAATAATGCAATGCGGGCCGCTACAATCCTGTACTTTGCAATGGAGAAATAATGCAATGAGTAGCGCTACAATCGTGTACTTCGTTATGCAGAAATAATGTCAGGCGTCATAAGACAGTCCGGCAGTTCGTTAGCAGCAATATTGGCAATGTGTATTACGACAGTCAGCCTCTTCGATAACAGTTGCCCCCCCACACGTATCAACGATGACATAAAGTCCAGCTTCTCACTCTGGCCCCAGTACTGCCACTCCTTTACGCAGTACGGGCCCCAATCTGAGCCGAAGCAAAGGCTCATGTCGCCAGAAGGACTGAGAGGCCGAGAGTGTGTCCCTCCGAGCTTGCGCCCGGCCCAGGTAGTGATCCACTTGACGTGAGGGCACGACCCCACTCTCCTCTCCTCCTTCAGCGAACTGGGCCTTCCGTGTAGAACTTTCTCAATGGGCCTCAGCGGCTGGCCTGGCAGCTCAGCTCCTCCGGGGCTGCCGGTCCGGGCTGCGATTGTTAGGAAGGTCTCAGGCGGCCGCAGGGCACACGTACCCCACGCCCCTGAGATTACGTTACTCCGGATGCACGTTCACCACAGCACCCTCCGGGTCTCCTCTGGCACGAAGCCACAGGCACAACGCTGATGGGACTTCACGTCGACTCCGAGTGCACGTTCACCAGGAACTCCTTCCTGGGGTCTCAGTTGGCACCAAGACACGCACACCGCGCTGCAGAAACTCACTTTCTTCCGGTGCACACGTTGATCAGCCGATCACCTCCACAGTCCCAGGTTGCACCAAAGCATGCACACTGCTTCACTGAGACTTACTCCAACTCCGGTGGCCCGATATCCAGGCGCTCTTCACCAACGCCTTCGGCCGCACCCCGACACGCTCACCTTGTCCGAGCCTCACTTCTCCTCCGGTGCACTCGATGACCAGGCGCTCTTCACCAGTGCCTCCGGTGCACCCCGACACGCACCCAGCGCGTCCGAGACTCACTCCACTTCCGATGCACACGTTGACCAGGCGCTCCTCACCAATGCCTCCTGTGCACCACGACACGCACCCTGCGCGTCCGAGACTCACTTCACCGCCGATGCACCCGCCGACCAGGCGCTCTTCAACACCGCCTGCGGTGCAGCACGACACGCACCCTGCGCATCCGAGTCTCACGTCACCTTCGATGCACACGCTAACCAGGCGCTCTTCACCAACGCCTGCTGTGCACCACGACACGCACCCTGCACGTCCGAGACTCACTTCACCTTCGATGCACAAGTTGACCAGGCGCTCTTCACCAACGCCTCCTGTGCACCACGACACGCACCCAGTGCGTCTGAGTCTCGCTCCTCCTCCGGAGGTCCAAGATCACAGGGCACACCTTCCGAGGGTCTCAAGCTGCCACAACACGCGCCCACCGCGTCGCATGAAACTTCTCCGGAAACATTTATGTTCCTGTGTTTCCAAACAGGGAGCCAGCTCACCTCGGGCCCTTGGGGTTACAAGACACAGCACAAAGCACAGACTTCTTCAAGCAGGGGGACCCAGCGCACACAGCACAGTCCCAACAGCCTCTTCCTTGGTTAAAACAGCAAACTGCAGACCAGCCCCAGATCATGAAGCAAGGGTTGGTCCTTCCCAGCAGTCTCTTCAGTTGTTCCTTCCTTAGCAGAGGGTCCACGAAATGGGTCCAAGCCTTTTCAGTCTCAATCCATTTCGATTCCCCCGTTCAGGGGTCTCAGCTCTCATAGTTATACCCCTAAATGTCTTTGAAGTTCGTTGTGCTCAGGGGTCCCTGACCCCTGCCTAAATCAGTTCTGGGTGTCTCCCTCCCAGTGTCACCTTTCTCCCTTTGATACTGGGGTCTGGATCCTTAATCACTCAGCAGGAGATGGGTCAATTGTTTTATAGCCGCAACCCAGGCCTCTTCACCTCCCGGTGCTTTTCCTCGCCTGCTCTCCAGATGCAGGTCAGCCTGGTGCCATCTCAACCCCTCCCTGGGTCAAGACCTCCCCCAGCTCCTCTCCCCTCGCAGATCCAGACAGTCAATCCACATTCAGCAGAGACACACAGAAATGCTTAAAGCACAAATCTCAGCCACTTTCTAAATGAGTGGCTTCTGGACACACAGTGACAAAACCACTTTCATAGAAAGATGTGTTATGACGCTGTGAGTTCATACATACTAAACTTCACCTCTCCATTTTAAACTTATGGGAAACTAGGCTAACAAACACAATACCCAGCCTCCCCCATTCTGTCCTATGGGCAGGATGGCCTTTACACCAGTGAAAACGAAATGGAGCGCTTTTCACTGTCAGGACATAACACACGCCTCATTATATGTCCTGCCTTTTACCTACACTGCACCCTGCCCAGGGGCTACCCGGGACCTACCACAGGGATGCCCACTGTGTACGCAAAAGGGAAAGTAAGGCCCGACAAGTGGATGCACTTGTCAGGACAACATGCTAACTTAGCAAACTGCGCGCAGGCCCTATACTGCAGGTCTGAGTTCCCTTCTCCGCGCGCCTTTGCATTACTAGCCCTGGCACACACAGTGCACATCACTAGGGACTTTACTAGTAAGGCAAACATACCAATCATGGCCAACCAATTACCATTACACTTTACACAGGGAACACCTGTACTTTGACACTGATCAGCAGTGGCAAAGTACCCAAAGCATCTAAACTGGCAACTCTATGTCAGGAAAACGGTCTAGGGGAAAGCAAAAGTTTAGGGAACTTTAGCCAAAAAGGCCAAGTCTTACACAACCCCTCCCAGCCAAAAGCCAGGGTAGACCAATCATTACCTTGATGGACTTCCCGGCTCGGGCGATAGAACCAGGACGCAGGCCCTCTACCACAGGGACACCCTCCTGTTCCACGCCTTCTTGACCCCAGGGGGTCTTCTTGATCACTACTCCTGAGCCAACAATGCTGTTCCATGGATCCCTCCCGGCCAGGGGGACCCCTCCAGGGGTGCTGGTCCCATGCCAACCCCACCCTGAAGTGGTACCCTGGGAAGGCCCATCGGTCAGGATACTACCTCCAGTCATCCTGCCCTCCAGGCTAAAAGTGGGTTTACTCTGGTCACTTCTAGGGGACCCAGCCCCACTTGCTGGACACTGTCCCACGGGTGTTCCCACTGGGGAACACAACCCTCTTTTATCCTTCCATTTATTTTTCTGGGCCTGCCACTTAGGAATGGCACCCACAAACTTCAGGACGGCAGGAGCCCTGGCTACAGACTCCCCATGCCCACCTGACTCTAGGTGTCCTTCCTCACACCTCTGGCAAGTAGGCACTAGGCCTCCACCCGGGGGCTCTCCTACGGCCCCCCAGTTTCCTAGGTGGTGCTGCTGATCCCTGGGGTTACTGCTTACTCTTCCTCCCCCTCTCTTGAGGCAAGGGGCTAGCCAGAAACCCCTCCTCACTACTACTCTTGGATCTCCTTGCGCCACTTGGCCCTACCTCCCTCTCTGGGGCCTCTTCAGGCCCCTGGACCCATGACCAGGGGTCCGGTTCTCGTGCAGGCTCCCGGGAATCAAAGAGTCCACACCTCAACCCGGGGTGGCGCAATCCTGGAAAATAATTTCTGAGCCTAGGCTCCCCTGGGGCCAAATTGGACAACCCCTCCAAATCATTTACCATGCTAACCACTACCCAATCTCCCAGTGCACACTTGTACTCATCCACATTTGGCACTGGCTGTGCGCTGCCACCATTCGAACTGGACTCTGCTCGTTTACCCTTAATGTCCAGTTCCCTCATGCTTAACTCATGAGCGAAGAGAATCCGTTTCTCTTCCAACGTGAGAGCGTTCCTGCTCTCCTCTGCTTGAGTTTTAAGTTTTAACACCTTCAACTCATGCAGTCTGACCCTTTGGTTTTCCTCCAACTCGTCTGGTGAAAACTCCTCCTGAATGGCTACTACCAGCCCCTGCGGCTGGTCCCTCCACTGGCAAATCCTGTGGACCAAATCCATTCCCTGGGTCATCCTCATCCACCTCAACATCACCTGTCTCCTGAGCCTCTTTGGCTTCCCACCAGGCCCTCAAGGCCACTTGCAGCTCCTCCTTCTTGGCGCTACCCTTCATGGGACATCCCAAAGCTCTGCAGAATTTCCTCAACTGATCAACCTTGTAGCCAAAGAATGCCTCAATGTTAAACTCTAATTCTGCAGCCCCAGCCTCACCGGCTATCTGGCTCCCCTCCTGAGACATGATGTGTGGTTTAAAGGTTACTCAACAATAGAACCACCAATTCAAAACAATATGTTGTTGCGTCGTGGTCTGCGATCAATTTGTGATGTACACCAATTACTGTGAGTGGTTTTGCACACATGCGTTTCAATTACATTAGGATCGTATCCCACCGCTCTGCCGCCAAATGTTGGAAGGCGGAGTCCCCTCGCGCACCACTGTCACCAAATGCGCGACCCGGGACTCCTAACTCAACATTAGGCCAAGTAAGGACACCGTTTGAGATAGCCCTGCTCACCCCATTAGTAGCTTGGCACGAGCAGCCAGTCCTATCTCCAAGGCACGAGTGTACAATATGTGCAACCACTCTCACAACAACCCACTGGTGACACCACAAATGGACTCCACACGAGTTTGATAAAACGAGTATAAACTTTATATAAAAAGATATACGATCAGACCACACGATACATAAGCCAACATGTAATAAAGGGTAATATTCGTTCCGGCTGGTTGGTAGGTTCAAATCCCAACCACCGCTTTTACAATGCTATGCTGGTCGTAATGCTTGAATCACACACGTTGCAATTGACAAACAATAGTGCATTGCGTAACGATACAATCCTGTGCTGGGCAAAGGATAAATAATACAATGCGTAACGATACACCCCGGTATCTTCAATGGGAGAAATAATGCAATGCGTACCGCTACAATCATGTACTGCGCAATGAAGGAATAATGCAATGCGTCACACCCCAATCACGTACTTTGCAATGGAGAAACAATGCAATGCGCGCCGCTACAATCATGTACTTTGCAATTCAGAAATAGTGCAATGCGCAGCTACAATGATGTACTTTGCAACGAAGAAATAATGCAATGCGGGCCGCTACAATCCTGTACTTTGCAATGGAGAAATAATGCAATGCGTAGTGCTACAATCGTGTACTTCGTTATGCAGAAATAATGTCAGGCGTCATAAGACAGTCCGGCAGTTCGTTAGCAGCAATATTGGCAATGTGTATTACGACAGTCAGCCTCTTCGATAACAGTTGCCGCCCCACACGTATCAACGATGACATAAAGTCCAGCTTCTCACTCTGGCCCCAGTACTGCCACTACTTTACGCAGTACGGGCACCAATCTGAGCCGAAGCTAAGGCTCATGTCACCATAAGGACTGAGAGGCCGAGAGAGTGTCCCTCCGAGCCCGCGCCCGCCCAGGCAGTGATCCACGTGACCTGGGGGCACGACCCCACTCTCCTCTCCTCCTTCAGCGAACTGGGCCTTCCGTGTAGAACTTTCTCAATGGGCCTCAGCGGCTCGGCCTGGCAGCTCAGCTCCTTCGGGACTGCCGGTCCGGGCCTCGACTGTTAGGAAGGTCTCAGGTGGCCGCAGGGCACACGTACCCCAGGCCCCTGAGATTAAGTTACTCCAGGTGCACGTTCACCACAGCACCCTCCGGGTCTCCTCTGGCACAAAGCCACACACACAACGCTGATGGGACTTCACGTCGACTCCGAGTGCATGTTCACCAGGCACTCCTTCCTGCGGTCTCAGTTGGCACCAAGACATGCACACCGCGCTGCAGAGACTCACTTTCTTCCGGTGCACACAATGATCAGCCGATCACCTCCACAGTCCCAGGTTGCACCAAAGCACGCACACTGCTTCACTGAGACTTACTCCAACTCCGGTGCCCCGATATCCAGGCGCTCTTCACCAACGCCTTCGGCCGCACCCCGACACGCTCACCGTGTCCGAGCCTCACTTCTCCTCCGGAGCACTCGATGACCAGGCGCTCTTCACCAGCACCTCCGGTGCACCCCGACACGCACCCAGCGTGTCCGAGACTCACTCCACTTCCGATGCACACGTTGACCAGGCGCTCCTCACCAACGCCTCCTGTGCACCACGACACACACCCTGCGCGTCCGAGACTCACTTCACCGCCGACCAGGCGCTCTTCACCAGCACCTGCGGTGCACCACGACACGCACCCTGCACGTCCAAGTCTCACATCACCTTCGATGCACACGCTAACCGGGCACTCTTCACCAATGCCTGCTATGCACCACGACACGCACCCTGCGCGTCCGAGACTCACTTCACCTTCGATGCACAAGTTGACCAGGTGCTCTTCACCAACACCTCCTGTCCACCACGGCACGCACCCAGCGCGTCCGAGTCTCGCTCCTCCTCCGTGTGTCCAAGATCACAGGGCACACCTTCCGAGGGTCTCAAGCTGCCACAGCACGTGCCCACCGCGTCGCTTGAAACTTCTCTGGAAACTTTTATGTTCCTGTGTTTCTAAACAGGGAGCCAGCTCAACTCGGCCCTTGGGGTTACAAGGCACAGCACAAAGCACAGTCTTCTTCAAGCAGGGGGACCCAGCGCACACAGCACAGTCCCAACAGCCTCTTCCTTGGTTAAAACAGCAAACTGCAGACCAGCCCCAGATCACGAAGCAAGGGTTGGTCCTTCCCAGCAGTCTCTTCAGTTGTTCCTTCCTTAGCAGAGGTTCCTCTTGACCACGAAATGGGTCCAAGCCTTTTCAGTCTCAATCCATTTCGATTCCCCCGTTCAGGGGTCTCAGCTCTCATAGTTATACCCCTAAATGTCTTTGAAGTTCGTTGTGCTCAGGGGTCCCTGACCCCTGCCTAAATCAGTTCTGGGTGTCTCCCTCCCAGTGTCACCTTTCTCCCTTTGATACTGGGGGTCTGGATCCTTAATCTTAATCACTCAGCAGGAGATGGGTCAATTGTTTTATAGCCGCAACCCAGGCCTCTTCACCTCCAGGTGCTTTTCCTCGCCTGCTCTCCAGATGCAGGTCAGCCTGGTGCCATCTCAACCCCTCCCTGGGTCAAGACCTCCCCCAGCTCCTCTCCCCTCACAGATCCAGACAGTCAATCCACATTCAGCAGAGACACACAGAAATGCTTAAAGCACAAAACTCAGCCACTTTCTAAAAGAGTGGCTTCTGGACACACAGTGACAAAACCACTTTCATAGAAAGATGTGTTATGACGCTGTGAGTTCATACATACTAAACTTCACCTCTCCATTTTAAACTTATGGGAAACTAGGCTAACAAACACAATACCCAGCCTCCCCCATTCTGTCCTATGGGCAGAATGGCCTTTTCACCAGTGAAAACGAAATGGAGCGCTTTTCACTGTCAGGACATAACACACGCCTCAGTATATGTCCTGCCTTTTACCTACACTGCACCCTGCCCAGGGGCTAGCCGGGAACGACCACAGGGGTGCCCACTGTGTACGCAAAAGGGAAAGTAAGGCCCGACAAGTGGTTGCACTTGTCAGGACAACATGCTAACTTAGCAAACTGCGCGCAGGCCCTACACTGCAGGCCTGAGTTCCCTTCTCCGCGCACCTTTGCATTACTAGCCCTGGCACACACAGTGCACATCACTAGGGACTTTACTTGTAAGGCAAACATACCAATCATGGCCAACCAATTACCATTACACTTTACACAGGGAACACTTGTACTTTGACACTGATCAGCAGTGGCAAAGTACCCAAAGCATCTAAATTGGCAACTCTATGTCAGGAAAACGGTCTAGGGGGAAAGCAAAAAGTTTAGGGAACTTTAGCCAAAAAGTCCAAGTCCTATATAGCCTTACTAGCTTCCCAGAGGATGCCTGGTGAAGCCACTGAACCCAGATTTGCGATAAAGTATTGCTGAAGTTCCTCCCCTATAGTCTTGCGGAACTCCTCGTTCTGAAGGAACCAGGCGTTTAGCGTGGATCAACCTGGTAGGGGAGGGGATGCCTGTAGTGTCAAGGGTGGGTTGCATGACCGCGTTGAAGTCCCCTCCCAGGATCATCTGTCCTTCGGGCAATGTGGAGATAGTGTCCGTGAGGTGCTGCAGCGTTAGGGCCAGTGTCGCGGGGGGATGTATACGGATAATAGATTAACGACATTCCAACCCAGCGTCCCTGAGAGAGTCACAAACCGTCCTTGCGGGTCTTTGGTGACGTGAGAGAGAACAAATGGGAAGGTCTTTTTGAGTAGGATGGCCACTCCCCGGCAGCCCCTGCTGAAGCCCGAGTGCCACACTCTATCGAAACTGTAACGGGCTAGAAAGGCGCAGAGGGATCCCATGAGATGGGTCTCCTGGAGCAGGAGGACATCAGGGGAGTGTCGTTGGGCATATTTCAGGACTGCCATGCGATTGATGCGATCAAGCAGGCCGTTTACATTCCAGGACATGACCCGGAGGGAGTTAGATCTTTGTATTGTGTGTGCCATATGGAGCAAGAGGTGTGAGGGGTGTGCCGGGTCGCGCCCTGTGGCGAGCTCGGGGTGAGAGGCGAGTGCAACCCTTCCAAGCTGTGTCCATTGTGCCAGGTCATCATGTGCATGTGATGTTCTCGTGTTAGAGTGCTTTGTGCTGCCGGAGATAAAAAGTGCAGTATAAAACATGAAACTAAACATCGGACAACGGTCCTAAACCCTCCCCTCTCCCCGCCCTATACTTCTGGAACTGAAGCATCTGTCGCCCTACAACTTAAGAGAAACAAGCTAAACGATAGTGTTTAGCGCAGAAGATGCGTGGTGGACCCCTCCGCTCGTGTCGGATGGAAATGTAGCATCGGCAGCATCAAAGTTCTACAGTACAACACCGCAGATTAGATAGCTCTAAACTTCAGATGGTGATGATTTTCGTGTCGTCGTTATTGTCCTTCAGAGGAATTGTCAGATTACTGGACTACGGGAAAGGTCTGAGTCTGTGGCCGCTCGGTCCAAGGTGCCCATGGGAGTGCGCTCCCTGGAGGAGTCTTCTGCAGATCTGTTCCTTTGTCGGGGACGGGAGCCAGAGGGGTAGGCCGCAGCCCCGGGCACATGGGTGGCTGGGCTCAACGATCTGGGGATGTCTGTGCGACCCTCGCGTCTTCTACGGGATTGTGTGCGTCTCATGCGCTGTTTGGGAGATAAAGGTCGCGAGGCCTGTGGACCAGAATGGGTAGGTGAGGAGTTTTGCCAGACCTCAAGGAGACGCTCTTCGGTCAGCCAAGTCCAAGCGGCCCGAGGGGAGTCAAAGAATTGCGTTTTGTCCTGGAAGATAACACGGAGACGGGCTGGAAAGAGGAGTCTGTATTGGAGGCCAAGATTACACAGTTTCTGCTTGACCTCTGTATAGGAGCGTCGCTGGGTCTGCACTTCCCTGGTATAATCCGGGAACACCATGATGGTGTGGTTCTGGAACTTCAGGGTGCCCAGGATCCGTGCCTCGCGCAGGATCGCATCACGGTCTTTGAAGTTCAGGATCCGGGCGATGATAGGACGATGCGGGGCTCCCGATGGTGGCTTGGGTGCAAGGGAACGGTGGGCCCGCTCGATCGCGAACCTGGGAGAAAGTGTGTCCTTAGGCATCCAGGATGATATCCACGTTTCAATGAAGGTGGCCATCTGACCCTGCTTGCTCCCCTCCGGAAATCCCACCAAGCGTAGATTGTTACGGCGAGATCTATTTTCGGCGTCTTCAGCTCATTTGTGTAACTCCTTAGTTTGGGACTGTAGGTGGCCCATTTCTTCTTTCAATTGGTGGACATCGTCTTCCACTGTGGAGAGGCGGGATTCGGCCTCCGAAATGCGGGCCGTGGCGTTGCACAGGTCCTGCCGGATGAGCGACATGTCGACACGGACTTCTCCAATCTTCTCATCCACCGATGTCGGAGATGCATTGATGGCTTGCAGGATTGCGGCCAGGTCATGGCCCTGAAGAGACAGACCGCCCACGGCTCCCTCCAGGGGTACGTGTTCGGCGGTGGTGAACTGGTCTATTTTGGTTTGCGTTTGGGTAGTAGAGGACTTAGGGCCCTGGTCCCTCCCCATGGTTGGTGATGGAAGAGTCTAGTAAGGTCGGAGCCGGTGCGTCCTCGATACGGCCCCTGCAGTCCAGGGTCACCAGGGCGTCAGATCTCGCCGTTTTATGCCAGGATGAGAGCGTTCCAGGACTCAAATTGACAGATACACGGGTGGTGGTGCTCCAGGAATTCGGGGTGAGCGGCCAGTTCGGAGGATCAGGTGAATGGGCCTTACTGCAAGGGCGACTCTTCTGGGGGGAGGCAGGCGCGTCCAGAAGTTTGAGGAGAAATGGAGTCCCACTGTCCGGAGATATTATGTCTATGGGCCAGCGTCGAGCCCGGGCAGAGCTTTAGCGTGGGGAGAGCAGGAGTCGCCGGGCCGGGTTCTCCCTAGCTGTGAGGTGGAACAGCCAGGGGGCCTCGATGAGAGAACCATGGTATAGCGGGGCACTCTTGAGTAGAATGCTGGCCGGGAGGGATCCTCTGGAAAGAAGGAGCGGCCCGGAGCGTGTAGATTATGGGAGGTGTGCCCGAGTTTCCTATCCTGGCCCAACTGTCCCTGGGGTTTAGTTCACCTCTCTGTCCGCTCGGATTGCTGCCAACCCGGGCCCAGCCAACCCACGCCTGGCTCCAGCAGTCCCACAGGTCCCAGTCAGCGTAGTCCTCCAGGCCCGGGATAATGGAGGTCCCCGAGGGTTCGGTGCGTCCATGGGGCCCAGACCAGACCACACCTCGAGCCGGATCGCGCCTTCAAGGGCTCAGACCAGAGCACCACCTCAAGGGCCCGGGGCAAGCCACATCTTCAACGGCCAGTGCATCAGGCCTCACCAGATCCGCGGCGCTCGGGGACCCTCAGAGCAGGCCCAATCCGTGATCCCCCAGACAAGGGGGTGTTCCCTCCGTTCGTGTTGGGATCGGTCGAGGGTGACCCTTTCCTCCACCACGCACTGGAACACGGCACTGGCAGGGCGTCGCCGGTGGGGAGCGAGGAGGCAGGGTCCTGAAGCTCTGCAGCTGGCCTCCGATCGTGGGGCTCCCAGAAAAGAGCGGGGGGAGGCCTCCAAGGAACACGGGGGCCAGCCGGACTCTGCGGTTCCCTGGTGTGCACCGCTGGATGAAAGTGTCCCCCCCAGGCCACACACCACCAGGACACCAAGGGCGAGAGACACTCACTGCCGTTGCTCAGGGATCGGAGGCCGCCTCTCAGTCTTGCGGCTTATTCCTGCGGCACCAGTCAGATCCGGCGGGACCAACCCACGTAGTGCGGGGCCGGACCGTCGCACTCTCCCGCAGCAGCCCAGGTCCGGCTCGCCCAGCAGTGGCAACATTCATGGGAGACCAGGCCGTGCCCCCATCGGAGTTGCAGAACGTCCGACAGCCTCAAGGGGAAGGCAGCGTGAGCACTTGGTGACCGAGCCTGCAGCCCCAGCTCGCAGGCCGCGTTCAGCACCCTCCGGAAGGCAGCAGGTAGGCCCACCTCCCAGCTCCGTAGGCCACAGGGTTCCACAGGCCCAAGCCGCAGTTCCAACCCGTCGGAGAGATGGCGGTCGGGGTGGCTCAGGGATTCAGGATGCCCCAGTGATCACAGAAGGGAAGCGCCGGGTTCCAGGCATCCAGCGGTCACCGGTGGTGGTGGAGGGCCGCGGATTCCCGGCAGGCCTCCGGCGGCGCCCGCAGCCGGGAGGGGGATGCGCTCCAGGTGTTCAGGAGGTTTCAGGCAGCCCGCTTGAAATGTGCCATACCAAGAGAGCGGTAGCAGTTTGAAGGGCTGAAATATAGCTGGCGATGGCTATGGATTAGGAAGCGGATGACGGAGGGGTCCGGAGCACTCTTAGAGTGCGACCGCCATCTTGACGCTCCCAGCAACGCCTCCATTTTCCTTTGAAATTAAAAAAATAATAGCACTAGCCCATGTCCCTGTCACACAAGTAGCCAACCACTACAATTTACTAATAGAAAGCACTTTCTACCAACAAAATGAAGACTAATTTGGGGCCTGATTGCAATTTTGGCAGTAAGGGAACCGCCATCAAAGCGGCGTTGGATTCCCTGCTGCACAGTTGACGGTCCGCCTGCCAAATTATGATGTTGGTGGTCTGTTGAAGTAAAGTCCTACGTAGTCCAGCCAATGCTGCAGCTATTTGCAGACTGCTGCAATGGTGGTAGGGGGAGAGCAGCTGTCAGAGGGCAGTCCAGACAAGTTCACCACCTTCGGAATTACGAGTTGGCTTTCCGTCGAGCCGACCGTGGCGGGAAGACCGCCTGCTTCGAGCTGGTGGGATCGAAGGAATTGGGGTGCAGACTGACCGATTTTCCCTTTCTTCCCTTCAATCTTCCACATGGATCCCTTCCTCCAGGGCCCCCCTTCACAGCAGCATCTTGACCCCGAAGAAAACTACCCTGTTGGAGCCGAAATCCAGGTAAGTCTGTTTTGAACTAATTTCCAATTGACTGCACTGAGCACATTTGGTCTGGACTCTAGCAATGGGAAAGTACTAGAAGTAAGTGTTTTTTCACATGTGTCATGCATATGTGTACATTTAACACTTGTGCAGTCAAAATATACACACCTGCTTTGACACATATGAAAAAAATTCCCCGCCATCAGAAACACCACCGCTGGCCCAGCGGTGACATCGTATAACAGCAGGTGGGACACCATCACCGCAGCAGTCTTCTTAGGACCGCCACAGCGGCAGTAGGGTGGTAAGACTGCCAAACTCGTAATCAGTCCCTTAGTCCCCTAATGGACTATTTTGTAGACACTTGAGTTTGCAGACCACATCGTTCCAGACACAGACGCCAATCCAAATTCCAAATACCATGGTGAAATGTCTGTGACAGCACCTTGGCACAGAAAACCAAAACAAACAACGCAGTGGAAGGATGGCACATTGCCATCCATCCACACTAGGCAGAACTCCGCCTACACACTCGAAATTTATAGAACCATTACAAAAAAAGCAAAGCTACCAACAACTACGAATGGAGCAATCTGTTAGCCAAATTGCCGCTAAATGTAGGAAACAAACCGAAAGAATGTAAGAAATGCTACAATTTAAAGTCAAACTCTTCATAAATAACAAAGAAGTACATTTCTTTGAAACTATAGCCAAAAGCAAATTATAAAATAAATAGTAACCTACGAAAGTCCTCAAAAATGATGAAAAACTATAAACCAACATAACAAAACCCTTCTTTTAACCCCTTCGATGCGCGTGACGAGCTCAGCTCGTCATGCTGCACGGTAGCGCTGTGCGCATGACGAGCTGAGCTCGTCACGACCGCACCCGCGATCGGAATGTCCAGCACACGAGCGGATTCCGATCGCGGTCAAGGGGTTAATAATAAATATAGTATTTTATTAGATCAGTCAAACAATTATTTA
This sequence comes from Calotriton arnoldi, assembly GCA_963921515.1. NCBI lineage: Eukaryota > Metazoa > Chordata > Amphibia > Caudata > Salamandridae > Calotriton > Calotriton arnoldi. The sequence goes on from CAWUFW010005146.1 coordinate 278,196, forward strand.
AAATCCCAATGTTAATAAAGACTGATACAATAAAATTACATATTGATTATTAAAAAAAAATATAACCATCACCAACCAAGATAGTTGAAAACAAACTCAATCATCACATAAAATAATTACAACACATCAGCCAAACATTTCCACATAACAATCACATAATTTTGACATAAACAATATAATATCACATTTCTCACCCGAAAGATAACTTACTATTCTTTACGTAGGTACTCTTAGTATCCACGTAATAAAAAATAGTAATCCACCAAAAATGAGGTAAATAATATTCAAAAATCCCCCAAAACTGCAAAAATATGACAAATCCAATAGAAATCTCTCAAAGCAATCCAAAGTATCTAGGGTTCATAAAACCCCGCGAAAACGTATTAAAAAAAAAAAGAAACACTCCAGTAAACCCCCAAAAAAGGAAATCAAAAGGAAATCTGACTAAAAACCATTGGTTTATTATAAACCAAAACTGATTTCCCTAAAAAAAGAAGCATAAACTCCAAGTGCCCATAGGACACATTCGTAGACAAAAACCTGTAAAGTAAATTTTAAAAAAGACAGCAAAACACATTACATTCCCAAAAATACATATACATAACAGTCATCAAAATATATATAAGATATTTCAGTTCCTCTGGTAGCAAATTGTAGGGACCAACAAAATAAACAGCAATTTTTTTCTAAAGCATATCAGGTAAGAACACAAGATAAAGTGTTTTCATATTCATTTTCCAATACTTGTCAGACAAGAGACATTCTATGAACATGATTCTACACCAGGGCATCCATGCATGACCACCAATAAAACTTTCTTAACATTGTTTTTGTGGAAGTGATATGGCCTTGACCAATGTAAGAAATATTGATATGCCTATCTTATACTTTCTCGGGTGGAACAAATATTTCTAACCTTTAGACCATCTCAATGACAGTAGATAACTCTGGTGCCACCTGAGCAACACCACATACTCTTTTAATATTTCTGTCCCATGGCCACCCTGGTATTTTGTGATGTTTCACCTGGCACAAAATGGGATGTCCAAAAGCCTCAGACATCACATTGGCATGTTCATGCAGGGCATCAATTCCAGGAACTTGAGATTCAGAATTATCGTATGCTTTATCATCAGCTTCCGAGAGAGTAACTGATAACCCAGAGAGACACTCCACTTTTCAATTTCTAACGCCTGATTTGTCCTTAATGTTGATACCATACTCCAGTGATCTAGATATTAAAATAACTAAATGAGCAGATGCTTTATTTATATATATATATATATATATATATATATATATATATATATATATATATATATATATATATATATATATATATATATTTGAAACAAAGTCCCAATCCCTCCTATTACCAGAGGGAACAGCAGCAGGTACGGACCTCTCTATCCTCTTGTAAAAAATCCGCAACCACACGGGGTTATTGCTGGCAACGTCTTTAATAACAGCAAAAAATAGACAGACAAGTGTCCGCCCCAGACGCGTTTCGATCGCAAAGCGATCTTGATCACTGGACGCGCTGCTGACGGATCACCATATTTAAGTACCGTGTAACCAATGAAAAATGAGCTCAGGTGACATGTGACATTTTTAAAAAAAACCTAGACTCAACTAAAGCCATATACGTTTAAAATTGAATAAAAATATATATACAAATATATACAATATGTCTAATGTTAGCTCTCCTCTAAATCTATCTATATCCTGAATCGCATCTCATCCATGTGAGTGCTGCCCTTGATTATAATGTTTTATACACTAAGTAAGTGCTGTAAATCCCGGGCCAGTGCCCCTTCATGGCTTGCAACTCAGAATAGATGTATGATATTCATACCACCACAGAATTAAAAACCTTCAGAGCGACATATGTAACATTGCACACAAATAATTCATTATATCTCTAATGACTGTTGAGTAAAAACAAAAAAAGAAATTTATTTGTGTCTACTGTGATAAAAAACCTTTTCTATATTACCTATGTTACACCTATTAAAAACTTATAAATGGTACGGGTGTGCAAAATGAGCGCTATTTACAATATAACCGTCCGGTTATGTTATTTAAAGTGCAAGTGCTATACTGGTTGTAAAATGCTTGGACTGGATGTTTTCTCTAAAGTGCTAGTGCTACAACAATTTCATACATTAGGTAATTCATTTTCGACTACATTTACCTATTCAAGCCTCAAGAGGTGTGGGACGATAAGAAAATAATCTCTAAACTTCATATTTCTATATTTCAGACAATGGAAACAAAATAACAGCAATATCTTAGGCAAATACATTCAGTATATAGGATTACTCACAATCATAGGTCCATGGTTAAAATGATGTTATTACAAATATAATAAATACATAAATATATTAGAATATTCTTTCTCTCTAAAAACCAGCCTATAAAAAGTTGTGCAAATCCTCACTGTTATTCAACCCATTTGGCATCCTGGTATCTAATGTTAGTATAAATGAAGACTCTAACTGACGTAGTGTTTTTTCCCTATTGCCTCCACGAATTTTTAAGGGCACTGCGCCTATTACATAATATCGAAGATCCTCAATTTCTATTGCCATGGACTGCCTTGAAATGTCGAGCGACAGGGTAATTTGGATCCGAATTGATAATTGCCCTTAAATGTTGCAATATCCTATTGAACACTGGCAGTTTGGTGCTGCCAACATATTTAAAGTGGCATGTGCATTCTAACACGTATACTGCATAGTCAGTACGACATGTGTAGTGTTCCCTAATAGGTATAGGAATATTGTTAAAAGCTGATACATATTCTGACTTATTGGATCCAAATTTACAGGCTCTACAAGATGAACATTTGTAAAAACCTGGTTTAAAAAGCCATGTGCTGCTCGACATTATCTCTGGGTTGGATTTTACCAGGGTGTCACGCATAGATTGTGCCCTTCTGAATGTAATATCCGGCACTGCTGGTAATAAGAACTTTAAAGTTAGGTCAGTTAAAACAATGGGCCAATGTTTGTTAATAATCCCTCTAATATCTTTCTCTTGTTTACTATAAGTAGTGATCAATCTGATAGGATTTATTATTTCCTTATCTGACTGTGCCTCAGAATTCAACTTTTGAGCCGTCTTTGATTTTAAACATTCTTGCCGTGGTAATGTGTTGGCCTTATCCAAGGCCACCTGTAAGTCAATAGATTTATATCCACGTGCCAAGAATCTGCTAAAGGCTTCATTTTGACAACATGCTGAATCAGATTCCTCACTACAGATACGTCTTATTCGGAGAAACTCCCCATAAGGTATACTTCTAATGAGGTGGGCCGGATGGCAACTCGAAGCATGTAACGTAGAGTTGCCAGCTGTACTCTTCCTGTGCAATTTTGTTTGAATCTGATTATTTTTAATGTATACCTCCACATCTAGGAATTCTACTTGCTGTGAACTACAACTAGCTATAAATTGAAGGTTCATGTTGTTATCATTGATAGAATTGATGAATTCTGTGGCTTCCTCCTCTGTGCCCTTCCATATGATGAAAACAGCATCTATGTAGCGGCCGTAGTATGCAATATGATTGTCCCAGCTTTCTTCGCGAGTGACTCTGAGGACGTGTTCCTCCCACCAGCCCACCAGCAGACAGGCATAGGTGGGAGAAAATCATGCCCCCATCGCCACTCCTCGTATTTGCTTATAGAGGAGCCTATTGAACATGAATAGATTGTTGTTTAAACATAAATCTATCATTTTGAGTAACATGTTGTTATGATCATAAAAACAAATGTCTCGGTTACTGAGAAAAAATTCAACTGCTTTTAAACCCTGATCATGGTAAATGCTAGTATATAACGCAGTTATATCCATGACCATCAGCATATATCCCCTTTGCCATTCTATTTCACTGATTTTATTTAGGAAATCTCCTGTATCTTTAAGAAACGAAGGCAAACTGGTCATGTGTGGCTGCAAAAAGTAATCTACGTATTTAGATACAGCTTCTAATACATTGTTACATGCTGATATGATCGGTCTAGCCTGCACCGGATGAACGCCCTTATGCACTTTGGAGACTAAATATAGAGTAGGCGTGACTGGGAAATCATTTTTTTAAAAAGAAAATTCATTATTAGTTAAGAGACCCTGTCTCTTCCACTGGTATATATAAAACAGACCAGAGGCTCTGCAGTGAGCAACTCACAACTGTTGCCAAAAGAATGTGAACTGTCCTTGAATACCAGCACTTACCTGTATTCCGTGGTGCATTTTGGGAATTGTATGCCTATCAGTCACGTGACTTAAGATACACTTATAAAATGTATGCACATATGCACTTGGCTTTTCCGCTTCCTTTCCGTGATCAAGGCAAACGCCGAAACATGTAGGAGTTAAGGAAGCTTTTGTGCTGCACAGCCCTGGAATAAAGCAACGTGTCTCCAGATACGGGCCTCTGGTCTGTTTTGTGTTGAAGTGACGGGCTTCTCCGTGCCCCCCTGTGAGAGGCCGCCCTGAAGGGTCGGGGGCTCCTTGCTCGGAGGTTGTGTTATGGACTTTAAATAAGGAGCATGACCCACTCGCTGCAGTTCCTGACCTATTTAAGGTAATGCTAATCAGCGAACAGTTACAGCGGCGGTGGAAGGGATTTGGTGAGGATGACTTCCTGCACCAATCGTTCTGGGGACGTGAGCTTTTGACCGGGAGAACAGAACATTTAGCATCAGCTGACAAAAAAATATCTGTGACGGTTTTCCATTTGGGTTTATTGTAATGTGAAATGCACAGGAAACTGCAGTGAGCAACTCACAACTGTTGCTAAAAGAATGTGAACTGTCCTTGAATACCAGCACTTACCTGTATTCCGTGGTGCATTTTGGGAATTGTATGCCTATCAGTCACGTGACTTAAGATACACCTATAAAATGTATGCACATATGCACTTGGCTTTTCCGCTTCCTTTCCGTGATCAAGGCAAACGCCGAAACATGTAGGAGTTAAGGTAGCTTTTGTGCTGCACAGCCCTGGAATAAAGCAACGTGTCTCCAGATACGGGCCTCTGGTCTGTTTTGTGTTGAAGTGACGGGCTTCTCCGTGCCCGCCTGTGAGAGGCCGCTCTGAAGGGTCGGGGGCTCCTTGCTCGGAGGTTGTGTTATGGACTTTAAATAAGGAGCATGACCCACTCGCTGCAGTTCCTGACCTATTTAAGGTAATGCTAATCAGCGAACAGTTACAGCGGCGGTGGAAGGGATTTGGTGAGGATGACTTCCTGCACCAATCGTTCTGGGGAAATGAGCTTTTGACCGGGAGAACTGAACATTTAGCATCATGCTGACAAAAAAATATCTGTGACTGTTTTCCATTTGGGTTTATTGTAATGTGAAATGCACAGGAAACTGCAGTGAGCAACTCACAACTGTTGCCAAAAGAATGTGAACTGTCCTTGAATACCAGCACTTACCTGTATTCCGTGGTGCATTTTGGGAATTGTATGCCTATCAGTCACGTGACTTAAGATACACCTATAAAATGCATGCACATATGCACTTGGCTTTTCCGCTTCCTTTCCGTGATCAAGGCAAACGCCGAAACATGTAGGAGTTAAGGTAGCTTTTGTGCTGCACAGCCCTGGAATAAAGCAACGTGTCTCCAGATACGGGCCTTGGGGGCTCCTTGCTCGGAGGTTGTGTTATGGAATATATATATATATATATTCTGCTCCAAAGGTTGTCCACCAGGTGAGTAGCACTCGATCAGCAGCTTTGTTTATGAAAGGCAGGGACGAGGATCCGCTTGTAGAAGCTGCTCCATAATGGAAATGCCTGACGCGTTTGAAGCTCCATATGCTTCTCTTCAGAGGCTTGAACGGAGACAGTGTGTGCAAACGCTGAACCCACTTCGCCATTTTCATATTGCACACCCACCAATGGGAAGCTCGAATGAGACTGTGCATTGTGGGAAATGTGGTCCGGATAGCACACAAATCTTGTCCTGTATGGACCCTGCAAGTGGACTCGTCCTCAATCCTGTTTGCGGCTGCTGACCCACGTAGCCCCCAAGACATTACGGGGTGGTGCACACTCCGCGGCAGGACGGCCGCGTATTACATTCTGCTCCAAAGGTTGTCCACCAGGTGAGTAGCACTCGATCAGCAGCTTGGTTTATGAAAGGCAGGGACGAGGATCCGCTTGTAGAAGCTGCTCCGTAATGGAAATGCCTGATGCGTTTCGAAGCTCCATATGCTTCTCTTCAGAGGCTTGAACGGAGACAGTGTGTGCAAACGCTGAACCCACTTCGCCATTTTCATATTGCACACCCACCAATGGGAAGCTCGAAGAGGCCCCCCCAACAAATATTTAATAAACCCCCGCATGCCCCCGGGACTTGGCCCACCCGGGGGCCAAATAGCAACGAAGCGCAAGAGCCCGCGCTTCGTTTTTTGTTTTTCACGGCGGGATCCGCGCATCCTGCCGATTTAAAAAAAAAGAAATGCTTTTTTTGGCCCTCAGGGTCCTTGTGGGACCCCCCTAAGCAGGCCTAGGGGGTCAGGGTGTTTCTACCCTGCCCCCTTTTTGCGTTTTGCGCACTTGTTTCTTGTGCCTCGGTTCTACCGAGGAACAAGATGGCTGCCAACACTTCCTGATTTGGAGTGTTGACAGCCAATTAGCATACAGCTCGTGATCGGGAAGGTGCGCTCAGGGTGCGCGGACCCTCCGCGGCCATAGATATATATGTGGTTTTACTTTTGATTTTCTCAGCAACTACTGAATGGATTTACACCATTTAACAAAAAGGGTTCTTTCTGAACCAAGAACTACCTCTTTGCCAAATTTGGTGTAATTCCGTTCAGCAGTTCGGGCTGTAGCCGTGTCTAAAGTTTCATATGGGAAATTGATTTTTTGACTCTTATTTTTTGAATTTCTCCGCAACTACTGAACGGATTTACACCATTTAAAAAAAAGGTCGCTTTCTGAACCAAGCGCTACCTTTTTGCCAAATTTGGTGTAATTCCGTTCAGCAGTTCGGGCTGTAGCCGTGTCTAAAATTTCCTATGGGAATTAACATGGAGAAAACACATTTGGGACCCCCTTTTTTCTCAGCCCCCGCTTGCCGAATCACCCCAAAATTTTCAGGATAGGAGCGGACCGGAGCGCTCCACGAGGTTTGAGAATTTTGCGAAGATTCGTCAACCGGCGCCAAAGTTATTTCAAATAGAATGTTGTGAATTTCCTATGGAAAATAGGTCCTAACTATAACTATCTACTGGCGACCGCCAGTAGATAATATATATATTATAAACCCGGTCGAAACGCGTCATGCTTTGGATTTTGCAATAAAGCACTACCTTATCACCAAGCACTTTGTGGTCCGTACCTGATATCCAACTAAAGTGGAGTCCAATCGGGATTGTGGTTGCCCATATATATATATATACATATATATATATATATTACCTACTGGCGGTCGCCAGTAGGTAGTTATAGTTAGGACCTCGTTTATATTCAAAAAGCGTTTTTTGTTTTCCCAATAACTTTGACGTCGTTTGACGAATCTTCGCGAAATTTTCAAAACTAGTGGGGCGCTCCGGTCAGCTCCTGTCTTGAAAGTTTCGGGGTGATTCATGAAGCAGGGGCCGAGAAAAAAGGGGGGTCCCAAAACGCGTTTTCCCCATGTAAATTTACATAGGAAACTTTAGACAAAGCTACAGCCCGAACTGCTGAACGGAATTACACCAAATTTGGCAAAAAGGTAGGTCTTGGTTCAGAAAGAGCCCTTTTTGTTAAATGGTGTAAATCCGTTCAGTAGTTCTTGAGATATTAGCAAAAGAAAAATATCGATATCTGAGCACCGAGGAGGGTTCGCGAACCCTCCCGGGCACGAGCTTCACTCTGATTGGCTGCCAACACTCCAAACCAGGAAGTGTTGGCAGCCATCTTGTGACTCGGTAGAACCGAGTCACAAGAAAACAGTGAAAAGAGGTTAAAAAAGAAGAAAAGGGGGCAGGGTAGAAATACCCTGACCCCCTAGGCCTGCTCAGGGGGTCCCACAAGGACCCCCAGGGCCAAAAAAGAATGTTTTTTTAAAAAAACGGCAGAATTCGCGTTGGGGTCACGAATCCCGCCAAATTTTTTTTTAAAATGAAGCACGGGCTTCCGCGCTTCATTTTAATGAGGCCCCCGGGTCGGCCAGGTCCCGGGGGCAATGCCAAAAAGAAATAGCCCCCACAGCCCCGGGGACTGCCACCTCCCCGGGGCTATGCTAATTATGGCTGCAGGGGGCACATGGCCCCCTGCAGCCCCGGGGACCCCACCTCCCTGGGGCTTTTTACAAAATGAATGCGTGGGGGGTCCCACCCCCCCCCCACGCTGACCCGGGGACTGCCACCTCCCCAGGGCTTTTTAAATTGTATGCAGGGGGCACACAGCCCCCCCGCAGCCCCGGGGACCACCACCTCCCCGGGGCACTCTTTATTCAAATTCGGGGGTCCGTTATGGACCCCCAGCCCCGGGGACCACCACCTCCCCGGGTCTTTCAAAATGAAGGGAGGGGGGCCGCGCGGCCCCCCTCCATGAGCCCTTGATGGCCCTGGGGACCGTCACCCCCCAGGGCTGGCTCCTGCAATGTCCCATGGTGCCCACCCCCGAGACATTGCTGTTTGCTATGACAGGGCGGGAGCACGGCTCCCGCCCTGCCATAGCAAACTCTGCTTTGGTTTTTGGAAGCGAGAGCAGGAAACCTGCTCTCGCTTCGAAAAACCAAAGCAGGATTGCTTTCAAGCAAGGGGAGCTGCATGTCAGCAGCTTCCCTTGCTCAAAAGCAATGCCGGTTCCTGCAGGAGGCGGGAAGCCGGCGGGACCGTGGGGGCATTGGGGCTCCCCCCACAGTCTCCAACGCAAAGGGCCGGCCCCGGGGGATGGGGTCTCCGGGGCCAGGATTGGCCCGGGAGGGGGGCCACGCGGCCCCCCCATGTTAATTTTTTTTAAAAAGGGCGGGCCCCGGGGGATGGGGTCCCCGGGGCCAAAAATTCGCCAGGGGAGGGGAGCCACGCGGCCCCCCTCCCCGGAAATATAATTTAAAAAAACCAACCAGGCCAGGCCCCGGGGGATGGGGTCCCCGGGGCCAATAGTGGCCCAGGGAAGGGGGGCCGCGCGGCCCCCTTCCCGTTTCTTTTTTTAAAAAAAGAATAAAAAGAAAATGCTCAGGCCCCGGGGGATGGGGTCCCCAGGGTCAAAAGTAGCCCAGGGAAGGGGGGCCACGCAGCCCCCCTCCCAGAAAAAAAAAAGAAAAAGAAACCGGCAACTCGCCGGAGGCCCCGCCCCCTCCCTGCAGCACTCTGCAAACACGCCCCCTGGTGCGTTCTAAGTTGGGGGATTAAGTCCCCTTGAATACTGAGTGCAGGGAGGGGGTGGGGCCTAACATAACAAGTGTGCAAATGTACCCCCTGGCACGTTGTAAATTGGGGGATTAAGTCCCCTTCAATCCTGAGGGTCCCTGGGGGCCAACTAGCCCACCAGGTACCTTCAGTAAGCGCCACAGAGCTGCGTTGCAGAGAGGTGATTCGAGACCACGCCCCTTTTTACACCTCTCTGCAATACAGCTCTGTGGCGCTTACTGGAGGTATCTGGTGGGCTACTTGGCCCCCAGGGACCCTCAGGATTCAAGTGGACTTAATCCCCCAACTTACAACGCACCAGGGGGCGCATTTGTACAGTGGTGCAGGGAGGGGGTGGGCCTGATATAACAAGTTAGCAATCCTGCTGTGTGGGACTTACTGGAGGTAATAAAAGGGGTAGTTGGCCCCCAAGGTTGACGCTGGGGGCTAACTATCCCTCCTGTTACCTCCGCTAAATCCCACACAGTGGGATTGCTAAAAGGTGTTTGAAGGCCACGCTCACCTTTCTCCACCACTCTGCAAACGCGACTGCTATGTTATAGTTAGAAATTAGCATTTAAAAAACCTTTGAAATTCACAAAAAAAAACATAGGTTTCAGGCACGTTATAGTTAGAAATTAGCATTTAAAAATCCTTACAAATTCACTGAAAAAACCATAGGTTTCAGGGACGTTATAGTTTGTTGGACATTTTACTCGTACAAAACCAGAGAAATTCGGCCGTTATAGTTAGTAGAGCTAACTATAACTCGCGCCCCCACAATGCACTGCTGATGACGTCACATATTACATCACTCATGACATGGTCAGTGACATCCCTGATGACATCACTGATGACATCTCAAATGACATCACTGATGACATCACTGATGACATCATCCATGTGATAATCTGATGCACCTCCTCACACCCTAATATAACCTTTGATACACCCACTCTAAAATACAGACTACCATTTTCGAAACCATAGACACACCAATACCAGTTACTACATACGCACTCACTGATTCTTATGTCTACACACACACATCCACTCTTTCACCCATACAGTAACTCATACATGCAGTCACTCATCAATACAGCACTATCATATGCACTCATACACCTATACATATACTCACACACCGCCACTCATACATAGACTTACTCACACACCTCCTCAGTCATGCAAAGAATCAATCACACCCATTTACTCACCTATACAGTTATACACAGACCACCTTACTTATTTATACAAATACTAACACATACTTACTCTCTTATACAATCACTCATACAAGCAGACACTCATCCATACAGCTACTCTCACAATCACTCACTCTCACGTATAGTCATTTATATACCCCAACACTCACATATACTGCCTTTCACATATGTAGTAACTCACACATATACCACTGGGACATCCATTCACTCACCAACACACCCATACACATACTCACCCACCCATACAGCCCTTCACAGATGCACTCTTGAACCCATACACCCAGTGAATCACCCACTCACACATCTATGCACAGAGTCATCCACCCCCCACCCACTCACAAAGACACTCAGGCACCCATACAGGTACCCAGACAACCAATCAATAACCCATATAGACAGTCATGTAGCTATTCACCAACCCATGCAGCCACTTATACACCAACTGACAGACTGATACAGACATTTACACAGTTTACTCACTAACCCATGCATTCAGTAAGATACGCTTAATCAGTCACTTATACAATCAGTCACGCACCTACTAAATCATCCATTCAGACACTTATACACCCACTCATTCTTCAATACACCTTGGCATATATATATATAAAACATATTTAAACTTTAAAGAAACACACATTCACTGGATGATGTCATCAGTGATGCCAGCAGTGATGTCATTTGAGATGTCATCAGTGATGTCGTCAGTGATGTCACTGACCATGTCATGAGTGATGTAATATGTGACGTCATTAGCAGTGCATTGCGGGGGCGCGAGTTATAGTAAGCTCTACTAACTATAACGGCCGAATTTCTCTGCTTTTGTACGAGTAAAATGCCCAACTAACTATAACGTCCCTGAAACCTATGTTTTTTTCAGTGAATTTCTAAGGTTTTTTAAATGCTAATTTCTAACTATAACGTGCCTGAAACCTATGGTTTTTTTCAGTGAATATATATATATATATATATAATCATTGGTATTCTGTTTCCTTAAGGTCATCTGCTATTAAAGTTAGTGTCTGATTTGAAAAAGAATGAGTGTTCAGGGTTTGGCCTGAAGCCCATGGCTGGCACTATTAAATGTCAGTGCACTGAATACCAAGGCTGCGTGGCCTTCAATGCACCTCTTGCCTCTGTAATCAACTACCCGGCGCCCCCCTTGATGCTTTATCTCACTCTTTCAAGTTCCTGCTTTCTCATTTTATGGCATTTTTTCAGACATTCACTTCCTCTTTCTTTCACCTCTGTGTGTGTTTTCTCTATTGCTCTCAGGAAATGTCTGTTTTGCTTAAATGAGTGCCGGCCCCAAACAAATGAGTGCCAGTGGCCCCCCACCAGCAACCACAGCTCATATTAAGCACAAATTAAAGCAATGGAGTCAGCTTGCATTTTTCCATGAGGGCTCTGCCCCTTGGATGTGCAAGATTACCTAAATATTTTTCTTTCACTGTTAAAAATGATTACCTGAGCAATAAGTACAGCGGTGCCAGGCTGCCTAGTCCAAGGTCACATTGAAGGTCAGGCAGCCGGGCACATGCAGGCCTATACAGTGCATGATAAGGCACAAATAGAGTTGCATCAGCATCGCACTAATGTCATTAAGCAGGGCTTACCCTTTAACAGCCCTTAATTCCCATAAGGAGACGCAATACTGTTTTGATGTGAAGCACTGCTAAAAATAAGTGGGGTTGTGCACTGCACACTGAAGCCCTGTTTGCTAGATCCCTTTACACTCAAGCCCTCCGCCCTTTTCTCTCTTGCCAAATTGGAAGATTCTGTACAGTAGGTGCCACTATACGGCCGTCCGTCTTCAATTTTTACTCGGAGGGAGCAAGCCTTGCATTTACCCTGCAGCAGCAGGTCGAGGGTTGTACATGCCTTTCACTAAAGGCAGTGGTATAATTAGAAGAGAAGAGAGCCACAAGGGTGAAACTCCAGATAAGAGTCTTGTCCTGCTGTTTATCAAATGTGCGCACACTGACAGAAGTGTCCCAGGTATGACTTTTAGTATGGCTCCAGCCGAGGACCAAAGAACCTGACACATTTCAAATGGCAGATAGATGGTGAGTTTCAAGCTTACTTTTTCCCTGCTTCCCACAGAGTTCCACCTCTAATTAACACTGTCAACCAATGACTCAAAATCACACTAATTTTGCAGAACGTTTTAAGGCATGAGTGAAGCAGCTCCAATAATTCGCATATATGCTGAGCTTGAACTCGGTATAAAATGTTTGTCTTTTTTTCCTCCTTTGCTGCATGGTATGCAAAGACAAAGTTTTACTGTGCAGCACAGTCGGTGCGCCACACTGTTACAGTTCAATTCTCTTCTTGGTATGCTACCTCAAAAGTCACATTACTCAAACAAAAGAATGTAGATGTCAGGAAAACATCTACAATGGGTTCCACAAAGATATATCCCTACTTGCATTCTTATGCATATCAAAATATTAAACCTAAACATATGCATAAAGTGGCAGGAGTGGGTTCGAATAAAGTGTGTTAGGGCCTGTCACAGTGATTAAATTGAAACTAGCAGTCTTGCCTGTTCTGCATTAAACATACCAGCCTCCTGTTAGGAACACCAGTGAGGAGGTGTCTGAATTCATGTGAATAAATGATGCCTTATGTAAAATGTTACATCTGCCCTAAACTGTCTAGTAAATGCTTACACACACGCTGACTGAGCATTATAGGTTTTGCTCTCATGTTTGCCGTGTGACTACAAGTGGCCTCTTGCAATACAACAAACATCTGTATGAGTGTTGTAGAAATCCTATATCTGTGTTCACAGTTTAAAAAGTCAAGATTATACATTTTCTTTACCAGAAAATGTTAACAGTGAAGGCTTAAGTGAGATCAAGATTCATTGCTGACAGCTGCTGTGACCTGTGGGTGACGAGTTGAAATCCCTACATGGGCAACTATAGGACAAACACCTATTTAATTAATTTGGAATTAGTGTGCTATTTAAGGCCTAAGTAAAGACAAAAAGTAGTATGACCCATTGTATAAAACCAAGTTAATATTAAATGCAGGTTGGATGTATTTGTGCATTAACTACAAATCTCAATACTGTCCTTTTTTAATACTAGTAGCTCCTATCGTGGAGGCTATATATTGTCATTGTTATTCCTGCTGTGCACAGCTCACATTTGTTCTTTATAATGCATTATAGCTGAAAGTAAAGTGTATACTCTTGCATGAGGGCTTCCTCCCCTCATTTCCCTCCGGCACTGCGATGATCTGAAGCTGGTGCTTACAGGTCCGAACCCTCGGAGTGATAGTATTACAAATATACACTAATGCGCTGATTACTAGGTCAGCAGTCCGACCACCGTGTCCTCCAGGATACCGCAACGCTAGCGGTCTACCGCCCTCCAAATTACGGGTTGTGCTGTCTGAAAAACTGACCGCGGTGACGACGCTTTTCCTGCCGGGACCGCGGCAGTCTGCAAAGTTTGCGTTGCATCCTCCGACACCAGCAGGGCCGCAATGTACCCGCTGATCCTGGCGGTCTCCCAGCGGTGATTGCCATACGCACACAAAAAAGCAACACTAACAGTGACCATTGGATGGATTTAAAAACTGCACAGCTGATGTGCTTTTGACAAGTGGACACACCTGCAAATCACACTTTAAAACACAGCCTATCCCTGACCAGTATCCTTTGTTTCTCAATTGCAGCCCACAAGACAGGCACCACCGTTTTGTGCATTTTGAGCTAAGGCAGCCCTTTTTTCATCTTCCCATTTAGCACTCTCCACCACCTATAATTTTAGTTTTGCAATTATTACCTGTATCACTTGTTTGTTTTTCCTTTCATATAGTCACTTATATTGCCTTTTTTATCAAGCCTGGCCAAAATAAAACACAGTTCACTGAGGCTGAGTTGACCGTCATGGTGGATGAAATCATTAGTGCAGAGCCCCACCTTTTTGGTTCACAAGTCCAGCATACTCCTCTCAGTAAGAAAACTGAAATGTGGGACAGGATAGTCAACAGAGTGAATGCTGTTGGTACCAGCCTGTGCACACAGAATGAAATTAGGAGGAGGTGGTGGACCGAACTCAAGTTGAGGGTGCGTACTCAGTACAACAGCCACCACCTAGAGGCCCAGACGACTAGCGGTGGCCCTTCCAGCGTCCCATTACAATTCTTTCTCTCGGAGAAGAAGGTCTTGGCCATTCTGCATTTTGAAGGCTTTACAGGAATAGCTGGGAGAGTAGACTCTGGTAAGTTAAACTTCAATAACTGTCACAATATCACATTGTCCTGTTTGCTGTCACCTCTGCTTTTGCTATTCTGTTGTCTATCTACTTTCCTAACATGCAATACTCAAAGTATCTGAGATGTTGGTTTGTCTGTGTCAATGTGTATTGTTGCATATAAGAGCACATGTATCCAACTCCATGACATGCCACATGTTGGAACAGTGTCTGTAAGTGGATTACCATAAAAATATCATTCCAGGAACCATGATATTTGTGAATATGTAAATATATGGTCCATCGCAAATGGATGTTGCAAACAGGTATGGTACACTAACCGTTTGTCAAGTGTTGTTAAAGTGTGACTGAAGTGAATACAACTACTATGAGGCCCTGTGACTGGAGCTCTAACCAAGAAGCAAGACTCCTTTTGTTCCTTCTCACTTGTCTGCCATGTCACAACTGATGTTCGCTTGTCATTCAGGTTACCATTTGTCAAGTGTTGGTAAGTTGAGGAAGAAGTGACTACAACTACCATGAGGCCCTGTGACTGGAACTCTAAACAAGATGCTAGACTCTTTTTGCCCCTTCTCTTTTGTCTGCCATATCACAAGTGAAGTCCACTTTTCATGCGGTTACCATTTGTCAAGTGTTGGTAAAGTGAGATAGACGTGACTACCACTACCATAAGGCCCTGTGACTGGAACTCTAACCAATATGCTAGACTCCATTTGCCCCTTCTCACTTGTCTGCCATGTCACAACTGATGTTCACTTTTCATGGACTGTGCAATGTACAAACAATGCTATACTCAGATATATGTTTGAATACTTTGCTTGATGGTGTCCTGGTCTCACCAACAGAAACTATTGATGGCATGAGTGACACCCTAACAACTGTGTACCCCTATTATATGTTAGCCATGAAGGAAACTCAGGTGATTAGCAGTGGCAGGTGACCTCTTGCCTTTGCACTCCTCATGATGAACAATGCAAAATATACAACCAAGCTCTGTGTTTGCCTGTATTATACGCAACTAGGCCTTGGAATGGTCAAATACACATGTTACAACTACACTGTGTTCAAGGGTTCAAGCTAAATTTCTGAATCACGTCCCTCTTCCATGGTCTGAAGGCTCTGGAAATGGGCAGTACACTGTAGGCTGGCATCTCCTCCCTCTCTCAGGGTACGTATGGGAGGAGCAACAATAAAAATATATATTGTTCACAGTGTCCAGATTAACATATATGAAGAGAAAGGCAAAAGTCATGTGTCTGTACATTAATGCTTCATGAAGCAGTACACATTTTACATCATCGTCAAATGTTGAACATCCTCCAGTCATCACCAATGTGGCTTTCACATGTCTGTAACCGAACTGTGTACATCATCAATTCAGAAATTGTAAAATTGCACTATAGTGAGGCTCTCATTAGATTTCCTTGTGAAATACCCCCAACTGCGGTGTACAGTGCACTGCGCACATTTCGCCTATGTTCACAGTAATGCACTACACAGATGATGTTTTGTACTGGACATGACATGGGAAAGGAGTTTTTCAAATGTAAACATGTTCGTCCTCATTTGTAGTGGTGGTGACGCACTTAACTGTCACCAATACTGTTTTCCCAACTGCTAACATGGCGGATGCCTGACCTTGCTAATAGGACATTTCAAGCGTCTGTCACCAGCGGACGTTGATTATGCAGTGGGCGGTCGCATGCACGGTGGACACAGCCATAGGCTAACATTGTTGATAGCAACGGTCACGGTCCAATGGCTGTATGCGCTGATGCTGATGACCTCGTGCATGTACGCTGCAGTTTGAAAAATAACTCAATTGCCTCCTAACACTGCTGCTATCAACACCTCCTCCATTTTAGATGCTGTTTGCCACCTGTGAGAGCAATCATGGCACACCATGCAGGTGAGAGGGACCGTCCCTTCACTCCAGAGGAGCTGGATACCCTGTTTGATGAGGTCCTTCTCCTGTATGTTCAGCTCTATGGCTCACCAGAGGAACAGGTAATTATCTCAAATACATATTTAACTCTATTTAACTGCTTCTTTTCTATTCCCAAAGGCTACAGTGTACCTCTGAGTGTCAGAGTGTAGGCAGTATGTTGATTGCATTTATTGTGTGGTGCCTACATAGGACACACATGTAATGGATTATGGGGCCCTGTACTTGGTGGAGAGAAGATCACCATTGTAATGTGCGATAAGGGTGATTTCTACTTGTGTTAATTTCTTATATCTAAGCTGGCCTCAAGCTCATAGTAGCTACAATGAGTTCTCGAATCACATCATGGTATATGTGCATAGTTATGTATAGGCTTTACACCATGAGCCATGTCTGTATACTGTTATACATATTTGAGGCTGTTAGCCATGTGTACCGTCCCATAGATCACTCAGCCCACATCAGACTTTATAAAACTGCTGTCTGGGAGGTAGGTATACCTCACAGACCACTTCTGAGTGCCAAACAAACGTATGCTCACATCTGAGATGGGCAGAAGGGTCACTTTTATGTATTGAATTGGTGGAAATGTGAGGTTCATGTGGGATAAGTAGCCTCAGACTGCAGAGAGAAAGGGCTGCTAATGATTTGTGGGCAGTCTGAGCCATGGCCCAGCCTGGGCCAGAGTTTCTGTGGCAGGAGAATAGGTGCACAGAGTAATGTCCCTGTAGACCTGCTGATCCATGAATGTCCCCAGAAAGAGTTATCTGTACCACTAGTAGCCCTGATAGCTGTTACATGGATAATACAAGGAATGGTGACAGAGGTGACCCCCTGACCTGATACTTCTTTCCATTGGCCCACAGTGTCAGTGTGTGTCTATCACTAATGACAGTCCCCTTACTCACACAGGTCTTTTGACACTTTTCCAATAGTGGTGCTTCCACTGTACAGGGCTATTGCACATCTGAGGCATGAACAGTGCAGATAGTGGGTTACTTCTGAACAGATTTATAAATGTGAATCATCTGCTTGGTTATAATATTTCCTATTACACAACACATACAATGGTATTTTGATTGCCATTCCTGTTACAGTGCCACATATGGCAAAAGGTGTGTCCTATGATGGCAGTACATACCACACAAGCGTATTCTGACGTACTATTCTATCCCAATAAGTAGTCCACATGTACCCACATCCTCCATAGAGGTAGCTCTCACTGGCACATATACCAGCCCTCACATTGTGACCCATAGTCTTAGGATGTTGTGTATACTATGGTACTCGCCTCTATGGACCATATGCATCAATGCTAAGGGCCTGGCAGGAAAGGTCTCTGGGCAGTCATGCACAGGTAGTTTGCCCTTCAGAAGGTCAAACTGGTGTGCTGTGTGTCATGGTGCTTCACATCACATTCCATGTAGGATGGCCCTGGCCTACATAATGTTAGTGGGCGGCCTCAGTCAGTGTAGGTCATGACTAGGGTTGAGGTTAATCATCAGATGACCACAAAAGTATGTATACATGCTTTAGTTGTGCTTAGCATGTGACACGGACACATGTATTATGTTGACTCTTGACGAATGTGTGTGCTAGATGTCAATGCAATATGTATCAATCCTACAGTTATCCTCAAACTTCCAGTTACAATCTGTTTCTACATCTATTACATCCATACAGGTCAATGCCCATCAGAAGGACATTTGGAGAGCCATCGCCCGGAAGGTGCATACCCTGGGGGTCTTCAACCAGCTTAGGGTCCACTGCAGAAAGAGGTGGGAGGACCTCCAGCACTGGACCCAGAAGATCGTGGAGGTCCAGCTGGGGGAGTCCTCCCAAAGTGGAAGGGGAGCACGTCAGACCCTGACTGCCCTGATGGCCCGCATACTGGCGTCGGCCTACCCAGAGTTTGATGGGCAGTTGAGGGCCCAAATCAGCTACATGGGGGTGAGTCCTGGCCAGAGCCATACATGTTATATTGTCAACTTTGAGTGTTACAGACAGGCATTTCACCACCCATTTTGGTGGTGGCTCATGTGCCACACACAAGAGGAGTCCTTGTTAGTGTAGGTCTGGTAGTAGGTGCATACTGCTGTGCTGTGCCAATTGTCTTTATGGCCTGGAACACAGCAGACTCCTGTCCACATCCAATTTTCTCCTTTTGAGCAGACACCTGGATGGTGACATGCATGAGGGGGTGAGATGTAGAACTGTATGGATCATATTTGACTGTCTACACTGGTCCTTACAAGGCAGTCTGAGCTTACAGTACCACACAGTGGTGCGATGTGCCTGCCCATTGGGACTCTAGTGATCCCTCATCTTCATGTCATAGATGATCAATCAGGAACACCCAAAACCTTCAAATGTGTATTGGCTTGTGGATATAAAATCTATGAGTGGTGTCATTAGTTTAACAAGCAGGACTGGGGATGTTCATATGGCTATATGGAGTCTTGTGCTATGTGAATTCTGAATATCTGCCTCTCAAATGTTTGGACCTCAAAGTGTTCAGGGAACTTTATATTCTAAATGTGATACATAGCTAAACTACATGTGTACAGCTTTCATTTGACTTTTCAGGTAATAGACATATGTTGTAATTTAGAGTGCAAAGTGTCATCTGTGTGCAATAAGCATTTGCATGTGACTTGATGTCTGCCACAACACTAATTGGCAGTACATTGGTGTTGAACTTGACCTTCAGCACATCATGATGTGTTATAAGTAATAGTTAGATTTGTTTAACTCTAGGCCTGGTGTGAGCATTGTGTAAATCTGACACTTGTATCCATCCCATTTGGTTTCATCATTTTACAGTGGTATACTACAAGTGCCAAAGTGTGCAAGGTGATCAACTATCCTAGTATGGACATAAGTATGGAGTGTATAAAACTCGATCAATGCATTTGGGCCTGTCTGGGGTTATGACATGAGTGGACCCAACCCTTTGCAGGTTATGTAGCATGCATGCATGTGCTCATGCTAAATTTGAAACCTATAGAGTGAACCATGAAGCTGGTGTGATATGTGGACTTCTTCAATGTTTTCTGTTGATTTGTTGTGGTCAGGTGTGAAAACGCAGTTGCAATAAGCCCATGTTACATGTCATTTCAGATACATCCAGGACAATAAAGAAGGGGCCAACATCGGGGACACAGCTGGTCACATTGGTTCCAGCCGTGAGATGTCAGACACAGAGGGACCCAGTGACCAGGAGGGTGTGGGGAGTGCATCGGAGGACAGCAGCTCAAGCTCTTCACCTACTGAGTCATCCTCCAGTGAACACTCCAAAGTGGAGGCGGACCCCACAGGATCAATACCACATTCATCCTTGTCCGCCACCGCCAGTTCCATCACCACACTCCCTGTTGTCCCCCAACAAGTTGGCCGTACCCGCTCCCCTAAGAGGAGAGCAATCTCCTTCGCTCCAGGCACCTTAACCCCAGCCCCTGTTAGCCCCACTGCCCTGAGTGAGGAGGCTATTGATCTCCTGAGGAGCATCTCCGTGGGTCAGAATTAAGTCCTGAATGCCATCCAGGAACAAGGCAATCAGCTTACCCAGATGGTGGCCTACCTGGAAGGCATTCACACTGCAATGTCTGGCTTACAGAGATATTTTCAGGCTCTGGCCTCCTCCCTCACGCAAGCCCTCCACCCATTCCTACCTTCCCGCCTCACCTCTTTCCCCCTTACCCATCCAAATTTCCTATTCCCATCCCAAGCACTCACACATCTAAGCAAGCACACACTTCATCGGATAAAGCATCACACACAAACACACAACATCAAAAAAACTCAAACATGTATGCACACAGAAGACACTCACCCCCTCACCACCCCAGCATACCCCCAGACACCACAGCAACACACACAGAGCCCTTCAAAGCCACACCCGCACCCGCAGACAACACAGTGACACACAGAGCTCTCCAGAGCTACACCCATACCCACAGACAGCACAGCAACACACACAGAGCCCTCCACAGCCACAAATATACTTGCAGACAACACAACAACACACACAGAGTCCTCCACAGCCACACCCATACCCACAGACAACACAGCAACACACACAGACTCCTCCACAACACCAAACAAGTCCACAGCACACACAGGCACAACACGAAAATGCTCACAGTCACCCACACAACACAACACACAGTGCAGACAGTAGACACAGCTCACACTTCCACTCCCTCTTCCTCCCAACACGGACTCCATCCTGAACATCCTTCCCGTTTTCCCCTTGACGATGTCTTATTTGCCCTTGCCTATGTGAAACATGACCACCCAATCCAAAAAACCTCTCCCATACCCATCCCTTCCATTTCCCACTCCACCCCTGAGAAACAGCATCCCCACCCCCCTGAACCCAGCCCAAAAATATAAAACCAAAAAACATCCTCCCAAAGACAAGCCCAACCCTTCCACTTCCCACTCCACCCCTGAAAACAGCCCCCCCTGAAACCAACCAAAAACCCCTCAAACCCAAGAAGACCCCTCCAGAGGACAAAGCCATCCCTTCCACTCCACCCCTGAAAAACAGCATCCCGCCCCCCCTGACCCAGCCAAAAAACCCACAAACCCAATAGGACCCCTGCCAAAGACCAACCCATTTCTTCCACTTCCCAAAACTAAACCCACCCATCCCTAAACATCTACCCCACCCAAGTACCATCTTCGAGGTGCCTGCTGTGCCCAATGGATGCCCCTTTGTGAGGAGGTTCCCTGGCAGTGTCCGTAAGGGCAAGTTTGGTGGCACAGCATTGTGCTGTGGCACATATTACAATGGACTGGCCATTGGCCTTTGTTTCCCTTGATAGGTTGTTAAAGCTGTAATAAAGCTTTTCATAATTTGGAACACGTTGGTCCTGCCATTACTATTCTAACTATTTGATGTTCTTGTATTGTTAGTGATGTGTGACTACAGTTGTGTTTGTTTGATGTCTGATTGCTGTTCCATTTGAAGTTTTTAGAATGATGTGACCTTGGTAACCTGCATGAAAAGTGACCATCAGTAGTGACATGGAAGACAAGTGAGAAAGGGCAAAAGGAGTATGGGATCTTGGTTTGAGGTGCAGTCATAGGGCCTCATGGTAGTTGCATGATTTCTATGTGGACTTGCCAAGACTTGACAAATGGTAACCTGCATGAAAATTGACCATCAGAAGTGACATGGCAGACAAGTGTGAAGGGGCAAAAGAAGTATGTCACAGATTTTAATAGGTGTGATATTGATGAGGAGGTGCTGTTGTTGAACACAAATTGATGCACACATCACTATCACTGAATATGATTTGTAAGCACATGACCATTTGTGTACAGTGTTTCTGTGCAATATCAGTGTTTTGGCCTAGGAGGGCATCCTACAGATGTCTTTTTGATATGCATATGAAACAATCCCAGACAGGGTCCCTAAAAATATGTTTTACTTAGGGACCCCAACTCCCTTGCCTGGTCCATGGCGGGGCATCGTTTTGCTGAGGAGTCTATGGAAACTGGTAGTTGAATGACTTACCACCGATTTAGTCCACAACAGAGTAGGTTTTAGACCTGATCAAGCAGGTACAGAAGCAGCAGGATGCGTACTATTGGCTCTAAGGTGGCACAAGACGTGTAGCGGTGAGGTTCCCCTTATATCCCTCCCTTTCAGCAGTCTCATATGTGATGGTTGGACCGCCACAGTCATGCCGGCTGTAAAGCAACTCCTAATTGGGCCATCGGTTTCACTGTCGGTCCATGTCTCCCATAGGCTCATTGACCTATTCCGTGGTCGCCACGGTTGGATTTGGCTGGCAGTGTCAGCGGAACCGCGATGGTGTTTCTTTCATGTAACCGCATGACTTTTAATACAGCGATCAGACAGCTGAGGTCGCGGTGGTCAGACCGCAACCGCGGGCACGGCCGTTTCTGGGCCACCGAACTTGTAATCAGGCCCTAAATGATGACAAGGCACACACAGCCATTCAACCATGCCCTGTTAGTGTATTTAAGTGCTGTGAAGCAGAGTTCTGGTTCAGTGGAGCTGGGCATTGTCAAGAGCCTCACAGCTCTCTATGAAGCACTAAATGCCAGTACTCCAGCAAATAGCAATGCCAAATGTCATGCTTACAGTGTGATCGCCAGGAGGGGCGTCAGTCATGGCCTCTGCTGTTAGTCACACTGCATTTGTGACTCTAGAAGTTACAAGTAGGAGGAAAGTGTGTGCTTGAAGTGTCCATAGAGCATTACTAGCTCAGTAGAAGGAGTTGACTCCAGGCACTTTCAAGCAGCAAAAGCTAAGTGGAAAAAAAGAGTGTGTGTGTAGTCGAGCACTCATAAATATGCAAATGAATGTGCTGGCTGCCTCTTGGCCCTTCTCTTTTTGGTGGCAATTCCAGGAATTGTGCTGTATCCATGGCAGGATTAAGTCAACACTGGATGAAAGCCTGGCCACAGCTATTTGTAGAAATTCTTAGCATCTATGTAAAAAAATGTGCTATACAATACACTATCTGACTATTTTTTTAAACATTTCCCAGCTGGCGAATGCCCCTGCACCAACTTTGAGAGAATTGAGCTTATTCCCTTGCTCATTGATATTTAGGTCCAGTATTACGCCCCACCACTTTTGAAGATCACCATTCTGCCACTGAATGGTATGCTCTTTATCGTCAACTTAGTGGTTTAATAAAAACCCAAGGTTATGGAACTAGCATCAACTGTCATCGTACACTTGGCTCCAGAAATAAAAGGTTGTAGGGATGGAACATTTATAATTATTTCACTGCCTTGAAGAAAAACCCTTTTCTTCTCCCCAAATTTTTCTTCTCCCAAAAATAAACTAACACTTTTCATTAAAACCACTCAAAGGGGTTCTGTTGTGGTCTTGTTCCTATTAGTCAGTACTGCCCTATGTCATCTGGGAAGAATGTTGA
Source organism: Calotriton arnoldi (assembly GCA_963921515.1). Classification (NCBI taxonomy): domain Eukaryota; kingdom Metazoa; phylum Chordata; class Amphibia; order Caudata; family Salamandridae; genus Calotriton; species Calotriton arnoldi. The sequence goes on from CAWUFW010005146.1 coordinate 301,877, forward strand.
GTATGTCATGCTTCCATGGTGACAGTGGAAGCGGAGTTCAGTTGAGAGCATGGACCACTGCATTGCTCAACCTTCCTTGTTGGGGGGGAAAAATAAAAACTTGGTGTAAATCAGCAAACCAGTTCCACCTGCTTTATTAAAGGACTTTACAAAGAGAATGAGTGGTCTCTAAAGGAACAGGCCAATTACAACAACTACATTTTAAAACCAATCCACACGTGATTGTTGTACCATAAGACATTGCAGTAATGTATGAGGTGTTTGGTAGCTTTAAGAACTTGTTATGAGCGAGCTCCTACTTTGCAGAGTGAGCTCACTTGTCAAAAGTAAATGCATTCTGGTTGCTAGGTTTCTTTTAAGTTACTGCTTTATGGCATGCATTGGTTGCTCAGTCTCCGTTGGGAGTCTGATGCATGAGGACAGGCTACGTGTGTGCTCCTTATTTATTACTTTGTAATTCACAAAATAAATACTGTACTTATTTCCTCTAGGTTCTCAAAGTCTCTATCACATTTGGCAATGATTTATCAAGAAATATGAGATTTTAGAGAATTTGGAGCCTGCCACTTACTCCGGATAACCCACGCTATCATCGATATAATTTCACTCGTCAAAGCCGTTACCCGGTGAGTGCTTCTCTTGTACCTCCTGGAACCCATTCAGCCCAAGGCTACTTTTGGGCTATTTCAAGTGCAGCTCTGCCTACTCCCTCTGTTTGCTCTGCTTCTTCAACACAGGTGAGCCACCGAGCCAGCATGCTTCTGTATGCGCTTGATATAATTTCTTCAGTTTACATGCTTGTCCTGCAAGTAAATGCACGTGCATATGTCCTCCTAGCACTAACTTTACTTGTCTGATCTGTTTCTGTTTTAATTATCGACGTTGTGCCAGCACACTTATATTTAAATGCCAGTGCTACATTGCGTTGGATATTTCAAGTTTACAACAATTGTTCTTTATAACTTGAGAGCTTTCGTTTGAATTGGCTCAAGTGAACTTGGGAATACTTATTGACCTCTCAGAAGTATGTCATTACCTGTATCAACTCTTCAGTGGATGGTGGCATCTTAAACAATTCTTTTCAATGGCTTCTAACAATTTAGCTCATATCTCACCATTTCTTCAACTTCCTGGCAAGCCTCTGATTAAGTGGAATGCTTGGTTAAGATCTTTTGAGAACTATTTATGGGCAATTGGAGCAGATAGCTTTGAACTTAAAAGAAAGGCTTCTATTTTGTTTAGTCATTTGGGAAATCAAAGGCAGCAAGTTTGGATAATTTGCCTCCAGTTGCTGCCACATCTGGAAAATCTGGAGATTCTAATGAGTACTCAGAAGCGATTACAAGACTTAGTGTCAAATTCTCAGAACAACCTGGTGTTCTATTGGAGAGATTTATTTTTTTCAGAAGAAACAAACAACTGATAAAACAGTTGAAGAATTCATATCAGCATTGTTACTGTTACATGCAATTTTGGAGCATCCACTGACATATACACTTTAGATCAGATTGTGTAGAGCTGCTTTTAAAAAAGATACAAGAAAGGCTGCTCAGCCGCAGAGACCCTCCATTGTCAGAGGTTGTTGATCTGGCCAAAAGCATTGGACCTTCAATAATCTCCAGTCAAACGATGGCTCAGGAATCCACTCAGACATCTTCTCCAATTGTTAATGCTGTGGGGGTATTCTGAACATGTTGATGTCGTACAAATTAAGGGCAACGTTTTTAAGAATGGTCAACATAATACTAACACTTTTTGTTTCAGGTGTGGATCTAAATCCCATTTAATCAATTAAATGCAATGTCCTGCAGTGGGCAAACGATGCAATAAGTGCAACAAATTAAGTCACATTCACAATGTTTGCAGATCTGGTAAACACCAGTTTAAAATACACAGTGTTGACTTAAATGAAGGGGACTGTCCGATGAATCTATCAAATATGGAGATTTACCCCTTGTCTACTAACAAAATTAAGGAACCATTATATCGGGTAACTCTAGGTTCCAAAATAGCTCTTAACATAATGTGTGACTCAGTTGCACCTATTACTATCAAATCTGAAACTTTATTTTACCAATTGAGGGGGTCTAATGTTATCCTGAGCACACCGGACATACATCCTAAAGCTTATGGTCATCAGGATACTGATATAGTTGGGTTCTTCATAGACACTGTGTCTTGTCTTGGCAGGTCAATATAGACTAAAATGTATATTGCAGTCAAGGGTAGAAATATAGTTGGCTGGCAGGACCTTGCAAACTTAGTCTTATGCGTGTGCCTGGTGCTGATACACCAGTCAGGGAAGCAAATGTTTCTTTACTCACTGCAGATGGTTTTAATCACACTGAAGATATTGTTAAGGATTTTCTGCATTCTTTTCTGATAAGATTGAGCTAATTCAGAAATATGTGCACAGAATTAGGTTGAAGAGGCATGCTATGCCTGTTACACACAAAGCCAGACCTGTCCCCTTAAGTGTTAAAGCTGAATTGAAAAAGCTATTAAAAAAGTTAGTTGGAGTTGGCATTATCAAACTCTGAACGGGTAAGTCCCATTGTAATTGTGTGCAAAAAGGATGATTAGATTCGCTTGTGTGCTGATCTGCGCAGTGTCAACTGGAACATTGTGATTGATTGCCATCCTCTGCCCAAGGTTCATGACTTACTTGCCAACATTGGAGACTCTACATTTTTCACACTTTTGGATCTCAAATCAGCTTACTACTAGATCCCATTAGATGAAAGGTCTCAAGAGTTAACCACCTGTGTAACTCCTTTTGTAGCATTTAAGTTTTGCAGAATCCCTTTTGGATTGGCTTCAGCAGCTAGTGCGTCATAGATAAGATATTGGAGGGTGTGAGTGTGGTACAAGCATTTCAAGATGATGTACCTGAACATAATCACACTCTTGAAACAGTTTTCACTAAATTTAAAGAGTTTGGTATCACTCTTCGCACAGATAAATGCACATTCTCAGCAGAAAACATTGACTACTTAGGTCACTCTCTTTTCATTGATTAAAGCTATTGAAGATGCACATCCACCCAGTGACAAAGATATACTTTGCTCCTTTCTCAAGCTAAGTGAATACTACTCAAGGTTTGTGCAAGGTTATGCTTTTATTGTGCAGCCCTTGAGGAATTTACTCAAGAAAGGAGTGAAGTATATCTGGACTGACGATGTGCAAGAAGCTTTTCAGAAAGTGAAGAATCTAATTATTACAGCCCCAACTGTAACTCCATTTGTAGCAGGCAGCAAGTGTATCATAACAATTGATGTCAGTCAAATTGGATTGAGGGCTGTATTTTTACCGTTATGCCAGGACACAGAAAACATCTTTGCCTTTGCCTCTTGCTCTCTCAGTAGTGCGGAAGCCAATTACAGAAACTTTGAGTGAGAAGCATTGGAATGCTGTTGGGTGGTGGAAAGGTTCTTGACTTTCATTTGGGGTTTCTATTTTGTTTTATTCACAGACCACAAACCATTGCACCACCTGTTGAGTGGAAATGGTTCAGGGAAAGCATTATCACAATTGGCCAGATTGTTATCAAAGATGCCAGAACTTAATTTTACAGTGAAATACATACCTGGTGGGAAAAACATAAGGGTATACTGTCTCTCCAGGTTAACCATCAGATGTGAAGAATACAACACACTTCAAGATAATGAGAATGTGATTGCTTGTGTGGAGGACATACTGCATGCCATGAAGAGTTAAGCTTCACCTGCATCGAGGGTTAAATAAAACTTGCTCCTCTGCATTTATTGTTGGCAGTTTGGAACAACCACAACACATTGTTCAATCAGCAAGTAATTATGGACTGCCTTAATTGTCATAAAAAATGCCTTAAATCTCTGGGTGACTTTCCATGTTTTCTAACCCAGGAGGGAGACCGTAATTCCAGAGCAGGGACTCCAGCACGCATCACGGCCCGAGTGCCGCCAATGCCACCCCACGCAATCTTCGCGATAGGAGGTGCTTATCAGGGGCACAGGAGACCCCTGGAGTGTGGGACATGCGCGAGTGTGCCTGGGCTGTGCCCGGGTAAAGCCCGGGCCAAGGTTGGGCCCGTCTGTGCCCGTCAGAGCCCGGAAGAGGCTGGGCTGGGCCACCCCGTGTCATTTTGCCCAGCGGATTGCGACCAGTTACATACAAAAAGGAAAAGATACTGTACTGCACTATACCAACATAGCGCCCCTCTGAATACTTCTTAAGCTCTCCCCTCATGGGCCTCTTGTTGATTGTGCTATTCTCTTGTGCTCTTACCCTGCGCACTGTGAGACTGAGCCGCAATGGGAAAGCGCAAAAACACTGAGGGAGGCTCGAAGGAAGTCTGCAAATAGAAGGTGAAGAAGAGAACTCGGACTATGAACCCAGCTACAGGGGGGGGGTGCTAGATCGTATTGATTCCTTGTTATCCGAATGTGAGGGTTTCCTTGATCCAAACCCAACTAACACTTCACCTAAGCACTCTAACACACAGGTACCTAGAAGTGCTACACACACTGGTCATATCGTCCATATACCAGCTATGTTTAATAGAGCAGCCAGTAGGAATCAAGCACCTGTTATTTTAAACTCGCAACCTAGCAGGTCTGCTAGTGCGGGCAATGAAGTGCAAGAGACCGCAGTCCAACTATCAGCTTTCCCCTGCAGTAATAGTTTTTCCCCGCTTTCAGAACATGTGGATTTACCAGAAATTACTATTAGCCTGGTCAGTGGGGGGCAAAGAGAGGGAACAGAGGCTAACATATGCCAAAACAAGGACGCTCGACCAGTTGCAAGCCCAGTCTTGTATCCAAATAATCTAGATAGCAATATCGGAGACTGTCCATTAAGTTACAAAAATCCCATATTAAATGATGTACCTATGCAAAGCTCATTAACACTGAAAATTAATGATCCAGTGAAGGAAATTAGAGTGCTTAAAGCAACTGTTGGCAGTCTTTCCGACTCACTAAGCAAGGTACTTTCAGATGTCCAACTTGTTAAGAAACAATTGGGATTCCAATCAATCCGCGTAGAGAGCGATCTAGGGGGGACAGACAGTGTTAGTCAGCTATCAGGGGACCCTCCAAGTCATAATGTAGGAAGAACAGGCAGTGGAAATATAATCCCTAGTGGTAAGGTTGATCATCTACATTCTGGACATCTGAGTGGGGTAGGTCAAAATAGGATTGGTTTCCAGCAACCTATTAACTTGAACGAGGCCCGAAGACCCTTACCCAGTCCTGCATACCATCAGGCAAACATGACCCCTGTCTCTCATTTCGCTGATAGGACTCTTGACCTGAGACGAACAGTATACCTGGTCAATGTACCAAAGCTCCCCCCTAGTTTATATAAAGAGGATGAGGGTGCATTGTTAAACAAGTGCATTCACTGGATTCGACAAGTGAGGGGTGCCAGTCCGTAATTAGGAATGACATCATTGGGGCAAAAAGATACTCTTACACGGGGGCTGCCCCTGATATTATTGCACTTGTCCTGTCACATCGAGATTTTGTTGAAAATCTGGTAGCTTTTGATATACGCACTCAACATCTCACTAAAACCAATATTCGCTTTAAATATAATCCTCCGGAGAAGGTTTTAGAGAGGAACCTAGTTTACCCCGCAACATCTCAAAGTGGTGCATCTCCTCTTCGAGAGCTAGATTGAAGGTCCCTCTCACCCCCGCTGCTTGTACTCAGGTCACCAATTCAGCATATACTAGTGATCTCATTGTATCCCACCTATAAAGCAAATTCTACCCCCAAAATGGGAAGCTCTATCAGGGCTGAGAGTGAGGGAAGTCGCACACCAGGATCCACAACCCCTAGGGATGGGCTGACATCTGACAAACATCTATCACCATGCAGTATATCGTTCTTATCTTGGAACATTGCTGGATTGAGGTCAAGTGTGCCTCCCCGGACTGGAATACCTTTATTGAATAGTTTGATATATGCGCTGTTCAAGAAACTTGGTCCGTATAATCACTACATCATCCGGGGACTTAAACTATTACATTCCAGCTACCCAAGGTGGTAAGGGTTGCCCATCGGGGGGTCTCACAATATGGGTCAGACAGGTTATCGGCCTTAAGATACTGGCACTTCCGATAGAGAGTAACGATATTTGTGCTATTCGGTTGGTGTGTGGCCCCTATGGTAACATCGACATTTACAATGTATATGCAAGAGGTCACAGGGGGATGAAGGTCCGAAACAATGCATGTCTTAAGCGAGTCCTTAGATAATCTTTCTTGGGCCACCTCTGTTGTAATAGCAGGGGACTTAAACACAACTTTTGAGCCCCTTGATAGTCAGAAAAACGACTTGGCGTGGGAGGAGGACGAACAGTGGGGCATCCCATACCTGGAAATATCTCCAATTAAAAGATGGACAGAAGTAGCCATTCAATTGAAAGCCCTATGCTTAGAATACGGCCTAAGGGCGGCCAACGGTAGAAACATCTCCGATAGGCAAGGGGCCAATAGGTTTAACAATAGCTACCTCTCAAGCCATATTGACTATCTTTTAATAAGTTTGAAATTATGGCATACTCTTGAGGACATGGCTGTGTTGGCTCGTGTGGAGAGCGATCATAATCCTCTCTGCTCCATGTTTGTTTTTAGGGAACTACAAGCACAAATTCAAACCCATAATTAATTTATCACTGGTGATTTGCAATCTACCAACGACATGCAGAGAGTAAAATGGCCTATGATTTTAGAAAAACCGGAAATATTGTCCACTATCACCAGCGATGATGAAAACACCTTAGCAGAGATGGAGCTCTTTCTCCTTACCTCCCAGCCTCTTAAAGAAATAACACTGCTGCACAATACATTATTTACAAAAATGCATTCATACTTTCAAAGACCCTTTAGGGCTAATGCGAAGGGTACCCAGTCACGGCATCACTGGTATAGCAAAGAGTGTAAACAAGCCCATGGATCCGTGGGGGAGACAATTAGATCAGGTGACTTACCTAGAATAAAAAATGGTAGGAAAATTCATAAAAAGGCATTGGTAACTGCAAAAAAATCCTGGGATGAGAATAGATGGCAGTATTCGAAACAGGCATGTCCCAGGAATAATACCCAACATTTTTGGAACCTGGTAAAATGGGGCAGGGGTGGAGTAGCACCGCCCCCTCAAAATCATGTAGACCCCAATACCTGGGTTAATCACTTCGCTCTACAATATGCCATTGATGACGCAGAGGACTGTGAACCTTTTCTGATGAATTTGTATTCAAATGATAACGTGTTTGACCTGGTAGATGTAGGTGCAGCCCTTGGTGCCATCACAGGTGGGGGAGCACCAGGCATTGATAACATCCCCGCAGACATTTTTTTGCAGGACAAGGCTAAATGGAGTCTGTATAAAATGCTACTGGCTAATGCCATCGCCCACGGTGCCCCCATCCTGTAAACATGGTGGGACGGAAATCATTCCAGTATATAAAAAAGGGGACAAGTCCTTGCCAGGAAATCACAGGCCAATAAGCCTGATAGATGCAATCCAGAAAGTGGTTGCCCGACTTGACCTGGCAAAGGCCCAAGAATGGATAGACGATAATGACATCCTTAGTCCACTCCAGGGAGGTTTTCGGGCTCACATAAGTACCATAGACCAGATATTTCGATTTGTCTTAATATATTGGCGGACCGAAGAACTTGGCAAGGGCAGCATGTATGCTGCCTTTGTCGATCTTCAATCAGCCTTTGACCTGGTCTCACGTAACAAGTTATGGGTGGTACTACAGGAGCTGGAGATGCCCACTGATTTACTTTCCCTTATCGTCCGCCTTCACGAGAAAAACCTTTGCACAAATACGTTGGGGAGCACAGGGGAATAAGACCAACCCTTTCCCTGTAGAGAAGGGAGTACGTCAAGGGTGTGTAATGGCACCCACCTTATTTTTACTTTTTATTAATGGTGTTGCCAAATTTCTATCTATCACTCCCACCGATGCACCAGTTTTAGCAGGCAAGAAGATTCTGATTTTAATGTTCGCAGATGATACGCTTATTATTTCGAAAACTCCTAGTGGGCTACAGCGTGCACTGCGACGCTTTGAAGATTTCTGCTCTCTACTAGGCTTAAAAATTAACGCAACAAAAACTAAGTTTATGACTTTTAACCAGCATAGATGATTCAAGGGTAGTATGGTAATGGATGGGTCACCCCTTGAACAGGTAGAGGCATTTATCTATTTAGGTATTACTCTGCAGAAGGAATTGAGATGGAGGCCACATATTAACACCATGGCACTAAAGCACCGGCAATGAGCTGGCGTCCTAAGAAACGAATTTAAAACATCCGTAACCAAGCCTCTTAGCCCGGTGTTGCATATTTATAATGCAAAGGTGGTAAGCTAAGTCTTATATGGTGCTGAACTATGGGGCTTTGAGAAACTTACACAGCTAGCTATATCAGAGAAAGGGTTCTCTGAGTGATTACAAGCTTACCACAAAGCCCCCCACGCTACCTTTGCGGAATGACCTAGGCAAAAAAAGCTCCAGTAGATCTAGCTAGGTTACGCCCCATTCTGTACTGGCATAGAATATGGAGCACGCCGGAATTGGCCACCTTTGCAGAGGGTCTCAAGAACATTATCGATGCTGATCATTTCCATAAAATTAACTGGCTGCATGATATCAGAAGCCTCCTGGTCAGAATGGGTCTGTCGCATCTGTGGGAAACACCATCTAGCTCCCAGTTTGCATCAAGGGACTTGATTAAGGAAAGATACTGGAAATTGGTTGAACACGATGCAATTAGAGGTAATGATTGTACATCGTTGACGGGAAGCTTTTTACTAACAAAATCATGGCTGAGCTTTGAGTACTAATGGGATGCTATCTCAAAGCCTCTTGATCGTAAATTATATTTTCAATTTAGAGTGGGCTGTTTACCACTAAAGTCTTTTACTGCTAAATGGATTACATCAGGTGACAACAAATGCCTTATTTGCACTGACCTAGAAGAAACCTATGCGCATGTATTGTTTTTCTGTCCCGCCTATTCCGGTCCCTGAAAAGTATGGTTGGCGCAGACATGCAAGAACATGGGCACAAGATCATGTAGTGTTGCCTTGAGAATTTTGTACACTGATTCATCACTCCGCTATGCATTCCCAGTAGCAAAGTTTTTTAATGGATGTGGTCTATAAGATCTCAATTGCCGACCACAAACAATTAAACTTGGAATTATGCTACCTGTGGATGTGAAATAATTCTTTTAACATTGACCTGTGGTATTTAGTACTGGTTTTTATTGATTTAGCCAGGAAATGATAAACATAACTGATTATGCTCCTCATTGTAAGACTTTCCTGCATCATAAGGCACTGGGACGAACTGATTTTATATAGGCTTATTTGCACATATTTTTACAATATTTTAAATTCTCTATATTATTATTATTTTAATGGTATTTTATGCACAATGCTTTTATGTATTGTCAAATAAAGCGTCTTTGAAGAAAGTACCACACCTTCTGAATTGTTCTGACGCAAAATGATAAAGGGATCTAGTAGTCAACAAACAAGGAATGTTAATGGAAGAATGGCAGCAGATGAAGATGGTGATCCAATTTTTTTATCAATCAAAAAAGAGAGGGGGGACTAGGAGCTAGTTGAGGTCCAGTACCCGTGCTCCATGTAGCAATATCATGTGGGTAAAAAAAAAGCCTTGAAGGAAGAGGAATGAGCTTCTGAAGCTGAGAAAGATGAAGTATGGAAAGGCTTGATAGATTGTGTGGTGGAAGGTTATCTTGTGTTGTCAACAAAGACAAAAAAAAGTCCGGAATGTAAGGAATGAGTTGTGCTTTATGGATGGCAGTTTGAGTTTGTATTGTGGTGATCGGCTAGTACTTCCTACAGGTCTCAAGAGTAAAATGCTTAGTTTGTTCCATGAGAGACATTTGGGGGAACCCTCACCAAAACCAGGGTGAGGGAGAAATATTGGTGGCCTGGTTTTGATAAGCAGACAGAAGTTGTAGTGAAGGAATGCTTGCTCTGTGCAGGGAGTGATAAGTTCAAACTTGTAAGAATGACTCTGCTCTCATGTAGGAAGGTGGAATCTGACTATATGGTTGCCCCCACTTTTTTTATGGTGTTTTGCTGGTTTATGACTTAGTTGGACTGGGACCCTGCTATTCAGGGCCCCAGTCTATCTGCTCTCTCTAAACGACATGGAGTGCACTCTAGGTGCACTAGTGATTGGATACTGTGGTGCCTTATGAGTCCCTAGTATATGGTACCTTAGGTGCCAAGGGCATAGGTACTTCACAGGCCTACCAGGGGCTGCAGCATGTGTTATGCCACCCCTGGGAAGCAGTCTAAATCTGACACCACAGGCCTGCTACTGCAGCCTGGGTGAGGTGGTGCTAGCACCCCTCACTGAGATATAGGTTTCCTATATCTCTCCTGCACACACATATAAACCTATCAGTCACCCCTAAGGCAGGCCCTATCAATCCTGAGGGCAGGGTGCTTGGCTTCTATGTGAGGGGGTGCCTCTGCCTGAGCAGGGCCCCTCTGCAGCTCTCAGAGTCTATTCTCTGGTGCTGTTTGTGGATGCGGTTAAACCATATACTATTAAGTGCATTATATCCTCGCGGTAAATGCTAACTTTGGAATGGCTGCATCAAAACATGTCGTGTTTGGTGTCAAACATCTTGGAATACTACCCCCCACCAATCTTGGCGGCGGGGGTAGCATTCCACCCTTCTAGAGGGATAAGACATGTACCTGCTGTGGAAACGCGGTAGAATCCTAAAGAGCCCTGGCATCACAAAATGGATGCCACCAGTCACAGACACTGGGCTGCCCTCCTGCTGATGACCGAAACTCACAGTGGAGGAAGCCCAACAATAGGCATCCTGTCACAGGGAGGTGTAACCACCTCCCAGACAGGGTTTAGTGTATTGGGGCTGGGTGGGTGCACTCTTAGAGTGCTTTGAAGTCCTGCACTGGGGGAGCAGAAGGCTCCTCTGTGCATATGCCAGTTCAAACCAGCTCAGGGGCTACCTGCCCCTGCTCTGGCGCGAAACTGGACAAAGGGAAGTGGGTGTAGCCACCCCTCCCTTGACCCTCCCATAGGTGGGGTCATAGAGCTAGTCCATCCCCTCTTTTTAGTATAAGAGGGGGAACCTTGCCATTGCAAAGCAGATAACCCCTGGACGACGCTCTACAGAAGAATCCTGGCCCTTCGACGTTCCACTACCTTTGGAAGACAGAAGAATCTCCCTTGGAGTCAAGGAGTGACTCCCCTGCTTGGCAGGCACCAAAAACGACAACGACGGTCGCAAACTACGCCGCTCCCGCCGGAGTCCGAAGTCCCTGCAGCCCAAGAAGTGGATTTCCTGACCTCTCCCAGGCCATCGTGAGTCCCCAGCGAAGCTGAGGCAAGTGGACCCCACGAGTAACGAGGAACCGCGACCCCTGGGTACCGTGCACTATTGTCGAGTGCAACCCCTTCACAACGTTCTACGAACTTGTGCTTTGGACCACGTGTGGTCCCGACCTCCAGCAGGAATCCCTCCGAAGATCAGAGGCCTACACCGTCCCGAGTGACCGTGGGCCCCTGTTGAGTGATTCCGCCCGAGGTGTCTTCGCGATCCCTTGCCCGCTGGCTTGTGGGTCCCCAGAAGACTTCTTAAAGAAACTGAAGGGCTCCCCTGGTTGCTCCAGGCCTGCCCTGACTTACCCTCGCTGGGTGAGTTCCTCAGACCTTGCTGGTCTGCGCCAACAACTTTTCTTCATCTCCCCGAGACTTGCGTCTGCCAAGGCTTGTTGGCTCCGATTGAGTTGCCGACACCGCAGTCAGCTGCAGACGTTGAGGGACACACCGAATCCAGCTCCTGGTCGTCGTCGACGCCTCCTGGACCACGTGGCTGAAGAGTCAAGGCACCTGCAACCGACCTGAAGCGACCGACGACGGTGGGCATCCATCTTCCTTGCCCCGGGTCACTGCCAAGTGACTTTGAACACTGTCCCCTCTGCTTTCAGGTCATCCTTCTCCAGAATCCAGGCTTGGATTCCACCGGACACTTCTTCAGCTCCCGCAAGCAGCAAGTCTTCTTTGTTCGCCATTGAAAACGACGCCGCGACCCGACACCAAAGGACACCTGTGCACCCGGCTTCCCTGGGTGAGGTAACTCCAGCACTACGGTGCTCCTGTGGGTGTGGGCCCTAGAACTACTTACCCTGTAAGTGACTTGCTTGTAGGTTCTCCCGAAGTATCCTAAAACTCTTTATTTCCAACCGCGACTTGCCCCATTGAAGTTAACGGCGATTCGCGCCTGTGTATCCACACTGCACGCGTCCCCCGTGGGTCCTTTACTTACCTGCCTTGGGTGGTTTTGTGAGGCCCCAGCACTTCTGAAGGCCCTAGGCCTTGTCTCCCTGCAAGTCGTTGTTTCTAAGTCTCTTACTTAGTATATGGTCTGATACGCCCCTAGGGCCCCAGCCATATTTTGTGCTTAACTTATTGTGAAACGTTGATTTATGCATATGTTTGTCTTCTAATCTCATAAAGAGATTAGTAGAGAGTTATTTAGAAATAAATACATATATATTTGATATATATACCTGTGTGGTGTCTTTTCATTTGGTGATTCAAGAGATTATATGGTAAAACAAGCTGCTTTACATTCCTCCGAGACTTAGCCTGAAGGCTGCTCTCCACAGCTACCACTAGGATAGCTTTCTTTAAAAGGTTGTCTTAAACCTATCTACCATAAGAGTCGATTTGCCCTGGTGCAAGGTGTCCACTTTAATTAGTGAACAGCATATACCAGGCCAACTTCTCACATTGGTGGGCAGCGTGTGGGATTCCAGCTTGCCATTGTTTTACCAGAAAATCTCTATTTGAATTACTAACTGAAAACCATTATAGGTACTCAAGGTACATATAAAGTCAAGCTTAGTATCAATAAGTTCTACTGAACTTAGAGCTGTGTGCCAAGGGATAGCACACCCTTTCCACAGCTCAAGCTAGGATCAGTAGGCCACAAACTAGTGTAGGTAGTACAACACTGCACAACACTAGAATGTCCTTAAAGGGTGGACCCAGTGGATCCACTCAGCCTCAGTATAAGGACATGGCTTTCTCTGACTTGAGAGCCATGTGTGTTGACAGACACCTGAGGATAGGACAGAGTCCCTCAACCCTGCACCTGATAGATCTGCTGACAGCAGATGACCTGAGATTGGCTCTAGGAGCTAAAGGGTTTGAATCAGTGGGTGGGTCAGTCATAGTATCTGGGTCAGATGATGAAAATCAGAATGACCAAGACTCTGTGATTGAAGGGCCAGGCTCCCAGGAGCCTGAAAAGGACAGAGGAATTCTCCCTAAGAGAACTGGCAGAGTGGATGAGAGGCACAGATCCCCTTCCAGGGAATCTGACCACTCTTATCACTCTGGCAGAGAATTTGTCCAGCAGAGGAGCTCATACTTTTCCTTAAGAGAGACCTCCTCTGAGAGAAGGTGCAAACTGCTCCAGTATGAGGAAGCCAGAGTGGCCCTCAGAACCAAGCAGTTGGCACTGGATAGGGAAGCCCTGGAGATCCAGAGAGCTTCTAGAAAAGAGGGGTTAGAACCCCCTGGTGGCAGCAACAGTGTCCCTAGAGGCAGAGAATATATTCCTGACCATAGGAACCTGAGCAAGGTTGTTCCTCCCTACCAGAGTGGGGATGATATCCACAAGTGGATAACTGCTATGGAGAGGGCCTGTAGAGTACAGCAGGTCCCCCAAAAGCAGTGGGCAGCAATCTTGTGGCTCTCCTTTTCAGATAAAGGAAGAGACAAGCTCCTCACTGTTAGAGAGGAGGATGCTGATGATTATGAGGTCCTGAAGAGTGCACTGATAGATGGGTTTGGCTTAACCACTGAGCAGTACAGGTTGAAGTTCAGAGATACCCAGAAGGCACAGACTCAGGACTGGACAGACTTTGTAGATTGTGCATCCAAGGCTCTGGAGGGTTGGCTGGTTGGCAGTAGGGTTACTGATTTCAAAGGATTTTATAATCTAATGATGAGAGAACAGATCCTTAATAATTGTCAAAACCAGCTTTTACACCAGTACCTGGTGGACTCTGATCTGACCTCTCCCCAAGAATTGGGAAAGAAGGCAGACAAATGGGTCAGAACCAGGGTAAGGCCTAAGAATCAGGGTGGTGACCACAAGAAAGATTCTACCAAGTCCCAAGAGAAAGGTGGGGATAAATCCAAGGATAAGTCCACTACAGGGCCCCAAAATTCCTCTTCTGGGGGTGGGTCCCAAACTCCTTCCTCTCCTGAAAAGAAACCCTATTGCCATGTCTGTAAAAAGCCTGGGCACTGGAAATCTGATCCCAGTTGTCCCAGGAATGGCAATAAAGAAAATGTTCCTCCAACAACTACTACCACCCCTCCTGGTACTACCAGTAGTAATCCTCCAGTTGGGAGTAGTGCACCCAAAAAGTTAGGTGCTTTTGCAAGAGGAACAGAGGTGGGCCCTAGTTTAGACAGGACCCCCTCAACAGACTCCTCAGATTCTGATGGTGGTATAGGATTTGCCACCTTTACCGTGGGTCCCACAGCATTGGGCAGGTACAGACTGGAGCCAATAATTAATGGTCAGAAAGCTGTGGCATTTAGGGACACAGGGGCTAGTGTCACCATGGTGGCAGGGAAACTAGTCCCCCCTCACCAGCTTTTACCTGAGTTTAAATACCAGGTGACCAACATTGATGGTGTCAGAACAGATCACCCCATGGCCATAGTCAATCTCAGCTGGGAGGGGGTCACAGGCCCAAAAAGAGTGGCAGTGTCCCCAACCTTACCTGTAGATTGCCTGATGGGCAATGATCTGGAAATTTCAGCCTGGGCTGAAATTGAACACCAAACCCATCTGAAGATGTTGGGTGTCCCTGTAAAGGTTAGTGGGGCTGTGATGGCCACAGCCCCAGCCCAAGATTTTGGAGAGATGGAGCCTGGAAGAATGGCCCACTCTCCCCCAGAAGAGAGCACAAGGGTTGAAGAAAAGTCTTCTTCCCTCCAGACAGTAGGTAAGGGTCAGCCTCCTCAGGGAACTGACCCTACCCCTAGTGAAGGAACTGCCACAGAGGTAGTCAGGCCTGGCCTGGCCACCCCCTGATGGCAGAGGACCCTTACAAGGTGGTACCCAGTCTGGAGCAGGTAACCTGCCCCTCTCTACCCTGCCTCAGTCAGCCCAGGGCTGCAGAGGTCAGGGAGGTCAGTGGACCCCCCAGGGCCCCCTGTCCAGAGGAACCCCCATCAGCAGATTAGGGGCACCCAGGCTAGTAGCCCTAGCCAGGTAGAAATTCCTCAACCCACTGAGGGATCCCCCATACCTTTATGTAGGGACCTCCCCCAGAAGGACTCTGTTAGGCAAGGGCAAACCTGGGACCAAAGGTTCCAAACATGCCATGTCCCTCCAGTGTTCCACCCAAAGGGACCCAACCCCCGGCTGTAGGCAGTCAAAGGTTGACCCTTAGAGCAGAGTACCACTCAGTCATGGAAAGACAGGCATACATGGTGACCAGTGAGCTGAGAAAGCTGAGGCCAACATTCCTAGGGCCACACTTCCCTACTCAGACACCTCACCAGCCTGGTACTTTACCAAAGCACACCACAGGTAGTGATTCCCCATGGTGGAGACCCTCTCATACCCTTAGGGTGAGGGATTGCTTAGTGGACCATAAGACAGGGGGCAACCATGCTAGTGCAGGTGCTTCCTTATATGGCCACTTAGTCAATAAAGGCTCAACTGGCCAAGGTTAGCCTTATCTCCTTTCGTTTGGGGGGGGTTATGTAGGAAGGTGGAATCTGACTATATGGTTGCCCCCACTTTTTTTATGGTGTTTTGCTGGTTTATGACTTAGTTGGACTGGGACCCTGCTATTCAGGGCCCCAGTCTATCTGCTCTCTCTAAACGACATGGAGTGCACTCTAGGTGCACTAGTGATTGGATACTGTGGTGCCTTATGAGTCCCTAGTATATGGTACCTTAGGTGCCAAGGGCATAGGTACTTCACAGGCCTACCAGGGGCTGCAGCATGTGTTATGCCACCCCTGGGAAGCAGTCTAAATCTGACACCACAGGCCTGCTACTGCAGCCTGGGTGAGGTGGTGCTAGCACCCCTCACTGAGATATAGGTTTCCTATATCTCTCCTGCACACACATATAAACCTATCAGTCACCCCTAAGGCAGGCCCTATCAATCCTGAGGGCAGGGTGCTTGGCTTCTATGTGAGGGGGTGCCTCTGCCTGAGCAGGGCCCCTCTGCAGCTCTCAGAGTCTATTCTCTGGTGCTGTTTGTGGATGCGGTTAAACCATATACTATTAAGTGCATTATATCCTCGCGGTAAATGCTAACTTTGGAATGGCTGCATCAAAACATGTCGTGTTTGGTGTCAAACATCTTGGAATACTACCCCCCCGCCAATCTTGGCGGCGGGGGTAGCATTCCACCCTTCTAGAGGGATAAGACATGTACCTGCTGTGGAAACGCGGTAGAATCCTAAAGAGCCCTGGCATCACAAAATGGATGCCACCAGTCACAGACACTGGGCTGCCCTCCTGCTGATGACCGAAACTCACAGTGGAGGAAGCCCAACAATAGGCATCCTGTCACAGGGAGGTGTAACCACCTCCCAGACAGGGTTTAGTGTATTGGGGCTGGGTGGGTGCACTCTTAGAGTGCTTTGAAGTCCTGCACTGGGGGAGCAGAAGGCTCCTCTGTGCATATGCCAGTTCAAACCAGCTCAGGGGCTACCTGCCCCTGCTCTGGCGCGAAACTGGACAAAGGGAAGTGGGTGTAGCCACCCCCTCCCTTGACCCTCCCATAGGTGGGGTCATAGAGCTAGTCCATCCCCTCTTTTTAGTATAAGAGGGGGAACCTTGCCATTGCAAAGCAGATAACCCCTGGACGACGCTCTACAGAAGAATCCTGGCCCTTCGACGTTCCACTACCTTTGGAAGACAGAAGAATCTCCCTTGGAGTCAAGGAGTGACTCCCCTGCTTGGCAGGCACCAAAAACGACAACGACGGTCGCAAACTACGCCGCTCCCGCCGGAGTCCGAAGTCCCTGCAGCCCAAGAAGTGGATTTCCTGACCTCTCCCAGGCCATCGTGAGTCCCCAGCGAAGCTGAGGCAAGTGGACCCCACGAGTAACGAGGAACCGCGACCCCTGGGTACCGTGCACTATTGTCGAGTGCAACCCCTTCACAACGTTCTACGAACTTGTGCTTTGGACCACGTGTGGTCCCGACCTCCAGCAGGAATCCCTCCGAAGATCAGAGGCCTACACCGTCCCGAGTGACCGTGGGCCCCTGTTGAGTGATTCCGCCCGAGGTGTCTTCGCGATCCCTTGCCCGCTGGCTTGTGGGTCCCCAGAAGACTTCTTAAAGAAACCAAAGGGCTCCCCTGGTTGCTCCAGGCCTGCCCTGACTTACCCTCGCTGGGTGAGTTCCTCAGACCTTGCTGGTCTGCGCCATCAACTTTTCTTCATCTCCCCGAGACTTGCGGCTGCCAAGGCTTGTTGGCTCCGATCGAGTTGCCGACACCGCAGTCAGCTGCAGACGTCGAGGGACACACCGAATCCAGCTCCTGGTCGTCGTCGACGCCTCCTGGACCACGTGGCTGAAGAGTCAAGGCACCTGCAACCGACCTGAAGCGACCGACGACGGTGGGCATCCATCTTCCTTGCCCCGGGTCACTGCCAAGTGACTTTGAACACTGTCCCCTCTGCTTTCAGGTCATCCTTCTTCAGAATCCAGGCTTGGATTCCACCGGACACTTCTTCAGCTCCCGCAAGCAGCAAGTCTTCTTTGTTCGCCATTGAAAACGACGCCGCGACCCGACACCAAAGGACACCTGTGCACCCGGCTTCCCTGGGTGAGGTAACTCCAGCACTACGGTGCTCCTGTGGGTGTGGGCCCTAGAACTACTTACCCTGTAAGTGACTTGCTTGTAGGTTCTCCCGAAGTATCCTAAAACTCTTTATTTCCAACCGCGACTTGCCCCATTGAAGTTAACGGCGATTCGCGCCTGTGTATCCACACTGCACGCGTCCCCCGTGGGTCCTTTACTTACCTGCCTTGGGTGGTTTTGTGAGGCCCCAGCACTTCTGAAGGCCCTAGGCCTTGTCTCCCTGCAAGTCGTTGTTTCTAAGTCTCTTACTTAGTATATGGTCTGGTACGCCCCTAGGGCCCCAGCCATATTTTGTGCTTAACTTATTGTGAAACGTTGATTTGTGCATATGTTTGTCTTCTAATCTCATAAAGAGATTAGTAGAGAGTTATTTAGAAATAAATACATATATATTTGATATATATACCTGTGTGGTGTCTTTTCATTTGGTGATTCAAGAGATTATATGGTAAAACAAGCTGCTTTACATTCCTCCGAGACTTAGCCTGAAGGCTGCTCTCCACAGCTACCACTAGGATAGCTTTCTTTAAAAGGTTGTCTTAAACCTATCTACCATAAGAGTCGATTTGCCCTGGTGCAAGGTGTCCACTTTAATTAGTGAACAGCATATACCAGGCCAACTTCTCACATTGGTGGGCAGCGTGTGGGATTCCAGCTTGCCATTGTTTTACCAGAAAATCTCTATTTGAATTACTAACTGAAAGCCATTATAGGTACTCAAGGTACATATAAAGTCAAGCTTAGTATCAATAAGTTCTACTGAACTTAGAGCTGTGTGCCAAGGGATAGCACACCCTTTCCACAGCTCAAGCTAGGATCAGTAGGCCACAAACTAGTGTAGGTAGTACAACACTGCACAACACTAGAATGTCCTTAAAGGGTGGACCCAGTGGATCCACTCAGCCTCAGTATAAGGACATGGCTTTCTCTGACTTGAGAGCCATGTGTGTTGACAGACACCTGAGGATAGGACAGAGTCCCTCAACCCTGCACCTGATAGATCTGCTGACAGCAGATGACCTGAGATTGGCTCTAGGAGCTAAAGGGTTTGAATCAGTGGGTGGGTCAGTCATAGTATCTGGGTCAGATGATGAAAATCCGAATGACCAAGACTCTGTGGTTGAAGGGCCAGGCTCCAAGGAGCCTGAAAAGGACAGAGGAATTCTCCCTAAGAGAACTGGCAGAGTGGATGAGAGGCACAGATCCCCTTCCAGGGAATCTGAGCACTCTTATCACTCTGGCAGAGAATTTGTCCAGCAGAGGAGCTCATACTTTTCCTTAAGAGAGACCTCCTCTGAGAGAAGGTGCAAACTGCTCCAGTATGAGGAAGCCAGAGTGGCCCTCAGAACCAAGCAGTTGGCACTGGATAGGGAAGCCCTGGAGATCCAGAGAGCTTCTAGAAAAGAGGGGTTAGAACCCCCTGGTGGCAGCAACAGTGTCCCTAGAGGCAGAGAATATATTCCTGACCATAGGAACCTGAGCAAGGTTGTTCCTCCCTACCAGAGTGGGGATGATATCCACAAGTGGATAACTGCTATGGAGAGGGCCTGTAGAGTACAGCAGGTCCCCCAAAAGCAGTGGGCAGCAATCTTGTGGCTCTCCTTTTCAGATAAAGGAAGAGACAAGCTCCTCACTGTTAGAGAGGAGGATGCTGATGATTATGAGGTCCTGAAGAGTGCACTGATAGATGGGTTTGGCTTAACCACTGAGCAGTACAGGTTGAAGTTCAGAGATACCCAGAAGGCACAGACTCAGGACTGGACAGACTTTGTAGATTGTGCATCCAAGGCTCTGGAGGGTTGGCTGGTTGGCAGTAGGGTTACTGATTTCAAAGGATTTTATAATCTAATGATGAGAGAACAGATCCTTAATAATTGTCAAAACCAGCTTTTACACCAGTACCTGGTGGACTCTGATCTGACCTCTCCCCAAGAATTGGGAAAGAAGGCAGACAAATGGGTCAGAACCAGGGTAAGGCCTAAGAATCAGGGTGGTGACCACAAGAAAGATTCTACCAAGTCCCAAGAGAAAGGTGGGGATAAATCCAAGGATAAGTCCACTACAGGGCCCCAAAATTCCTCTTCTGGGGGTGGGTCCCAAACTCCTTCCTCTCCTGAAAAGAAACCCTATTGCCATGTCTGTAAAAAGCCTGGGCACTGGAAATCTGATCCCAGTTGTCCCAGGAATGGCAATAAAGAAAATGTTCCTCCAACAACTACTACCACCCCTCCTGGTACTACCAGTAGTAATCCTCCAGTTGGGAGTAGTGCACCCAAAAGTTAGGTGCTTTTGCAAGAGGAACAGAGGTGGGCCCTAGTTTAGACAGGACCCCCTCAACAGACTCCTCAGATTCTGATGGTGGTATAGGATTTGCCACCTTTACCGTGGGTCCCACAGCATTGGGCAGGTACAGACTGGAGCCAATAATTAATGGTCAGAAAGCTGTGGCATTTAGGGACACAGGGGCTAGTGTCACCATGGTGGCAGGGAAACTAGTCCCCCTCACCAGCTTTTACCTGAGTTTAAATACCAGGTGACCAACATTGATGGTGTCAGAACAGATCACCCCATGGCCATAGTCAATCTCAGCTGGGAGGGGGTCACAGGCCCAAAAAGAGTGGCAGTGTCCCCAACCTTACCTGTAGATTGCCTGATGGGCAATGATCTGGAAATTTCAGCCTGGGCTGAAATTGAACACCAAACCCATCTGAAGATGTTGGGTGTCCCTGTAAAGGTTAGTGGGGCTGTGATGGCCACAGCCCCAGCCCAAGATTTTGGAGAGATGGAGCCTGGAAGAATGGCCCACTCTCCCCCAGAAGAGAGCACAAGGGTTGAAGAAAAGTCTTCTTCCCTCCAGACAGTAGGTAAGGGTCAGCCTCCTCAGGGAACTGACCCTACCCCTAGTGAAGGAACTGCCACAGAGGTAGTCAGGCCTGGCCTGGCCACCCCCTGATGGCAGAGGACCCTTACAAGGTGGTACCCAGTCTGGAGCAGGTAACCTGCCCCTCTCTACCCTGCCTCAGTCAGCCCAGGGCTGCAGAGGTCAGGGAGGTCAGTGGACCCCCAGGGCCCCCTGTCCAGAGGAACCCCCATCAGCAGATTAGGGGCACCCAGGCTAGTAGCCCTAGCCAGGTAGAAATTCCTCAACCCACTGAGGGATCCCCCATACCTTTATGTAGGGACCTCCCCAGAAGGACTCTGTTAGGCAAGGGCAAACCTGGGACCAAAAGGTTCCAAACATGCCATGTCCCTCCAGTGTTCCACCCAAAGGGACCCAACCCCCGGCTGTAGGCAGTCAAAGGTTGACCCTTAGAGCAGAGTACCACTCAGTCATGGAAAGACAGGCATACATGGTGACCAGTGAGCTGAGAAAGCTGAGGCCAACATTCCTAGGGCCACACTTCCCTACTCAGACACCTCACCAGCCTGGTACTTTACCAAAGCACACCACAGGTAGTGATTCCCCATGGTGGAGACCCTCTCATACCCTTAGGGTGAGGGATTGCTTAGTGGACCATAAGACAGGGGGCAACCATGCTAGTGCAGGTGCTTCCTTATATGGCCACTTAGTAAATAAAGGCTCAACTGGCCAAGGTTAGCCTTATCTCCTTTCGTTTGGGGGGGGGGGGTTATGTAGGAAGGTGGAATCTGACTATATGGTTGCCCCCACTTTTTTTATGGTGTTTTGCTGGTTTATGACTTAGTTGGACTGGGACCCTGCTATTCAGGGCCCCAGTCTATCTGCTCTCTCTAAACGACATGGAGTGCACTCTAGGTGCACTAGTGATTGGATACTGTGGTGCCTTATGAGTCCCTAGTATATGGTACCTTAGGTGCCAAGGGCATAGGTACTTCACAGGCCTACCAGGGGCTGCAGCATGTGTTATGCCACCCCTGGGAAGCAGTCTAAATCTGACACCACAGGCCTGCTACTGCAGCCTGGGTGAGGTGGTGCTAGCACCCCTCACTGAGATATAGGTTTCCTATATCTCTCCTGCACACACATATAAACCTATCAGTCACCCCTAAGGCAGGCCCTATCAATCCTGAGGGCAGGGTGCTTGGCTTCTATGTGAGGGGGTGCCTCTGCCTGAGCAGGGCCCCTCTGCAGCTCTCAGAGTCTATTCTCTGGTGCTGTTTGTGGATGCGGTTAAACCATATACTATTAAGTGCATTATATCCTCGCGGTAAATGCTAACTTTGGAATGGCTGCATCAAAACATGTCGTGTTTGGTGTCAAACATCTTGGAATACTACCCCCCGCCAATCTTGGCGGCGGGGGTAGCATTCCACCCTTCTAGAGGGATAAGACATGTACCTGCTGTGGAAACGCGGTAGAATCCTAAAGAGCCCTGGCATCACAAAATGGATGCCACCAGTCACAGACACTGGGCTGCCCTCCTGCTGATGACCGAAACTCACAGTGGAGGAAGCCCAACAATAGGCATCCTGTCACAGGGAGGTGTAACCACCTCCCAGACAGGGTTTAGTGTATTGGGGCTGGGTGGGTGCACTCTTAGAGTGCTTTGAAGTCCTGCACTGGGGGAGCAGAAGGCTCCTCTGTGCATATGCCAGTTCAAACCAGCTCAGGGGCTACCTGCCCCTGCTCTGGCGCGAAACTGGACAAAGGGAAGTGGGTGTAGCCACCCCTCCCTTGACCCTCCCATAGGTGGGGTCATAGAGCTAGTCCATCCCCTCTTTTTAGTATAAGAGGGGGAACCTTGCCATTGCAAAGCAGATAACCCCTGGACGACACTCTACAGAAGAATCCTGGCCCTTCGACGTTCCACTACCTTTGGAAGACAGAAGAATCTCCCTTGGAGTCAAGGAGTGACTCCCCTGCTTGGCAGGCACCAAAAACGACAACGACGGTCGCAAACTACGCCGCTCCCGCCGGAGTCCGAAGTCCCTGCAGCCCAAGAAGTGGATTTCCTGACCTCTCCCAGGCCATCGTGAGTCCCCAGCGAAGCTGAGGCAAGTGGACCCCACGAGTAACGAGGAACCGCGACCCCTGGGTACCGTGCACTATTGTCGAGTGCAACCCCTTCACAACGTTCTACGAACTTGTGCTTTGGACCACGTGTGGTCCCGACCTCCAGCAGGAATCCCTCCGAAGATCAGAGGCCTACACCGTCCCGAGTGACCGTGGGCCCCTGTTGAGTGATTCCGCCCGAGGTGTCTTCGCGATCCCTTGCCCGCTGGCTTGTGGGTCCCCAGAAGACTTCTTAAAGAAACCGAAGGGCTCCCCTGGTTGCTCCAGGCCTGCCCTGACTTACCCTCGCTGGGTGAGTTCCACAGACCTTGCTGGTCTGCGCCATCAACTTTTCTTCATCTCCCCGAGACTTGCGGCTGCCAAGGCTTGTTGGCTCCGATTGAGTTGCCGACACCGCAGTCAGCTGCAGACGTCGAGGGACACACCGAATCCAGCTCCTGGTCGTCGTCGACGCCTTCTGGACCACGTGGCTGAAGAGTCAAGGCACCTGCAACCGACCTGAAGCGACCGACGACGGTGGGCATCCATCTTCCTTGCCCCGGGTCACTGCCAAGTGACTTTGAACACTGTCCCCTCTGCTTTCAGGTCATCCTTCTCCAGAATCCAGGCTTGGATTCCACCGGACACTTCTTCAGCTCCCGCAAGCAGCAAGTCTTCTTTGTTCGCCATTGAAAACGACGCCGCGACCCGACACCAAAGGACACCTGTGCACCCGGCTTCCCTGGGTGAGGTAACTCCAGCACGACGGTGCTCCTGTGGGTGTGGGCCCTAGAACTACTTACCCTGTAAGTGACTTGCTTGTAGGTTCTCCCGAAGTATCCTAAAACTCTTTGTTTCCAACCGCGACTTGCCCCATTGAAGTTAACGGCGATTCGCGCCTGTGTATCCACACTGCACGCGTCCCCCGTGGGTCCTTTACTTACCTGCCTTGGGTGGTTTTGTGAGGCCCCAGCACTTCTGAAGGCCCTAGGCCTTGTCTCCCTGCAAGTCGTTGTTTCTAAGTCTCTTACTTAGTATATGGTCTGGTACGCCCCTAGGGCCCCAGCCATATTTTGTGCTTAACTTATTGTGAAACGTTGATTTATGCATATGTTTGTCTTCTAATCTCATAAAGAGATTAGTAGAGAGTTATTTAGAAATAAATACATATATATTGGATATATATACCTGTGTGGTGTCTTTTCATTTGGTGATTCAAGAGATTATATGGTAAAACAAGCTGCTTTACATTCCTCCGAGACTTAGCCTGAAGGCTGCTCTCCACAGCTACCACTAGGATAGCTTTCTTTAAAAGGTTGTCTTAAACCTATCTACCATAAGAGTCGATTTGCCCTGGTGCAAGGTGTCCACTTTAATTAGTGAACAGCATATACCAGGCCAACTTCTCACATCTCACTAGCTGTAATACCAGGGGGATAGGTTTGTATTAGTACTGGTTGACTAAATGTCCACATAGAGGACAAGCTGCTGTGTGGGCTATTTGAGCACCAGGAGTATATTCTGAGACGTCTTTGCGTGTGAGAGTGTTCCCAGGACTATAATTAAGGACAGCGGTGTCCAATTTGTGTCTGATGAGATGAGGAAATCCCTCAGTTAGTTGTCTATTGGCCATCTTAGCACAGCACTTTGAGCAACCAAAACAAATGGCCTGGTGGAAAGGGTAAATAGATTGCTGAAAGTGTGTGTTCAAACAGCAGTTGAGAGGAGGGTTCCTCTCCAAATTGATTTTCCAATGTTTGAAAGAGAGATTTGTAGGAACTAAGCTCAATCCACTATAGTTCGAATATAAGAAAATACTGCAAGGAAGGTATAGAGAACATTATGAAACCAAATGTAGTGCATGTCAGTGGACTTGGACCGTTTAGGAGATTATGCATGTAAAAAGGCCTGGTTAGGTAAGCAAGGAAAAATCAAACTACATGGAGATCATTCACATTTGCCAAGGTCAAGAAGAGTGTGGTTGTTTTAGAGTTTGGCAAGGTCTGGAATATGTCAAATTTTGCTCAGTTTGTGCAACAGGGAGGTGTAGGTAGGAATAGTTCTAAAAATTTAGAGCTAAAGTCTGATTCTCGAAGTAATGATAATAACCTTTATCAGAATCCTTTCGGAAGGAAGAGATGCTGTGGTCCATGTGCCAGAAAAAAACATTCGTTTTAAAGATTTTGTAGTAGGGTAATTGACTGTACCTATTCTTTTTCATTTACTTACCAATTCTTATTTTTGTAGCAGCCCTTGCATCTATATCCTCTGCACTGCTACCCCGTAGAAATTCTTTAGCAATGTGTGCTATGGTGCAGAGTTGTGATTTTATGCTCTGTTCTGTTGCATGCATTGTGCAATTATTAGAACGTTTTTTCTGTGAAACTAAATTAATTTATATTTTTAACTAATTTAAATAATGCAGTTTAATTTAACATTTCCTGCGGGCTTTTATTTTAAATCACTATCTTTTCTATGGGAGGTTGTTGCAGTGCCAGTGGTTGACTGCAGTAACTTTCAAAGTGCAGCTTGTAAATAGGAATGGGCTTACTCTTTTGTGGATGGTTGCACGTACCGCCATAAACTCTTCCCTAGCCCTTTCTTACCCCCTCCTAACTGCTTCATTTTTCCCTCCTATTTGGTAGTAAGTAGTCCACATTTTCCTGCCACTGCCCCCTGTCTCTCCAACATTCACACTAAGACGTATAGCTACATGTGCAGGTACTCCACAGTCATGGCAGAGATCTCCACACAGAAAAATATAGGATGGGCAAAGGCGTAGACCTCCACGGTTGTTTGTAAACAGCATTGTTTAGTATTATTGTAGTACTACAAAATTAACTACAAATGACAGTTTGTGAATAGGCCTCTTTTTGTACCCTCAAAGGTATTGCCAAATCCTGATGCCAATGGGAATAGCAGGTTTATTTAACTTAATGCAATGCTCAAAGCCTCTGACTATACCCAAGCTTTCTTCAAAGACTTCTGGGAAATTATTAATAACTTGTTCAATATCAGAAAAAACTGCATCAACTTGAAGAATCAGTATTTTACCTAAAGTAATGGGACGATCCAAGCTAGATGATAAAATTATGCCCAACCTTGTTTTGCCTTGCCAACACATGATATCACTCCCCTTTTTAGCCACTTTAGCTTTAGTATTGATTGATCTTCCCTTAAACTCCAAAACATCTATACAGCAATCCAACATGTCAATGTCAAATTCACAAAAAAAACCTTGGATTAAGATCAGTAGGTTAAAGTTGTAGAGGCTTTCAATTATCAAACAAATGTAACAGAAACAATAGTATGGTGACCCTGAATCCGTCATGAAGTTGAGAGTGATGCATCCATTGCGCTCCAAATACATTGGCCTTTTAGCAATACATTGTGTTACACTGAGAATCGTTGACTTCACAGTCAAAATATAATTATTAGCCTTAGCGGTCAATGTGTGCTTATCATTACTTACATTATTAATCGCCACTGTAGTAGCTAAGGTTGCACTTCTACATACTTCATGAAAATGACCTGTTCTATTACACTTTGTACAACTTTCGCCAATAGCAGGGCATGTGGCACTATTCTTGAAGCTAATCTAAATCAAAAGCTATTGCTATTTCTTTGAGAATCCCAGTTACCTTCATCTTTGTCTCGTCGCAGGCATGGTGTCTTCTTCTCCAGCGAATGCTCTGGATGCCAGCATAGATCTCTAAATTCCTTTGGCAATGCAAACAACATTCTACGCATTTGATTTCGGCAGAGAGGAAGACTTTGATGTATCTTGTTAGAGAAACCGCTAATGCAAACAGACAGTGGTGGCTGTTGTCAACGAAAAGTGATAGGGCAGAGCGGGGGGAATAACGAGAAAAAGTAAAAGAGGGCTTACCTGCCACCCACCACCCCAGTGCTCTTCTGCTCCTGTCCCGGCAGTCCATGGGCTAGTGCACAGGCTCCCAGACCTCCCTTTGCCAATTCAGACGCTGCTCTTTTGCTGGCAATGCTATTACACAGCGTGAGAGAAGCACAAGGATTGGTCTGAGCGGGTTGGTTTGCAACTCATTGGCATGTGCCCATTCTCCATCCGGCTGTGCAACACAGTTCGGGTTGGAGAAATCTAAGTGCACATGTCGGTTTGGCGGCTCCTAAGACAGCCGGCCAAACTAACATGCGCACTTGCAGTGCTCACCACTCCTCCTCCCTTCTGCTGTCTGTCAGTATGGCACCGCCCCAAGACTTGGCTCTGTGACAGCAATGAAAAATAAAATGATAATAACATTCTTTTATTATCATTTTATTCTTCATGTTTGCATCCGCTGGCTCTCAGCAGTGGGGTGACCCTCCTATGGCCTATTGGAGGAGCCGCCGTTGCAAGCAGATCAACTATGTGGATGTCAAACTGGGCCTCAAATTCACAAGTAGGTGCCAGAAAAAGTAAAGCTGCAATATACTCTTCCAAAGATTCATGGATGCTTACTTTTCATTTGAAGAAATTGCGTCTTTCTCTAATTTAAAGCTAGCAATACGACCCACAGCTCCTTTATATTTGTCCAACAACTAAACTTCAACTGTGGTGGCTCGATTTCATGCAAATTGATGAAAACTTGGTGCCACCCATCAACTAACTCAATAAAAGAGCCTTTTTATACTCGGCATCAAACGTTTTACTGTCAATGGCTAATAAATGTTTCTCAAAAGATCGTGGCCACTGTTTCCATATCAGTGCTCGCTTGCTTGGATTGTGTAAGTGCTGTTTGCATACTTCCTTGTGATGTGGCCGTAACAACAGGTCAAGCTATTCAACATCGGAACATGCACAAAGTATATTGTACCACAAATCTTTTCGCAAGTATTGGAAACCACGTTTTGTGTGAATAGACTAAAGCATATACGAATACAAACTTACTGTTACAGTTTCACAAAGTTCAGTGGGCACAACAGCCTTGCCGGTCAAAAGCCTGTCCAAGTGATTGTTTAACAGAGTAACTGACAAGCCAGTAAACATTGAGTAAATAAAGATGGCTACTGCACATGTCGTGAGGATGATAAGAAACCTCTGCTCATCAAATGCATTTCTATGTGATGTGGTGTTCATTCAATCAATCAATCAGGAGTTTGTTAAAGCGCGACTACTCACCCATAAGGGTCTCAAGGCGCTAGGGGTGGGGGGGTGCAGGTTCCATTCCATCAAGGAGGGGGTCTGTCGAAGAGCCAGGTTTTGAGGTTTCTTGCGAAGATGGGGAGCGATGTTGTCTGTCTGAGGTGGAGCGGAAGGGCGTTCCATGCTTTGGCCACGAGGAAGGAGAAGGAGCGGCCTCCCGATCTGGTCTTTCTGGTGCGGGGGACCACGGCGTAGGAGAGCTGGGCTGATCGTAGGGTCCTTTGGGGTGCGTGGAATTTGAGTCGGCTGTTCAGGTATGCTGGTCCGGTGCCGTGGAGGGCCTTGTGTGCGTGGGTGAGCATCTTAAAGGTGATTCTCGCCTCGACGGGGAGCCAGTGGAGTGTGCGCAGGTGCTGGGAGATGTGGCAGTGTTTTGGCAGGTTGAGGACCAGTCTTGCGGCGGCGTTCTGGATGTTCTGTAGCTTGCGGATGAGGTTTTTGTTTATTCCGGCGTAGAGTGCGTTGCTGTAGTCGAGTCTGCTGGTGACCAGGGCGTGAGTGACTGTCTTTCGGTGTTCGAGGGGGATCCATTTGAAGGTCTTACGAAGGAGGCGGAGGGTGTGGAAGCAGGAAGACGAGACAGAGTTGATCTGGCGGTCCATTTTGAGCTTGGAGTCCAGGATGATTCCCAGGTTGCGTGCGTGGTCTGTGGGGGTTGGCGGGTTTCCGAGGGCGGGGGGCCACCAGGTGTCGCTCCAGGCGTCGGGGTTTGGGCCCATGATGAGTACTTCTGTTTTGTTGGTGTTTAGTTGTAGGCAGCTGTTTTTCATCCATTTGGCGACGGCTTCCATGCCTTCTCGAAAGTTGCGTCTGGCGGTGTTGGGCTCGTTGGATAGGGAGAGGATGAGCTGGGTGTCGTCTGCGTATGACACGATGTTGAGTCCGTAGGTTCTGACGATGGGGGCAAGTGGAGCCATGTAGACGTTGAAGAGCGTCGGGCTGAGGGAGGAGCCCTGGGGGACTCCGCAGGTGGTAGGTGTGGGGTCCGAGAGGAAAGGGGGGAGTCTGACCCGCTGCGTCCTGCCGGAGAGGAAGGAGCAGATCCAGTCGAGGGCCTTGTCCTGGATTCCTGCGTCATTGAGACGGAAAGCATTTATCCTCCTGAATGACCTGACACCAATGATCCCTCTATACCCAAATTCCACAATTAAAATTAAGTCCTTGCATTCTGCCAGCTGCGAACCTGAAATCGGGACACAAATGATCAAATGTGATGATGCAATGCTCAGACCAAAATGTAGCACTTGTACGATGGCAATCAGCAAGAAATTGCGGTATCAGTGAAATCCAACGAAGTTGAAAAACTCTTGGTTGGCTCAACATACAGATAGCCCGAAGATAACTTGTTGCCAATTTGTAGAAGAATTGAACCCAACAACCCTTGCATGGAACATGAACAACGTTGCCCCTAAACAAGGTAACCAAAAGAAGTAGCCTAGCTATGAGGGCCACGTCAATTAACACAGATAAAGGATTCATAAGAAACCAACGCAACTGAATCTAATATGCTAACAATATCTATAGTTCCACACTAAATACTTCTTTTTTTGACAAGTAAAACAAGAAATAACGGAGAGTTTGACCACAAATAACTACTCTTTTGAAAGATGCAAGATTGTAGAAACTATGCTCTCAACCACGTGTGCGCTTTCTGAACAGCTCCTGGAAGAACGTTTGGAAAAAAAAATCGTCAAAACAAAAATAATTTGCGCTGTCTAAATAATGTGTCAGTCTTGGGATGATAAGCACAGAATGTATGCAAGCATGATAAAATTATGATTATAAAATCGGAAGCAGAGAAATACTGGATTTTGGAATCTGTTGTATCTTGACTCTAATGTTATTCTTGCACTGCCAATGGAATCTTGCTGTAATGACATAACATGGAATGTTGGGAGTCAAATAGACACAGTTGGCTGGGCTGAGCAGCATGCTGGCTGCTCCTGGTGGGCTCCTTATTGTGATCTTGTAATTATCTTGAATAAACCTCTCTGTACCACACCTACCTGCGTGGACTTGATCACTACAATTTTTGGCGACGATCTTTAAGCGAACCTGCGTTTGTCACCTCATCAAACCTCAAGCAACAGTCATCAAACCTCAAGCAACAGATCACCTCAAGTTAAGCTTAGGCAACTGGCATCCCTGACCCCACCAGTGACCTCTACATTGATCGCCCACAGCAGTCTGCCAGTTATTCCTGTGCATCTGGGGAAGTGCTACTTCACAAGCTGCCCTTTCAGTTTTGGGCATCTACTCCCCATTTTCTCTACACGTTCTCTGCTGTGCCTTCTGTGAGGGTAAGCCTGCCATTCAACAACGTCTGCGTCCTGTGCTGTGCCTTCAGTGAGGGTATGCCTGTATTACTGTCTTCAGTGCCACACATCGTCGTCTACACTGTCTGGTGAAGAAGTGTCCTGTTTCATGTGAGCGCTAGCCAAGCTTTGAAGGAGACTGCCATTACCACTTTAAGTGTCCTGCACTGTTCTACAATTCTGCGCTTTCTATAGCTGCTGCGCCTTCAAGTTTATTGACTTATTCCTCGTACTTGTACTTTCGAGAGGACCTGCCTACAAGTCTACTCTTCAGCTGTACATGAGCTACAGTGTCTGCTTTAACCATCTAGGTGCTGCAGAATCTCGACTCGTTGTTTCTCCACCCCACTACTGAAGATTTTCTACAGTTTATCACTCTCATACATCGAGTTTTCTATAGTGCTGTGCCTTCAGTGAGGGTAAGCCTGATTTAAACGTGCTGTTCTACGGTGCTGCGCCTTCAGTGAGGGTAAGCCTGATCTTGTATTCAACTGCCCTGGCACAAATTTGCAAGAACTACTCGTCTACTGGATTTGCCTCCTCTACTATAGTAAGGAACCTGAACCACATTGACTTCTCCGACTTCAGTGAGGGTAAGCCTGGGGCTCTTTCATTCTACTACACTAAGAGCCTCTGCCATCCTATGTGAGGAGTCGTGCTTCTCATACCTTGCCTGATTCCACAAACTTTACAAGCAGTCTTTGAAAGCTGGCAGCTTAAACTTCTCAATACTGGCTGCATCGTTTTGACACAAACCGGCAACAATTGGCCTGCGAGGGGCGTCAGTGCTAACTTCTGTGGAGTTTTATGGAGACTGTATGAGGTGGTGAAATGCGCTACTTCATGAAATCTGGCTCTTAACTGTCACTGCGTGTGTGACTTTCATTTGCTGCGGGCACTTGTCGGGTCTGTGGTTTGGAGGATTTGGAGGTGCTGTGACAGAGTGGTACCTGGTGGCGGAGCGTGTTTGGTGCAAAACAGATTATTATTTTTTTCCCCAGTACTACCTCAAAATGTGTCGGGTTTGCATTTGTACTGTGTTCTCCCCATCCTTTACAAGAAGTTTGGCCCTACACGGTTTGTTCTTTTGGTTTCAATTGTTCTCGGACTCTAGGTATTCACTCTGTTGGTACACACCGTCAGGGTACACATGGTTACGAGTCCATTGTATTTCAAGCTTGCTTTTAGTGTCCCCACACTGGTTGCTTTCTGAAGCTCGGGTCAGTAGTCGCTCACCGGTGTTTGTACTGCTTAGTACATCTCTTAATTTCCTTCGTGGGATCATACGTGTTTTCTATTTTCTCTTTCAGATTGGTTCATGGGCCCTAGGTATACACTGTGTAGGTACACGCTATAATGGTACACGCCGTCAAGAGTCCATTGTTTCCTTACTGTCTCATGCATGCTTTAAGTTTCCTTACACGGGAATTGCAGTGGGTTTTACTCCCATCTGCTCATGGTACATTTGTGCGCTTCTCACATGTGCACAACTATAGTCGGTCTTCCTCCTGGGAGCTTTGCGAGGGTTTCAGTCCTCTTCGCATTATTATATGGGTTCCTACCCATCTCTGTTTGTTGACATCGCTCAACCTCTCTTAGTTTTCACGATGTCAATATTACAAGGACTATGGTTTCTATGGGTCTTAGTCCCATTTGTTACTGATTTAATCCCTTATCTTTGAAGGGTTTGTTTTTGAGTTATAGTCCTCCCGAACCTCACATATAGGTATGTATTCATTTTATTGAACTTTCTATTATTAATATACACTGTTGTCTTTATATTATATTTTGTTATTATGTATTGATGATGGTGTTTGACTTGGGTGAGGATTATCCTTTTACTTTTCCTCATCTTCCTTGTTTTCTTTCTTCATTTCTGTTCCTTTTGTGATGTTTTCTCCTGGTGCCTTGTGTGGATTCTGAGCTTTCCTCTGCTTTTCTGCCGTGTTTTCTTTCTCTGTGTTTTCCACATCTTGTAGTCTGGAGTTTTGTTGGTTCTTTCCTCTCCTGCCTTTTTACATTCCTGTTCTGGCCAGTGGCTATGTTTTGGGGCAGTTGTTCGTGGTTCCTTCTCTCTTCTTCTCTGACAATTTATTTCTTTCCTTTGCTTTTGTGTATAAAAGGGAGGATGGTTCTTATGTCTTGGTTTTCCTCTCTGCTTTGCTTCTCTCGTCCTTTTCTGTTGTTCTTTTCTTTCAATGGTTTCATATTTCGGATTTCCTTTGTTCTCTCAGTGTTCTTTTTTATATATAGAAGAAAGGGGGATATGTTGTATCTTGACTCTAATGTTATTCTTGCACTGCCAATGGAATCTTGCTGTAATGACATAACATGGAATGTTGGGAGTCAAATAGACACAGTTGGCTGGGCTGAGCAGCATGCTGGCTGCTCCTGGTGGTGTCCTTATTCTGATCTTGTGATTATCTTGAATAAACCTCTCTGTACCACACCTACCTGCGTGGACTTGATCACTACAGAATCGCTCAGTATTATTATGTGAAATAATAGCCTCTAGTAGTTTCCGATAGATTTATTGTGAATACTCTGCAGAGACGGCTAGAGATTATAGTTTTTTTTAAACCTCATGTCTGAATGCTGTTTTGATGTTCTCTGATTGGTTAAGAGCCTTTCTGACAAATATTTGTCCAATGCATCAGCAGTGGAAAGTGCCCTTATCCTCAGGAGTCCTCATTGATCATGAGCTTGTATGAGCACCTGCTGTAAGTGCCTGGGGACCGTCATCAAGGGTAAGTGCTGGTTTGTTCCAAACTCGACTGCTCCACAACAGAATGGTGCTTAAACTGGCTTTCCTTCCATGGGGCAAAAAATGTTTTATACTCGCTCGCTAGATATAAAAAGGCAGATGGTGGTCAATTTCTCTTGCACTGCGTACCCTGGTTTCTCACACAAGAGCGCACCATAGTTTCTGCCAGAACCCATGAAGCTCTAAGTGACCATCTGGATCAAGAGGGTACTACCCCAAGACCCATACTGCTTTGGTGCGCCTCTGCTAGATCTACTATGCTGATAATCACTGGGGAGCATGGAGATTCTGGGACAATCTTGCTTATCAAGAAATGTTCATTTCTGCCACCTCTATCATGAGTGGTATTTTGGATGATGCCAACAGCTTCCCTGAAGAAATCATGCTTCTGTTCATCAATTGCAAACAAGGGATGGACATTGTTGCCTCCACATCATATTAGTTTATTTAATAAGTTACAGGCCCACTTCTGACTTAGGTGCAGGAAATAAAGCTAAACCCCCTCAATGGATTACATCTGAAAGAAACAGTTAGTTATAGATTCCTTACCTTAGATTTACCCCCAGGCGTCAGACTGGATCCGGAAAATTTTTCGTCAGCAGTACCCCTGTGCGTCGGAAGGTGGCGTTGGTTGACTCCGCGTCCGTCGTCGGCGTTGTGGTCGCCGGGATGACGATGCGGTAGCTACATGGACGCCGCCTTTGCGCGCTGACGTCAGTTCTTTCTTTTTCCATGCCAGCAAGCGCAGATGCGGAGAGAGCGGTACCCCCAATCACTTTTTGACTGGCTTTCTCTCAACTTTTGTCGACTTCGTTTCCTTGAGTATTGACTCCTGGTGCACGAAGGATGCCCGGCTTCAAGGCCTGCAGTTCCTGTAACCGACTGATGTCGGTGACGGATCCGCACAGCGTGTGCCTCTACTGCCTGGAGCGCGACCACGACCCCAAGTCGTGCTCCGACTGCCGGATAATGGCCCGAAGTCTTTGCGGGAGCGGTCCCGAAAGCTACTCGAGGCCCAGCAGTCGGCTCCCCGTCGTTCGAGGTCCCGGTCGCGTAGGAGCTCGAGGGACCGGTTGCGGAGCCAACACCATTCTTCATCTAAGTCTTCGCACTTGGGGTCAGGTAAGTCGAAGCACAAAAAGAAGTCGAAGAAGCATCGTCGCTCTTCGACTTCTCCCCGTCCGTCGGCCGACGCAACGAGGGATGCGGGTGGTGCCCCTCCTGCGGCTCCGCGTGCGGAGCCCGAATGGCCAACTCCGGGTTTCCCTCCCTTCCCGGGACCCGGAGCGACCCCCGCCTAGCTTCGCCAATTTTACGAAGCCATACACGCCATCTTTGAGCGGCCCGACTCCACCGGCGCGCCTCCGGGCCCCGCGGATTTGGCTGGGGGCCCTGCGCCTTCGACGCCGGCGGCTCCGGCCCCGGCACCGCAGGGTCCCCTTGGATCCAGGCCTGGATCCGGATCGGCGCCGGTCGACCTTGTTACGCCTCCCCCGGCGCCGATTCCACCGGCACCACATCTGCCACCGGCGTCGGCTGTGTCCCCAGCCGACATCGACCCCGGCCTCCACCTCGAGGTAGACACGGAGACGGACCGGCGTTGACCGCCACCAGATCCCATGCCGATGGGTACTTTTTTGCCCCTGTTCCACCCTGGCTCTTTGAGACCAGATTGGCAGCCAGAGGAGGGTGAGGAGGACTGGGAGGGGACTGGGTACCCTTTGACCAACCAGTTAGTGTGTGAACAGGACTGGAGAGAGGAACTGGGGGAAGCCAGTGGTCTGGATACCTCACCAGACCTTGGCATGTTGTCTCCTCCTACCGTGGCTACGGAGGAGGGAGCATCATACGCAGTGGTGTTGCGTAGGGCGGCCGAGGC
Organism: Calotriton arnoldi; assembly: GCA_963921515.1. Lineage (NCBI taxonomy): Eukaryota > Metazoa > Chordata > Amphibia > Caudata > Salamandridae > Calotriton > Calotriton arnoldi. The sequence continues at coordinate 336,905 of CAWUFW010005146.1, forward strand.
TCTCAACCTCGAGCTACCTAAGGTGGCAGTCAGGACTAACCTCCTGACAGAGGTGCTTCAACCAGCAGCGAGCTCTTCAGAGCCCCTGCTACCGTTTAATGAAGCCCTCATGGACATCCTTTTAGGCACCTGGTCCAGGCCCAACACAGGGGCTTCTGTGGACAGGATGATTGCCCGACGCCACCGCCCGGCCCCGGGCGACCCCACTTTCCTCTCCCAACACCCCACCCCTGAGAGCTTGGTGGTCCAAGCCTCTACCTCCAAGGGCGCATTCCCTACCGCTCCACCTGATAGGGAATCCAAAAAGCTGGACCATCTTGGGAAGAAGATGTTTTCTTCCTCCAGCTTTGGACTGCAGTCGGTAAACACTGCATGTCTTTTGGGCCGTTACACCCACTCTGTGTGGGACACAGTTGCGCAGGTGCTGCCTCAGTGCCCGGAGGAGGCCCGGGCCATGCTCTCCCATGCAGTTGCCAAGGGAGAGATGCAGCAAAGTTTACCATCCGCTGTGGGCTGGATACAGCCGATGCACTTGGCAGGACGATTTCCACGTCAGTAGCCCTTCGATGCTACGCCTGGTTGCGTTCGACTGGTTTTTCCGGGGATGTCCAATCCACTCTTATGGACATGCCCTTTGATGGCCGTCGCCTTTTCGGCGACAAGGCAGACAATGCGCTGGAGCGCTTTAAAGACTCTCGGGCTATGGCCAGGTCCTTGGGCCTCTCCACCACCCACCCTGCGCAGTCAGTCTCACGAAAGGGGTGCCCCACCATGTCCCGCCCAGAGCCCCAGGCCGGCGCAAGCTGTTAAGCCTCAGCGTGGCCGGGGACGTGGGAACCAGCGCTGTGGTTCTGGGGGCCAGCGGGCGGGCCAGTCCACCACAGCCCCCTCTGCAGCAGCCTCCAAACCCTCCTAGTCTGACATTTCAGGGCAACCAAACGCCAGTGGGCGGCAGGATCCGCCATCACCTCCCCCACTGGCGCACCATCACGTCGGACAGGTGGGTTTTGCAAATAGTCCGAAGGGGCTACTCCCTCCCCTTCGAGACTACCCCTCCATCCATGCCACCACAGTACCATGTCATGTCGGAGGATCATCTGGCCCTTCTCCAACAGGAAGTTTCGGCACTCTTGGCCAAGGGAGCCATCGAGCACGTTCCTGCCCCAGAAGTAGGTTGTGGTTGCTATTCCCACTACTTTCTGGTGCCCAAGAAGGACAAAGGCCTGCGTCCTATCTTGGATCTCAGGAACGTCAACCGCTTCCTCCGGAAGGAGAAGTTCAAAATGTTGACGCTCGCTCAGGTCTTATCTGCTCTTGACCCTGGAGACTGGATTGTAGCGTTGGACTTGCAGGACGCCTATTTCCACATCCCCATCCTGCCGGCCCACAGGCGTTACCTACGGTTCGCGGTAGGCCACGAGCACTTTCAGTTCACTGTGCTCCCCTTTGGCCTTACCAGCGCCCCTCGGGTGTTCACAAAAGTGATGGCGGTGGTCGCAGCTCATCTGCGCAGATTAGGGGTTCCAGTCTTCCCCTATCTCGACGACTGGCTGTTGAAGGCGGGCTCGCCCCAAGCTGTCGTCTCCCACTCCAGCCTACGGCTGACCTCCTGCACTCGCTGGGGTTCTCCATCAACGTGCCGAAGTCACACCTGACCCCCTCTCAGAAGCTCCTCTTCATTGGAGCAGTTCTGGACACGACGCAGTTTTGGGTCTATCCTCCCGAACAGCGAGTTCAAGATATTCAGGCTATGATTCCGATCTTTCAGCCTCTATCCCGGGTTTCGGTCACAATGACCCTCAGGCTACTGGGCCTGATGGCCTCCTGCATCCTGCTGGTGGACCATGCCAGATGGCATATGCGGGCTCTGCAGTGGGACCTGAAGTTCCAGTGGGCACAGCATATGGGGAACCTGTCCGATTGCGTCCAGATCTCAGAGGGCTCTGCACACCAGTTGCAGTGGTGGCTCATGAACCAGGATTGGGTCGACGGCAGATCCCTCTCCCTTCCTCAACCAGAGTTCACAGTGGTGACCGATGCATCACTTCTGGGATGGGGTGGCCACATGGGGGAGGCGGAGATCAGAGGCCTCTGGTCTCCGGCGGAGTCCGGGCTCCACATCAACCTTCTGGAGCTTCGGGTGATTCGTCTTGCACTCAAAGCATTCCTTCCCTCTGTCTGGGTAAGAGTAGTGCAGGTGTTCACGGACAACACCACCGCCATGTTGTACTGCAACAAACAAGGCGGGGTGGGGTCATGGACCCTATGTCAGGAGGCCCTCTGCCTCTGGACATGGCTGGAACATCAGGGCATATCCCTGGTGGTACAACACCTGGCAGGTTCCCTGAACGCCAGGGCGGACGAACTCAGCTGCAGGTGCATGATGGATCGCGAATGGCGTCTTCACTCGGAGGTGGTGCAAGGTCTCTTTCAGCAGTGGGGAGAGCCTTGGTTAGATCTGTTCGCCACCGAAGAGAGCGCGCAATGTCAGCAGTTCTGCGCGTTGGAATTTCCAAGGCGGCACTCACTAGGCGATGCTTTTCGCCGCGAGTGGAGTTGCGGTCTTCTATACGCCTTTCCGCCTATACCACTTCTGCCCAGAGTGCTGAAGAAGATCAAGCGTGACCGGGCCCAAGTTATTCTTGTGGCTCCGTATTGGGCATGAAGAGTCTGGTATCCCGAGCTGCTCAACATGGCCATTGATCCTCCAATCAGACTGCCTCTTCGGGAGGATCTTCTGTCGCAGCAGATGGGGATGGTCCTCCACCTGAACCTGTCCAGCCTCCACCTCCTTGCGTGGAGATTGAGCGGCAGCAGTTGACGTTATTTGACCTGCCTCCCGAAGTCTGCGATGTTATCTTGGCAGCCAGGCGTCCCTCCACTAAGACGGTATACGCCTGCAGATGGAACAAATTTGTGGCATGGTGCACAGCAAAGGCTGTGGATCCCCTTTCCGCCCTTCTTTCTGAGGTTCTCTTGTTCCTCCTTTCTTTGGTCCAGCAGGGCTCTGCTCTGGGCACTCTAAAAGGCTACCTCTTGGCCATTTCAGCCTTCCTTAGGCTTCCTGATCAGCCTTCTCTTTTCAAGTCCCCTGTTGTAAATAGATTCCTTAAGTGCATTACTCATCTTTTTCCTCCTGTTCCCTTCGTAATGCCCCAGTGGGACTTGAACTTGGTGCTTACCTATCTTATGTGCGCTCCCTTTGAGCCGCTGCATAACTGTCTTCTCAGGCTTCTTACTTTGAAAACTGCCTTTCTGGTGGCCATCATCTCTGCACGCAGGGTGAGTGAGCTACAAGCTCTTTCGTCCAAGCCTCCCTTTCTGGCTGTCCATCCGGACAAGGTCGTCCTTAGAACTAGACCTTCCTTTCTTCCCAAGGTGGTTATTTCTTTCCACATTGGCCAAACCATCACTTTGCCCACCTTCTTTCCGCCTCCGCATCTTTCAAAAGAGGAAGAGAGGCTCCACCGTCTGGATCCAAAACGTGCTGGATCGCACAAAGCAATTTCGGGTGGAAGACCAGCTCTTGGTTGGGTACTTGGGCGCTAAGAAAGGGCGGGCAGTACACAAACGGACCATCTCCAGGTGGGTCGTTTTGTGCATCAAAGCTTGCTATTCTTTGGCAAAGAAGGAGTCTCCAGTGGGCTGCGTGCCCATTCCACCAGGGCGATGGTGGCCACCACTGCTTTGGGACGGTGAGTCCCCCTTAATGACATCTGTCAGGCAGCTACGTGGGCATCGCTGCACACGTTTACTGGACACTACTGCCTGGACTGCCAAGTCCGGAGAGACGGCTTCTTTGGCCGTTCTGTTCTCCAGGATTTTCTGGTGTGAACTTAGTTCGCAGACCCACCTACGGGGTTAGTATTGCTAGGGTATCTATTCTAAGGTAAGGAATCTATAACTAACTGTTTCTTACAGATGAACAAGTTACTTACCTTCGGTAACGATATATCTGTAAGAAACATAGGTTAGTTATATATTCCTTACCGCCCCACCCATCCTCCCCGTTCTGCGAACTGACTTCAAGGGTTAAGGACATCCTTTCAGGGCCCTAGTTTTGTGCACCAGTGGTCAGTGTCTTGCATGGCTCTGCGCTTCGGGCGTGGAAAGTCGTGTACAGAACTGACGGCAGCGCGCGAGGGCGGCGTCTATGTAGCTACCGCGACGTCATCCCAGCAACCACGACGCCGACGACGGACGCGGAGTCGACCGACGCCACTTTCCGACGCGCAGGGACACTGCTGATGAAAAACTTTCCAGATCCAGTCTGACGCCTGGGGGTAATTCTAAGGTAAGGAATCTATAACTAACCTATGTTTCTTACAGATATATCGTTAACGAAGGTAAGTAACTTGTTCAATAAGCTCTAGCAAGACATTTGTGCAGGGAGTGTCCTACCACAACAAAGACCACATACACAGTTAGCCAGCTCAATATCTTTTATAAGTTACAGAATGAAAGTTCCCGCTCGTATATTTTAGGGGAAGCATGTCTCCCTTCATGGTGCCCTTCGCAAACATGATGTGCTCTGCCCCTTTGTCCCTTTGTACTTCCTGTCCTGTGCGCTGAGCTGGTGCCCAGAGAGTGAATGCAGTGCTTCAGTGGTCTGTATTTCGCTGTCCCTGAACCATATCACTTTACAACTGACTTCAGCTCCCTTTAGGTGTCTCCACATCACAATGGGAGTTCCAGGATGTTGGGCACTGCTTAACAAGAATTGGCAAAGCTAATAGGTCTCTCTATTTTTAAAGAAACAATGACATTTACATTTTCATACCTGCCAAAAGCTGCAATTGGCATTTTCCACATACAGGCTCCAGTACCTTAATTCGTAGATAGGTTTGGTTGGTAGGTAGGCATGATAGATTTGGTATAATAAATAGATTAGGAATGGTAGGCACGAAAGAGTGAGAATGGTAGGTTAGGTATGGTATGGTTTAAGTCTGATATTTGAAAGTTTGTGATAGTAAAGCATCTATACTTCTTGCTTAGAAATCATAAAATTGTTAATGATGTTCACCAGCACGAACAATAGTTACCGTAGCACCTTTTTAGCTTATAGCTGAGTAGTGTATTATATTGATTCAGCAAATTGTGCTTGTTGCATACATCTTACAGTATGAAATATAAAAAAGCAATCATTTAAGAAAAAAAAATTTGTATTAACAAAATTGCATATAGGTGTGTCAGGATTCAGGCTGAGCAAAGACTGAATCAGGTGTAAGCGTAGTTACGGCTGAAGTTTGTGGAAAATAGGACAGTTGAAACTAGAGAGATTCTGAACATTAGACCACTTACTAAGTGATACAATCACTTCCTGGTTACTAGTACACTTCAAGGGCATAAGGGTGTACAGCCACTATTTCAAGCCATTTTAACATAGTCTGGTAATGTGTCGCTATTTGTTGCTCTCTGTTTTGTACCAGTTCATACATCTGTTTAATCATCCCACACGTCTGATCGCTTACCTGTCTTGGTTCCCTCACATTAGGTTCACAATTCCCCACTCTCAGTGTGCATTTGGTTGTGATTGATGTAGCGTCCTACCAGCCCCGGTACTCGCCAGTAAATAAGCCACACACGGAGAGTAGTTGTACATGTCTTTCTGTTGTATATCAGTCAGAACTCAACATTCTAAGCCTGTCTTCGACTCATCCCTCCAACTCTTACGTCACAGGCCTACAGTGTATGGTGGGAACCAAAAGAGTTCCAGTGAGATCCATATGGATGAAATGAAGGACAGCTATCTCAAGCTCAACTCAGACAAGACTGAAGTTCTCATTTTGGCTTCACCCCTTCCGCTTGGAACAACTCCCAGTGGCCCACAGCACTCGGAACCCCCCACACCCACGGACCATGCATGTAACCTCGGCATCATCTTGGACTCCTTGCTCTCTATAAACTGCTGAATCAACCCCTTCTCATCCTCTTGCTTCCTCACCCTCTGTCTGCTTTGGAAGATTTTCAAGTGGATCCCCACTGAGTCAGGAAAATGGTCATCCATGCACTCATCAGCAGCAGAATGGACTACGGCAACGCACTCTACACTGGGTCCCACCAAAATGCTCCTAAAGAAACTACAGAACATCCAGAATGCCACCAGACCCATCCTGAACATCCCCTTCACAGCCACATCACTGGTCAGCTGAGCAACCTCCACTGGCTCCCGATCAACAAAAGAATTACCTTCAAGCTCCTCACGCATGCTTACACAGCCCTCCACAATGCCAGACCTACATACCTCAACCACTGCCTCTCCTTCCACACACCCACCAGAAATCTCCACTCGGCCCAACTGGCCCTGGCCACCATCCCACTGATCCGCAAGACTACGACTGGAGGAAGATCCTTCTCCTACCTCACTGCGAAGACCTGGAAATCTCTGCCTCTACATCTCAGGTAATCACAGTCTCTGCCTCAATTCAGGAAGGACCTCAAGATCTGGCTGTTTGACTGAACTACAGATCCACCCCCACTCAGCGCGTTGAGACCCTAACAGGTGAGTAGTTGTGCTTTACAAGAACCCTGATTGATTGATTGAGTGTTTCTTTATTTACAAGACACTATATCTCCCGCTTTGTTAAATAAAACGTTCTAACTTTTAAAGCTAGATAAATAACTAAATAGATGAATAAATACACAAACAAATACATCAATAAATACACAGATGTTTAGAGATATATAGGCAATTATAATACTTCAATTAATTGTCGTGGTGCCTGAATCACACATCCTGTTCGGGTCAGTGGAAACTGGCAGTCAGAGTGTCAGTGATCTGCAACGGTGAGGTGGAATCATCAGCAGACAGTCATCAACAGTCTGTCTGGACCCAGTCTCTACATTGACATTTATGTTTGAGGAGTGATGGGCCGCATGTCGAAAGTGAGAGGAGTCTCTCGCAAGGGACTTCCCAGGACGCTGGGCAGTCACCATATGTCCTTTGGCATTAGTAATGATATATGGTTCAGCCTCAAAAGGAGAATCCTATTTTATTTTTCTGTGTTGTTTGACAAGCACTAGCCCTCTTGTAAAGATGACATCTTTTACATGATGTCGTCTGTAAGCATATATTTTTATCTTCTGTTTGCTACCAAAGTCCATAGTATGAATGTCTCCCTCATTCTCAGTTCTGAGGTTGGTCCATTGGGGCAGCTTAGTCGCCATGGCTTTTCTAAACATGAAAGTTGCAGGGCTTTCCACTGTAGTTGAGTGAGGGGTCGAGCAGTAAGCTCGAAGAGTAGTGTTCAAAACACCTTTGAGGTCGAGGTTCTCCAATGCAGCATGCTGGACAGCTTTCTTTAGAGTACTCATGAACCGTTACACCAGACCATTGGCCTAGGACCAAAGAGGAGTGCTTTTTTGATGCTTTATATTGAGGTGATTTAGAAAGTCTTTGAATTCTCGACTATTAGACTTCAAAATTGCAGGTACGCCCCATGCCACAAAGATGCCATCTAACTCTTGAATAACCTTTTCAAGGATCAAAGGTCTTCTACCAATGGAAAAAGAGAGTATTCATCAACAAGGACTAGAAGGTGATGCCCATTGTCAAGAGGATCAAAGAAATCAATAGCAATTCTCTCCCACAAACATTGTGGCAATTCTGACATATTCAAAGGGTGCTAAATGACTTGAGCTGAAAGACAGTTGCATATGTGACAAATCTTTAAATCTTTTTTGACCCTTTTTTTTCGAGATATGGAAACCAAACTTGGTCATGGAGAGCTATATTGGCGGCAATTATTCAATTCGCAGATTGAGGCCTTCTTGAGTCACTGAAAGTTCATCTCTTACATTTTTGTACTTGAAGTAATCACTGTCATTAATGAGAGGTCTAGAATGCTGGTCCCATGACTGATGAGCAATAATGTCTTTTAACTTAAACGTGTCACTATTTTGGCTCATGGCAGTGACAATTTGTTCTAGAGACATGGCATCTGGTATGCTCGTTTTCACAATAAAATTGCTGAAGGCCTCCATTGTCTTAGATGAGGTACCAGGACACTGCAATGGCACTGTTGAAAAATAATCAGCAGGATTCTGGTCATTCTCTGGACAATGGAGAATTTTATAGTTGTATTCTTCTAACCTCAAACACCAATGTTCCATTCGAGAAGGCATTTTAGCTTTGGGATTGCCAAATATCATCACCAGTGCTTGATGATCAGTCACTACTGTGAAAGACTTTCTGTACAAGAACACATGGAAACATTCACAAGCCCAGACCACTACCAAACTTTCTTTCTCAGGTTGCGAGTAAGCACGTTCTGTTTGTGACAGGCTTTTGCTGGCATATGCCATAATATGTCTCAGAGCATTCGGTTGTCCGCTGTACTGTTCCAGGATTGTACCTAACTCAACAGGGCTAGTGTCGACTACAACCTCTGTATGAAGTGTTTGTTGAAAGTAAGCCATTTCAGTGGCTTGTTTGATTTTTTGGAAGCTCTTGTATTCACGTGGCCAATGAAAAGACACATTTTTTTTTCATCAGTCCTCGTAACAATGCACTGACCATAGTAAAGTCTTGTATGTATCCAGAACTGTAACTGGCCATTCCAAGAAATGATCGTAACATAGAAATGTCCTGTGGTGGACTAGCAGTAGACAACGCTTGCACTTTAGCTGGATCAAGTTTCAGACCCCACCGGAAAAATACATGGCCAAGAATTTAAAGCTTTTCTTGTGGAATTCACACTTGTCAGCATTTAGAGTTAAATCTGCATTGTTCAGCAAATGACATACTTGTACTAGAGCTCTGTCATACTCTTTCTGTGTGACTCTGAAAATGAATACGTCATCGCTATAGTTAAATGCATTTACTACAGGCTGTATGATATGTCAAATGACGTCTTGGAAAAGTTCTGCAGCAGAAGGTACACCAAAACTCAATAGCTTGTAGCGAAACAGACCAATATGCATAGAAAAGGTTGGAATGTACCTGGATTTTTCTTCAAGCTCCAATTGGTGATATCCTTTATTTAAGTCGAGTTGAGAGAAGAACTTCGGACTATTCCGTTGAGTTATCATATCAGCAATATGCAGACCTAGACGTTTCTCTTGCTCAATCGCCTTGTTGGGCTGACGCATGTCAGCGCATAGGCGTACAGCTCCTTCACTGTCTCTTTTAGGCACTTCTATAATGGGAGAAACCCATGTTGTTGAACCAGTGGAGCGTTCAATGATGTCCGGTTTAAGCAATGAATTAAGTTCCTTTTCAACAGCCTCTATGCAAGTGAAACACAACGCATCTTTGTCTTTGTGCAACAGAACGAACATCCTCATCTATATGTAACTTTCCATTCATTGTTTTGAGTTTTCCTAACCTGTGAAATAATGAAGGAATTTGTCTTACAATTTCATGATGGGCATTCATATTGTAGTTCACTGTTATCAGTCCCATATCAGCAGCAGTGTTAAAACTCAGCAAACGGACATCTGAGGCTGTTCCTTGAAGTACATGAATAGGTGCTTGTAGCACAGTTTTCGTACGTTTCATCATAGCTACAAACTAACCTTGACTCTTAAAGGCCATTAAGGCAGCCCATCTGTATACTTTAGTCTTTGACTTCATAAGTTGGGGTAACGGAGATAACTCTTGATACTTCTCTTTGATATTCATCGACACACCATTGTCAATTATGAATGGTATCGAACACTCATTTATCTTTAGAGTGATCTTTGGACACTGTTTGAATGTTTGTGGTGCCTTTTTGTGTTGATTTTTCTTCACTTTGAATTTTTCCTCACGTCCAACTAGTCTCACATGTGCATGCCTTTCTGAAGTAAACATCAACATTGTAATTGTCACATTCACTAGAAACTGATACTGAGGAACTCTTTATCAATGATTTAGACAACGATTGACTTCGTTTGGTGTCTGTTTTCCTCAGTTGGTGTGAATGCTTGGCCTTGTGGGAGCGTGTTGAGCTTCGCTGAGGTCGCATTTGGTTGGCCATTTTGTCTTTACACTGTGATGCATTTACTTTTCTCTGTGCCTTGCAAATCTTCACAAATTGGTTTGGTTTACCACAGCTGATGTATATTTGTCCTATTGTGGGACATTTGCTTTCATGTGGAAATGACAGTCCATATCTGTAACACATTTTCTTCTTCTGTGGAGACATCACCTTGTGTTCCTCAGCCTTATACTTTGGCTTACTCTTCATGCTCATGACTGATGCACTCTGGGCGCCTCCGACTTCCATGTGAGTCACTTGCTGATCAGCATGTTCTTCAGCATGAGCAGCATTGAGGACTTGTTCTAAGCTCAGAGTTCCTTCAGCATTCGTCCTCGAAAGGAATATGACCAACATTTATCGATTACTTTGAGGGAGGTAGCTTCCTCATCGTTAAACTCATTGAATCTACAGTGCTTCCCCAGAACTTTCAGTCTCTCAACAAACTCATCAATGGTTACACCTGGTCTTTGGTGTTCTTAATTGAATATGTATCTTTCATTAACACATTTGTCACTGGATTAAATTTGATGTTCAAGGCTGTTTTACTTTGATCATACGTCACTTCACCTCCTCTTTTACATGGCATCTTTCACTCCTTTACCAGCCATGTTCTGCATATACTTTATGATCTTGTTATGATCTTTTTCATCTATTGCATCTATGAAATCTTAAAAAGTCTCTATCCGTGCAGTCCATCTATTGCCAGTATTGTATTTCTTGGCAGTACCAAATGCAGATGGCCATTTTAAGAATGCAGCAACCGTATATACCTTGGTGGTCAGTAGTTGTCTTTCAGGCGCTTCTTGCGGAACTTGATTAGGCAGAGCTTCTTTAGCGCCTTGTGATGTGCTGGCTTCGGGGGTCAGCCTTAATGACTTTTAAAGCTTTTATCTCCCCCTGGCTCTCCATTGGAGCTCTTTACCTGAAGTTGTTCTGGCCCCTATGTGGTAGCACTGGGGTTGAACTGCTTCTTCGGGGTAACAGCTCTACAAGTACAACCACTTACCCTCTTTCTGGGTTCGCTCCGCAGAACGTTGTGCAATGATGATTTGTTAATGGTTTCGATAAGTAGATAAACCTTGTATACTACTAGTCCATGAAAGATGACATTTTGTTGACTTTGTGTTTTAATGTTTCTTCACAAACACCCAGTTAATCTCTGTTTCATACCACATGCATTTCAGTTTAATCTGTAGCGAACTATTATTGTGTGTTGCTTTTGTAACATGGTTGCATCTGCCTTTAGCGTTCTTACTCCGTTAAGTGTATGGCATTGATTTGCCTAATGGCACAGTGCCTTTTATTTGCAGCCATTTTATTCAGTTCCTGCCACTGACATTTAGACTTTCAATGTCGTATTTTTATCTTCAAGCATTTACACAGGCTGGTGTTGCACTGAAATTCCACCAATGCCTGTGTTGATTCTGCACTTTGACTGTGGCACATGTGGAACACACACAGTTTGCTGGAGCACGGCAAACTCTCTGGAAGTGCCCTTTCACTGTACTGGCTTCGTATCCCCTATTTCGTTGCCAGATGTAGTGTCCTACCAGCACCAGTACTCACCAGTAACCAACCCACATATGGAGAGAAGTTGTACACATCTTTATTCTGCTGTATGTCAGTTAGAACACAACATTCTAAGTCTGTCTTCAACTCATCCCTCCAATGCTTCTGTCAAAGGCCTACGGTGTAGGAACCAAAAGACATCCAGTGTTTATTTACAAGACACTACAATTGATACCCTCCTTATCCTTTTATATCCTACCATCTTAACTTGTGGTTGGTTTGGTTTGCAGTTGCATTGAGGGGCTCCTGTCTGGTGTCCTGTTCCGTAGGGGGTTAGTCATTAAAGTATCCACTTCCGAAACCAGTAAGCCTACATTGCTCATCAGATTTAATAGTTCACTCCGGCCTGTAGCTGTAAATGTACCTGTGGTCTCCCATTTATCCTGCAGCTGATTCAGTGACAAGGCAAGAAACATGTTGGTGCAGACACGAGAGAGATGACGGCATGCGTCTCCGGCGTAGGCGGCTGTTAGTGCTCCAATGCTCTCTATCCTCCTGCCCACTACGCTACGCTACGGGGAGGTTCCCAGGATGGAAGACGGAACTGCGGAGGGCCGGAGCTCCGCGTAGCAATGTTTCAGCACGTCGGCTCTCTTGACTGGAGCGTACTGGTGCAAGACCGGCGGTGTCCGCCGTGGCGGTAAGATGGCCAGGTCGTTGGGTCCCGGAAAACTTCATCACCGCGCCCAGTGAAGCGAAGGGCGAAAGCTACGGCAGCCAACGGTTAAGAGGCTTCTCCATCGAGCCACGACGAGGTGAGTCCTCGCCACAGTGAGGAGTCGGGCGGTGGGGACTCTCCTTGCTGCGGCGGCGGTGGGGGGCTGTGAGACCTTAAGGCGACCCTACGGTAGCTGACCCACCAAGATAAAGATGCTTTTCGAAGTAAATTGGGAATTTTAAAACTCTTTATATTTCAACATGGAGCTCTTGAGCCTCAGATCCTGATGATACCTCTGCTGTCCTCCTGCTAGAGGCCAAGAGGGCTGAAGAAAAAAAAGAAGTGGGAAAAAAAATCAAACTGAGCAAGAAAAAAACACTGAGGATGCTTATTATAGAATGGTCGAGTGGGGCTTAGATATACATGATGCGCACTAAGCAGAGCAAAGTAGTAAAAGATGCCCACGAAATGCCAAATCAATCTACCCCCACGCCGGCCCCTAAAATAAAACGCAAAGTGCAGAGAAATGCGCAGCACAGAATGGAATTAAAAGCAAATGCCTTGATTGGGGAGGAAAAACAGGCTAATCTGGACAGTATTCTAGATAATGAAAAGAAGTTAGAATTAGAAAGTACTAGGGCCACGTCTGGTATTCATCCACCCGATACGTCTTGAAGTACAGACCGTGAAGCAGATGCTCAAGCTGCCCGAGAGATTAGAAATAGAGATACAGATCCCGAGGAAAGCAACAACATGGACTGCCTCAAACAATTTCCGCTCTTTTGAAAGCAGCAGAAACCATTTTATGAGCCTCCAGCGCCATTACATTTAACTGCATCTATGGAAAAGCAGACCTCCCCTCAACACCTAGCTCAAGTTCCCACTAACAGTCAGAACAGGCTAACAGAAACTTCTAGCAGCATAACCTTGTCTCAGGTGATCCATCCAATAGGTCCTTCATCACCATGCCTTTCCTTACCAAGGGAAAATAACAGAGAAATTATAGTAGAAGAAGCACCAGGAGAGGGAGCAAATAAGAAGGGGTATCATCTGAATAAGCTATCGCGAGCTGAGGTAGAAGAACGTGAGAAAAAGGATAGCTCAGTTAAGGACTTGTTAATTACAATTCTAGGTGAGTTCAGAGATCTGAAAATGTCTCAAGCGCATGAGATTGCTACATTGCATGAGCGGCTTACTAAACTAGAGGAGAACATGTCCAATAAACCGAACAGAATAAATGAAGCTGAGAACCGAATCTCAGAATTAGAAGATAAACTGACTACAATACAACAAGAGTTGACTGCAATGGAAAAAAGTAAAAAGGAGATGGAGCTCAAGATGCAGGACATTGAGAATCATAATAGACGTTATAATCTTCGACTGGTCGGCATACCGGAAGGAATGGAAGGCACCCAGATTCCCAAATGGACTGAAAAACTCCTAAAGAAAGCAAACCAGAACTTGAGGGGTATCTAACAATCACTAGGGCTCATAGAGTCCCGGCCCATAGACAGACGAATGCGAAATATCCCCGTACAATCTTAATAAACTTTTCTGACTATCGAGTTAAAGAACAAATTTTAAGTACTGCAATCGCCTGGAGATCCTTTTCTACTGCAGATATCTTGCATTTTAAGATGTTTTCAGGGTATGTCAGCAGCAACAGCATGCCGAAAGAAAGAGTTTGTAAATTTTTTCAACATTCTGATGTTCAAGAAGCTCAGTCAGCACTAATGAAATTGTCCAATATTTCAAAATGATAGCTGGCTGGAGTGAAAAATGAAAACAGAGGGGTCTATTCCGGTTTGGCATTTCAAAGGTCATCAAGGGATGGGTGGGGAGTGGTGGAGTACAGGAAGGATGCATTCCCATGCAATCCAGGGTCAATCAGGGGGAAGAGGGAAACGAGAGCAATCCGTCTTCCGGGGAGGGCACAGGGGAAATAGGGTGGCGGGGTACAGGGGTGTTGCAAAATGAAAAAGTAGAGTTTTTAGATAATCGTCGAGATAAGATAAAGTCAGAACAAATAAGGCAAAAAGAAGGGCAAATCAATGGTAGATGACATAGAGTTTAAGCCGTTTAAGCCCAAGGGCGATGAAAAGAAGTATAAGGAAAATAGCACCTTATTAAGGATAGTAATGAAAAAGGGGAAATATCTTCAAATTACAATGCTAGTCACTTAATGCACTTTAGACTATATCATAGTAGGTATATCTCTGGCACAGGAATGCAGGGATTCCACGTTGAACAAAGCACAAGACACTTTTTGATAAAATGCACTTTTGTATTAGGCCTTGGATAAGGAGAAAAGAAATGCTGAAAAGCATTGGAACATTTCAAATTTGCACGTATTGTCACTTAATGCACTTTAAATTATATTATGGCGTATATGTTTTTGAAATAGATACTATGGAGCATAATGCACAGGATACTTTTGAGATTATTAACTTTTACAGCAATAGCACTCGACACCTTAGTTCGCTAATTAGATATGTAAGAATGTTATGTAAAGAAATGCTAGTAATATCCTTAAATATCAATGGACTTAATAATAGACATAAAACTCAGGCAGTAGAAAGCTGGGTTAGGGGACACACTGCAGATGTCATATTATTGCAGGAAACCCATTTTAAGAATACTAACAATCAGTGTAAAATTCTCCAAAATTGGACTGGATTTCAATGCCAATGGAACGTGAGCTGTGCACAAAAAGGGGTGGGGATATACATCAGCAAGCATATACCTTTTCAGATAAAGGCCATGCAGACGGACTCCAGGGGAAGGTGGTAATTTATTAATGGGAGTCTGGATTAATCAAATATAACTATTGCAACAATCTATGCCCCAATTTTTGATCACTTTCTTCCATTATTTGAACTAAAACAGGCTTTGACCAATATTCCGGGTCGAGTTATTTTAGGGGGTGATTTTAATTTTCTTCTAGCTCCACTGATAGATTCATCAGCCACAGCCCGACAACAAAACAAACCACAAACAGCTATAGCCTTAGCAAACTGTAAAACAGATCTAGATCTGATTGATCCATGGCGTGCTCAGCTCCCTAAGAAACAGGAGTTTTCATGCGTCTCAGCAAAGTATAATACCGCTTCCCAAAGAGATTATTTTCTAGTTTCACATGGGTTGAAACTTACCACCCATGAATATATTCTGAACGCCTTTTTTCAGATCATGCATTGGTTAAGATGGAAGTCGTTGGAATTGGCGTTGAGAGAATGCCCAGACGTTGGTATTTCAATAAAATCAATTTGGAGAGCATAGAATGGTACACAGAAGTCTCGGAAGAGATTATAAATTTCTTTGAGACCAATATTGGTACAGCCCGTACAGAGATTGTCTGGGAAGCCTTTAAGGCTACTCTCAGAGGATGCATTACATCAAAAGAGATTCTGCAACAGAAGGGCGAAAAATCTGAAAAGAAGGGACTTAAAAGCTAGATTAGAGCAAGTGAATAGAAAATATCTACAAATCAGAAATGCTGTTACAAAACAAGCTTTTAAGCAAGCTAAATTAAATATGCAGGAATTTTACTATGCACAGGGCAATATTGCTAACACTGCCTATTGTCAGAAGGTGTATGAAGAGAGTGAATATATGGGAAGACTTTTGGTGTGGCAGGCTAAAGATCGATAGGTGAAAAATAGAATCTCATCCCTGAAAGACATCGAATCGAAAGAGCAGATAACGAACTCTACTAAGATTGGAAAGGCATTTTTAAAAACATTACAAGAAAATATATCAATCAGATCAGCAGAGTGTGGCCAGTCATCTTAGTGTGTTCTTAGACAATCTCCATATTCCAACTCTATCAAATGAACAATGCCAAATGCTGTTATCTGGATTTTCCCTAGAGGAAATAGATAGAGTCATAAATTCAGCAGCAAACGATAAATTGGCAGGGAAAGATGGTCTGTCAATTGAATTATATAAGAAATTTGCCCCAATATTAAATCCACAATTATTAAAGCTAGCTAATCATATTTTATGATTTAACTCTTTTTTTATTGTAGGTTGCCAATGATAAAAACATTACAGTAGGGCCACTCCGGGCCTGATTGTATTGAGGGCAACAGTGTGATAATTCAATAGAAACAATAAACAACCCCCCCCTATGCCCCCCCAAAAATAGAAAAGGGAGTAAGAAGATAGAAGCTACCCACCCCCCTCCCACCCCTGGTCCAGGCTTGTGGCAAAGTGATAAGGCAAATGGCTCAGTAGAGCTAGTGATCACTCTGTGTCGTGGGAGACTCCGGTGCAGTGAGACGTAAGAGGCGTAGATAGCGCGGACAAGTCAGCTCACGGAAGTCCTGTGTAAGAAGAGCAATGAAGGGTTGCCATAGCTCACTGAATGAAGCGCCTTTCCCGGCTAGGGTTAAAGAGATCTTCTCCATCCCCAGGACATGCCATAGGCGGGTACCATCCGGTGTGTGTAGGGATATCAGGGGACCTCCAGTGGGTTAGGATGTTCTGCACTGCCGAGCCCAGAGCTATGGCCATTTGCTTCCCTCTCCTAGCTTTGAGGGGGTATGTGAGCACGTTGGGCACCCCAAGGAGAACATATGCAGGGAATCTAGGGATCTCGGTGTCCAGGTGAGTATCTACTTCGTCCAGGACATGGGCCCAGTATGTTTTGAGATGTGTGCAATCCCACAATAAGTGGACTAGAGTGCCCCTCTCCCCACACCCCCGCCAACAATCTGGACTGTGTCCCGCATCAACCCGGTCAAGCCTCTCCGGGGTATAGTACCAGTGGTAGACCAGTTTAGTGAGGGTTTCTGTTAGTCCTATATGTGTCGCTGTGTGACGAGCCCTGTAACAGGTGCCCTCCCACTCCTCAGGGGTAAGGTCCTGTCCAAGTTCCCGTTCCCATCGTGCCCGCCCAGCGTGGTAGCTATGTGTGTATTTAGATTGGAGCATTTTATATAAGTCCGATATCAATTTTCTGTCTGATGTCCGAGTCGCCAGCCAGCGCTCATAGTGTGTCAGTTGCCGAGCCGCGTGTGGGCGGACATCTGGATGCAAAGCCTAGTGCCGTACCTGGAGGTAGTGCATACTTTCCGGCTCTGGGAGGCCAAAATCCTCCCGAAGCATGAGGAAGGTTACAAAATCGCCGTTAACAAACAGGGGCCCAGTGCCCAGCAGCCGGACTCCCGCCACTGGCGGAAAGAATGCGGGTCCAGTCCCGGAGTAAAGGCCGGATTATCCAGAATGGCTGTAAACGGTGAGGGGAAGGACGTCAACTCGTGGCTCAGATTCGTCTGATCCCACACTTTAAGTAGTGAACGAGTCACTTGGGAGGACGATGGATCCTCTGGAGAAAGGGGACCTTCCGCAAAGAGGTACCCGCCACCGCCCGGTCCTGAAAGAGCCAGTTCTTTTCCGATTCGTCCCGGCTCCACTCCACCAAGTAACGTAGCTGCGTTGCCTTGTAGTATAGGGTGAGATCGGGGACCCCCAGGCCCCCCTCATTCGGTGGGAGAAAGCTGATCTCGCGTTTCAACCGAGGCTTACGACCCTGCCAGATAAAGGATGAGAGATCGGATTGCACCTTCTTAAGCCACCCTGTTGGGGGCGGTAGGGGCAGTGTTTGAAATAGGTAAAGGATCTGGGGAAGGACAGTCATCTTTATAGCGGCAACCCGCCCCAGCCAGGATATCTGGTGGTGTTTCCATCGCTGTAGTTCGGCCTGAATCCTGAGTCGCAAACGGGAAAAGTTGGTAAGCCTCATGCCCTGCAGTGTGGGCATCAAATAGATGCCTAGATATGGGACGGGGTCCTCGGACCACAGCAACGGTGAGCGAGCCTGTAGATCCGCTTTCTCTTGGGTCGACAGCGAAAGGTTCATCGCGGTGGATTTGGACAGGTTTACTTTGAACCCGGACGCTCCAGCAAAAACCTCCAACTCCTCGATGAAAGCTCCCAAAGCTCTACTAGGGTTTGCTGAGGTCATCAATACATCATCTGCATAGAGACTGATAGTGTGGGTGTCCCCCCCAAAGCGAATGCCAGTGATTTGCGTGTGCTTGCGGACCCTCTGCGCCAGAGGCTCCATGTAAAGAGCGAAAAGCAACGGCGACAGAGGGCAGCCCTGACTGGTCCCCCTGTGTATTGGGAGAGGAGCGGAGGTCTGTCCATTAACTCTGACAGTCGCTGTGGGTGAGCGGTAACAATTAAAGATGAGCGTCCGCATTTTATCCCGGAGGCCTATGTGTTGCAACACCCGCTCGAGATATGGCCAGTGGACCCGGTCAAAGGTCTTCTCCGCATCCACCGTCAACAACATGTATTTCCCTGGGACACGGGAGGCCTTCTCAATAAGGTGTAAAACCCGTTTGGTATTGTCGCTGGTCTGACGCTGTGGGATAAACCCAGCCTGATCGGGGTCCACCAACCCCTGCATGTAGGGGGCGAGGCGGGACGCCAGAATAGATGTGTAAAGCTTCAGGTCTAAATTCAACACTGATATGGGCCGGTATGACCCACAGACAGATTTATCTTTCCCAGGCTTGGGGAGGACTACTATCGCCGCTTCCAACATGGACGAGGGAATGGACCCTTCCTCCGCAAAAGAGTTAAAAAGCCTAGTTAGTAAGGGGACTAGCACAATGCCAAACTGCTTGTAAAAGGCCGCCGTATACCCATCGGGGCCCGGGGATTTGCCCAGCTTCAGGCGGGCGATGGCAGCTAGAACCTCTTCCGGCCGGATCTCTCTCTCAATATGCTCTGCTTGGTCTGGCATCAAGGTCGGGAGATTAGCCTCCGAGAGGTAGGCAGTGATGTCCGCCTCCGCTAGGGGCTGCGCATCGTACAAGCGCGCGTAATACCTGCGAAAGGTTTCAGCAATGGCCACATCCTCAGTGAATGTATGGCCCTCATCGTCCCTAATTGCTTGGACCCCGTCGCGAAGTCGGGCCTCGCGCAGTTTATGCGCTAGGAGACGCCCGCATTTGTCCCCTCCTACATAAAAAGAGTGTCGGAGCCACACAGCGGCATATTCTGCCTTGTCCAGATCCAGTGCTGACAATTGCTTCCGTGCAAGAGACAATTGCCGCCATATGCGGGGAGCCCCGGTTCGCTGGTGCATCTGCTCCAGCTCGTGAACGTTTTGCGTCAATTCCTCTCTCTTCGCTTTCCGAGCCGCATTCTCCGCTGACGCAATGGCAATGGCTTCCCCCCTGATAACTGCCTTTAGGGCCTCCCACCTGGTTGAGAGCGAAGTGTCGGGATTATCGTTGTTTATGAGGTAGTCCCGTATGGCACTCTGTAGTTGGGCTACCGTATCTGGACGATGCAACAGTGTGTCCTGAAAGCGCCACCGCGGGAGAGCGCGACCCGTCCGCGGTAAATTTAATGAGATTTCCACCGGGCTATGGTCAGAGAGAGAGGCGACCAAAATATCAACAGAGTGTGTAGCCGCCTGGATGGTCTTGGTGCCAAGAAAGTAGTCCAGCCGCGCATAAGTTTTATGCACGTTTGAATAATAAGAAAAGGACCGTGATTGTGAGTGGCGTTGTCTCCAGATATCAGTAAGGTCGAGTTCGCTCAGCCATAGGGCCCTGTCGGGGACAGAGTACCCACCTGGGTAGTGCGCTGCGCGGACCTGTCCAGATCAGTATTAAACACTATATTGAGGTCTCCCCCTATTAAGATGTTGCGTTCATGTGTTGCGGTAGCCGCCATAAGGGCCTCTCGTAAGAAGCGTTCCTGGCCTTCATTAGGGGCATAAACCGAACCCACCACTATTGCGTGTCCACCCACTGAAAAGTGATAGGTGAGAAGCCTGCCCTTTATCTCAACCCCCTTTTGTATCATCTTCCCCGGGAATGCTCTGGAGACCAGAATTGCTACCCCCGCTGTTTTAGTGGACATAGAGGAGAAGAATTGGGTTGGGAAGGCGCGCGACCTTAGGCGACAGCAATCTCGTGAGAGGAGATGCGTCTCCTGTAGGAGGCATATGTCCGCGCGTGTGCTTTCCAAATAGGAAAGCAGGGCCCTGCGCTTGTTAGGGCTATTGAGCCCTCTTACGTTGAAGGTAAGGACCTTAATCGGAGGTGTAGACATTACCCCTCATCTGTGTCTGCGGGCCCAGCGTGTGTCCTATAGCCGTCAATGGCACACAGTGTTGCATAAAAAGAAAGCCCCCCTCGTGCCCTGGACCAGGCCCCCCATTGAGACAAAGAACAGTAATAGGGAAAAGACATAGAAAGAAGAGAAAAAAAGACCCCAGAGAAAAGGAAAAAGAAAAAACATTCAAGGCGCAACAAGCACCAGATCTAATAATAGAGGTATTAACCCAAAATCGAGAACAACATAGTCTTTCATCCCAGGATAAAAAGGAAAAGGTCATTACGGGTTCCAATCAGTGGCCAAGATGTACCCTCCCCGCCTCCCGCCTCAGCAATGATAACAGATAGCCAAAGTCAGGATTTTGCCAGTGTTCCAGGAAGGGACTCGAGGGCGGCCTTCTGCCCGGATGCTATCTCCGCTGGGTCTGGTCCTCTGGGACGGCGGCGTCGGCACTGGAGCCGCCAACCCGATGAGGTCACCCCTGTAGCTGGCCCCGAATCTTGGGGTTCCGCCTCTTCTTCAGGCAGGGCAATGTCCAGTATCTTGCAGGCCTCCACCAGCGAGCGAAGCTGGTACTGCCGCCCCTCGAGACGAAAGATCAGACGGAACGGGTGTCCCCAGGTATATTGAATGTTTCATTGGCGGAGGTAGGCCGTGACGGATCGAAAGCGCTGCCGTTTGTGCAGGGTGATAGCTGCCAAGTCCTGGTATAGGGTGGGGGACTGCCCCTGGTAGGAGATCGGGTGCATCGCTCTAGCCTTACGGAGGATTTCCTCTTTGGTGCGAAAGTCCTGCACGCAGGTAAGAATGTCCGCTGGAACGGCCGCATCCGCTCTACGGGGACCCACGTGGTGTGCCCTGTCCAGGACGAGATCAAAGTCCGGAGCGTTTCCCAAGATGTGGTTGAACAGCCCCTTAACAAAGGCAAAGATGACGCCCGTCTCGGCGTTAGAACGCACCCCGCGAATCCGGATGTTATGGCGTCGGGAACGATTCTCGAGGTCCTCAAGATGGGTTTGAAGGTCGACCTGTTGCTCATGGAGCCTCAGAACCTCCTGCTGTAGCGACGAGATTTCTTCGTCCCTGGTGTCGTCCTTATCCTCCAAAGCCGCCACTCTTTCCCCGACACCATCCACATCCCTGCGGATGTCCTTCATCTCCGCTGTGAGGTCTTTTTTCACCGTTTGCAGGTCCTCCCGGAACGACGCAAAAAGCGACTCGAGGAATGAGCGTGTAATAGGCGCCTCCACCGTGTCGTCCGACTGCATCCCCGCAACTGCTCCGGAATTGGAAAGGGCCATGGCTGGGGCGCCCCGGGGAATCGATGCGCGGGCGAAAAGGTCCTTCAATGTCCCCTCCTGTTTGGTGGTCCTCAAGCTCTTGTCCCTTTTGGCCCTGGTGGAGGTCATAGCCTGAGTCATCGCCAGAGAGGATGCCAGGGGGGAACAGCCCCCGTGATCCCACAATGGGGCCCTCCAGACCCCGCCGGGTCAATGCACAGCTCCCCATAGGGGTCCCCGTTCCGGTAGGGCCAAATCGGTCCAATTAGTCCCAGACGCAGCGAGTGCCGAAGCGCCACCTAGACTGGGCGGCCCCCGTGCAGCCGACCCCTCTGTGGTGCGGCGTCAAGCTAAGAGCGGGTCCGTGTTTGGGATGGTCACTCCGGTAGACGCTCTCTCCCCCCTCGCCGCTGTCACTGCGGCGCCGTGCAGGCCGCGTCTCACAGCAGGCCTCCTCCTTCCAGTGCCCCAGAGGCCTGCACTGCTAGGGAGGGGCCACTTCCGCCTTCAACTGGGACACCTCTGCGAGCACCAACACGGCTGGGGCGGTATTTCTCGGTTCGCCGCACACTCGTCGCACCGGTAGGCCCCACCAACTGGTCCGTCCGGCCGGCCGTTGAATGCAGCCCGGGCTTAGGTGAAGGCTCTTGCTCCAAATCTGCGCGGCTCCTCACGGGCCCAGCTTCTCATGCCTCCGGGATAGCGTCGCCCCCCAGGCACTCTCGCAGCCTCTATGTGGGAACCGGCGGCGGCAACGTTCACCCAGCAATCGCCATGGGGCCGTGTCTCCCGCCCGTGGCACACTCACCCTCCTCCTGCAGTGTAGAAGGTGGCGCTGTCAGACGGGCGCGAAGAATGCCGCCACTCGGGGCCTCAGGCCGCACCTCCTCCGATGCTTCTCCCCGCGCTCCCGACCGCGGCCGCGGCCAGGCCTCAGTGCGCCTCAGCGGGTCGTCAGGAGATGCAGGGGGTCCGGAGGCTAATGCCCCCTGCGTCGATGCCACAGGGGGCCCAACTGGACAACGCTGGAAGCTGATGGGTAGCAGCGGGACAGCGAGGCACGCCCCTCCTCACTGCCATCTTATCTGCGCCGGTACCGCTTGGACTCCGGCGGCGGGTTCTGCCCAGCGTGTGCCTTCGCGTTCGGAGCCCTCCACCTCCAAGCGGCCAGAAAATGGGCCAAGCCAGCTGGCTCGCCGAGCGCCGCAGCCCAGGAACGCAGGCCGCGTCGCCCGCGGCGTTGCTCTCTGTCGCGCGCGCCCAGCCGCTGTCTTAGCGGGGCCGCCGCTCGCTCCTGCGGGCCACCGGGAGTCACAGGGGATCCAGAGGTAAGCTGCCTCTACTGCAGTGCTGCGTGGGGCCGGTAGGCCGGTGCTAAATGTCGGCGGTCGGCGGAGAGGTAGAGAGACACGTCCTACCTCGCCGCCATCTTGGCCACGCCCCCCGCTAATCATATTTTAAAGGGTGGAAAGCCTCCGTCATCTTTTTGCACCGTGGTGATAGTTAGTTTTGTAAAGAAAAATAAGGATCTGGAAAACATCAGCTCTCATAGGCCTATAAGTTTACTAAATGTAGATTATAAAATTTTCACAAAGCTTTTAGCAAATAGACTAAATAGGATCATAGGCTCAATTATGCCTGCATGACATCTTATTGCACGTCCACGCTCCCATGCCTTTCAATCTCGCTCGGTAATGTCCCTCCTCTTTTCTGCTGCATTTTTGTTTTTGTTTTTTAGACGTTCTTAAATTTTTTTAGTCCTTTTAATTAACCAAATGTATTTATTTACGATGTAGCATGTACTGTATTTGTAAATGATTTTAGGTAATCATACAATAAAGAATTACTTACTTACATAGACTCAATTATCTATAGTGATCAATGTGGTTTTGGGGCAGGCAGACACCTTTTTACAAATACAACTTTTTTAATAGAAGCTTTGGATTATATGACCCAGAACAAAATCCCTGCCCAGGTCATGTTTTTGGGCGCCAAAAAAGCTTTTGATCTGGTGTCCTGGGAAAGCCTCTTTCTAATACTTGAAAGATTCGGGTTCTCAAAAATCTTTATACAAATAATATCTTGTTTATATAAGGATGCTGAGGCACAAATAAATATTAATTCCAATAACGTCGGCCGATGTAAAGTGGGCAGAGGCACTCGTCAGGGATGTCCTATCTCCCCAATACTTTTTGCTTTGTTCATAGAACCACTGGCCATTGCCATTAGGCAAAAAGCAACAATATCAGCCTCATTGCAAGGCATGACAAATATAAAATTATATGCCGATGATATTGTGCTTTTTCTTAAACCAGGGGAGACTATTCAGAGGGATTTTTTTGCAATATTCAGTGAATTTCAAGCACTGGGTGGATACAGAATAAATAACGCCAAGACCAAAATTTTACTCTGCAATTGCTCGCAGGATACCCTAATACCGGAATTTCAAATATTAATCAATACAAAACCAAACCGATATTTGGGTATATTTCTCTCTGAGAATATGAACGATCTATATACCCTAAATTATGCTCCTTTAAATCAAAAGATCAAGCGCCTATTTACAAAATGGAACCAATTACTTATTTCAATAGTAGGACGTGTCGGCTTAATCCGCATGCCAATTTTACCCTTGTTTAACTTTTTATTTTCAGCAATCCCCAATGAATTGCAACTGTCATTTTTTTTAAAAAATACATACGTTTCTTTCATCCTGTATATGGGCAAATAAGATTCTGAGATTAGCACTAGTCACTTTATGTAAATCAACCAAGGAAGGCAGCTTGGCCCTCCCCAATTTAAGAGAATATTAATATGCAAATTTTGCACATAATAGACACAGATTCTTTACTAATTCTGATACACTATGCACAGACATGTTTTTTATGTTCAAACTTTTGAAGGAATACAAAATTCAGGACCTAATGAGGTCAACAAAAAAAAACTAAAAAAGTCTGATATAAGGTCTTACAGTGGTCATTAAAGCAAAAGGCACAAATGTTTAACTTTTATGATATACCTATGATAAATGGTTCGACACAACTTGCAGACCTACATGTTGGGGATCAGCGGCTGCTCGATTCCAGCATTTTAATGAAATGGGAAGAGAATGGCTATACCACGGTGCCGGATTTTATTAACATTGGCTAATGGAAAATCTGGGTAGAGATAGAAGGTGGTTTTAGTTGCTTTGAAAACATACTTAAATGGTCTTTTCTCCAAATTAAAAACTTTAAAAAATATATAGATCCCATTTTATCATCCACAAAATTAGATCTTACGGATGCCCTTATAATAATAACAAAATTGGAACAGAGAACGAGACAGGGGCGGATGCTCCGCACTTTCCCAAACCAACGCAACGAGAAGCTGCCCTGCTACGAGCCAGCACAAGCTTAAAATCAAAGGCTCTTTTTAAAAAAAAATTAATTGGGAGTTTACAAGTCAGCAGTCAGCCTACTTGTAACAACAAAAGCACCCCCGGCCCGGCGAAAACTGTGCCTTTCGCATGCCACTCTGGCCCTCCGAGCCTGCAACCTATACAAATACACCTCTGTTGATCAGATAAACCAGTCCACGTCCTGAAGAGAATCCCGCAAATTGTCTTGGGAATCGAAACGCGTCGGCATCTTGCAACGCGGAGACTCTTGCATTTAATTAAGTTCACCCTAGTAGAAATGCTGTTCAAATTTCTAACTACTAGGCACAATGGCTTTTACCCGTGTGTAGCAGCACTGTAAATGTGGCAGACAATTTGAATGTTAAAGATTGTCCAGTTGCTGCTCCTGTTTTGTGAATCAAGACTGGTATTTATCGTACACAATTGTTATTCTTTATTGTTCTTTATTAATTGAATGTTTTGTCACATTGCTATATCACAAAGCTGATTTCAGTGTCTTTTTACATGTTGTCACATGTTTTGTTATAACGTTCACTATTTGATACGTATCCACACTTGTCTGACCCATGAAATAATGTGGATCAAAGTTTCTAAAACGAATGACTTAGCAAATAAATGCTTAAAGTCCATATGAATTAAGTTTATGGTCTTCAATCTGTTAAATTGCTTTAACAGCACATGAATGTGACGGCTAGGACAACTCTTTTTCCTGTACAATTATATGGCCCTGTCCAGCCGCCTAAGGCCACACCCCTTCCTGCTATAACTTTTAATAATAACGACATGTCGATCAATTAGCGGTTGTTTAAAAACATACAGAGAGCAAAAGGACAATATGGTGTACGAAAAGGCTTGAGATAAATGGCAAAAAAAAAGAGGGCCTACAGATCTCACAAACAGTCTGGAATAGAATTAATACATTTAATACATCTCTTTTGAGAGGCGCCAATTTTAGAAGAATGCATTTTTTTTACAAATTGGTTATTATATAGGATTCCAGCCTTTTTGCATGGTATTTACCCCCAGATACAAGATAAATGCTTTCGATGTTTAGTGAAAGGTGGGGGTAGCTGGATCCACATTGTATGGGAATGTCCAATAATTAAAGAATTCTGGGATGAGATTGAGAAACACTGCAAATGCAATCCAGGAGCAGGGATAGCTATTGATAACTATGTTGCAATCTTGGGATATTCCCCGAATATAATAACTGGCACCTTACAGGCGGAAGGCCTATTTATATCAGCCTTAGTGGCCAGATCTTTAATACTCCAGAACTGGCGCAGTGAGACTCCACCCACATTTCTGGATTGGCAAATTAAACTCTGTTGAGTCCGAAAACTAGAAAAAAGATGTGCTCTAAGGTCAAGATCATATACCAAGTTTAAAGCTCTCTGGAAATTCATATGAAATATGTCGGGAGATAAGGGGAGCTAAGTGCCGAATGATTATTGTTCGAAATTTATGTCTATCCGGGGAAATACGTAATATTTCCTGATCCCTACCTGCTCGTTTGTTAATTGGCAGATCTTATACTAACAGATGATGGTTTTTGAAAGTTAAAGACTGTTCGGAGAAATGTTCAATATTTGATCTCGATCTGGATAAGATCTTTGGCAGATATCTTTTGAATTATTTGGAAAAATGTGCAATATTTGTTTATTTCTGGTTTTATGTGTGTAAATTTGTAGTTTTTTCGACACTAATGGTTTCTAATTTTAAGGCTATTTGGGAAATTGTGCAATATTTGACTCTGACTATGTTAAGATCTGTGATAGATGTCTTGTGAATTATCTGGGAAAATGTGCAAGATCTGCTGATTCTTTCTTTTTTGCTATATGTGTGTTACTTTCCAGCTGTTATGACGTCAATTGATGGTTTTAGAAATGTAAAGTCTGCTCCAGGAAATGTGCAATATCTGACTTTAATTTTGATAGGAGCTCGTGTAGCCATCTGTTGAAACACATATGATAGTTATTGCCCTGTCATTCAGTATTTTTTATATTCTTTGGTGTAAAATTTAGACCGGTCATGACATTGCAGATAAAACTTACATGTATTATTTTTTAAATGCGCTCTCCTGAATAAATAAAAATAATTTAAAAAAACAAAAAGGCAGGAAACATGTTGACCAACTCTTTGGATCTTTGGGAATGTTAATTCCAATTGGTCCTGTGTGGTTTTAATCTTAACAAAGGCTCCCTGAAAATAAAGATTTATTTGGGGGTGCTCTAGTTAATTTTAATTTCTTTATTTTTCTGTTCCATTTCCTGGCCAATCTACTTTGCATATACATTCGGTCGGGGCATATCCGACTCATTGGTCACTTGGAAAAGACCTCCAGAAAGGAGCCCTCTTGCGGGGTCCATCTAGCCTTGAAGCGCCAGCCCGACAAGGAGCACAGCTCAATGATAAAGCATGCCATCATTTGATGGGTGAAGGCATGTGCTAAACAACAGGAGTTGCCTCTGATGACTATATTAAATTTTAATATTCTATGAAATTCGATAGTTTGGAATTTTTTCTCTGAACTGCACAGATATTTACGGTTTCAAACACTGAAGTTGCAATGCGCCCCCTCAGTCTGTGACAGTCCATTCGAAAGTCATATCCAATCCATTGTTTTGCTCTCATTCCTTTTCCTTGTTTGCCCATGATTCCTAACACAATTGTGTTACTTCCTTTTCTCCTGCGTATGTTTTCAGGGATGGCAGGGGCTTTCAGTTGGTATGATCAACAGTAACCTTGCAAGGTGCTTTTTCATCATAATATTAGTACTACTTCTAAAACGATTACTACTACTAATACCACTATTACCACAAATAATAATAAGAAAAATACTAAGAAAACTAACAAGGGCCCCCTTGGTGAACAGACTATAACAGCTGAATTAAGCTAAACCCTCTTAAAGAGTACCTGGTCAACTTAAATAGGCATGCACACCACAATATTGCATAGTATATACATTTGAGGAAAAGGCCAGTATGTTTGTTGCATCTTTTATAAAGCCTGCCCACACGTCTTCACTTTGTGAACAAAAACAAATGTAAACCCATCATGTTATCATGAATGTAAAGTAAAAGAAAAGACTACACTAGAATTAGTGACAAGCAGTGTGCTTTTATTTGGTGACCGGCTTAGGCATCCAAACAGCAAGCAGTAAAGATATAAATCAGCAATTTAAATTTTGTTGCCTCAGCAAAATAACTACATCAAAGAACATGCACAAGGCCTCCATTTCAAGCTACGAGTCGTGTTGCATCTGCAGTTTTACAAAAGGGACTTCTTGATCCCATCAACTAAACTGATGAGAGCAAATATGGAAAATGTAAACATCCTAAAAATACCATGCCATTGACGAACAGCCCAACCTTGAAAAACACGAGAGCCAATAGCTGAACAAAAGTTCATTCTCTCCCTATACTTTCTGATACTTCTTTTCGATATATTGGATATATTGTTGAGGAAATCTCTCACAACAGACAGGTAAAGCTGTCTGTAGTAAAAATGCAAAAAGTGTGTCGGAGTAGACAAGACTATATAAAAAAAAAAAAAAAGATGAGGAATGCGTATAATTATTCTAAACACTGGTAATCAGTCGGGTAGCATTCCAACCCAAGCCACACCCAACTAAAGAGGCCCAATCAGGCCAAAATCTGTCTTGGGCTGCTTGTGTTCAGGGTTCAGAGAGCACTTGGCTTGGCAGTTCATGCTGGACTGTTCCTATTGGACCAAGACTGACTTGCAATTGGCTGGTGAGGTGGCATGGAGGACAAAAGAACGATGGGATGGAGTGGTACCCCGAGTGAGTTACAAAAAGGATGTCATTTGACCACATCTGCCACTCATCCTACTGTTAAACCTAGCAAATTAGACAGACAAAGGGAATATAAGCCACCAGTTTGTCTCTACCCTCTGTTGTGTAAAAAGCCGCTGTTATATAGAATTAAGATGAAGCTGTGAATGATATGTTAATGCAATTTCTTGTGGAACGTTTTCTCCCGACATCGACATTACATCATCACCAGCTCCCTAGTAATATGCAGTCTGGATCTTATTGTACACTTAAAGGGTCCCACAGAGTTCATAGTGCCAGATTTAAGGATGCTACACACATACATGAGACCTAAGGACTACGGGATAAAAAATTAACTTGATAAATTCTCTTAATGTCAAGTGAATTCGTCCACCTTAGGCAATCTATCTTTTTCAGCATTTGTCTGTGTGGTGACATATCACTGCAAATTAGTTGTTTAGTTGTTTGCTCACGCGCGCCATTCGTTGTAGCGGCTACAGAACGCTTGTTTCTAATATGCTCTGTGTGACTATGAACACCCATTCACATACTCATCCTCTAAGTCTGTTCCAACTCGACAATGTACTTAGTGGACTCCTGGTTACGGGTTTTCAGTAAAACAGGCTGTCAGCACCATACAGACAAACACCAAGCCAGGCCATAGCAGGAGACACGTGCTCCTCTGTGAAGGGGATTCCAGTGGAGCTGAAGATCTGAGAGCCCATATCAAAGCAGCAGCACGTGCGGCTGGCGGATTCCAGCCCGGAGCCCACTCCTGGTTATCTCTGCACCCCTGACATCAGAGAGATGCGAAGTGGTGTTGTGGTGTGAAGCTTGAGCAGAATCTGTTCTCTAATGTTAAAAACGTGGCAGCGAACTTGACCTGTGCCTTGGTGGCTAGTAGCTCTCCACATGGAGTGTGGCAAGGAGGCTAGCGGAGGCCGTTTATTTATAGCTGTCCCAAAGCCGCAAGTTAAATTAGCCTTGTAGAATGCATTGCAACTCAGTGCCAAGAATGTCAGCTGAGGGCCAGGGCTAAAACAGGACCTTCTATGGTGCATCGACTGACGGGACGACGGGATGTCGAGAGAAGCAGTGGTCGGACTTGCAGAGTTGCTGATGAGAGCCTAACTGGCAGCAGAATGCATAAAACATAGATGCGCCTTTTCTGGTGATGCACAGTGAGGGCCGTGTTGCGCCTATTGCTGCAGTGGGTGGCAGCATAAACGACTTGTCTGGCAGTTCATAAGGTGTATATGTCCCGACAGTAGTTTTTTTTTTTTTTTTTTTTTTTTTAAGGTTTTATATAGCGCGAACCAGACCCTAGAGGGTATCAGAGCGCTTTACATTTCGGATCATTGCATTACAGTTACATCAGTTACAAGAAACATAGTAAGGTACGGTAAACAAAGCAATCTTGCTGGAATTTGTAGGAGGGAGGGGAGGAAGGAGCCATAGCAAGGAGACGAGGAGGAACTGTGTCCAATGTCCGGCTGGGTAGGTGACGGTCGAGGGGGAAACCAGGGCCAATCTCCTCTATAGCTGTCTAGCAGCTCCACCGGGCATCAGCCATGTTGCCCAGGTCTCAGCGATCAGGGAAAACGGTTTGATTAGATATGATTTGCACAGTTATATATCGCGCAGGCTAGACACGGAGGTATCAGAGCGCTTTACCACAGGATCGTTACGTTACAAGTTACATCAGTTACAGGATCATAGTAAGGTACATTAAACAGAAGCAGAGTTGTGAGAATTCGTAAGAAGGAGGGGAGGAAGGAGCCAGAGCAGGGAGACGAAGACGAAACTGTGCCCAATGTCCGGCTGGGTAGGTGACGGTTGAGGGGGAAACCCGTGCCAATCTCCTCTATAGCTGTCTAGCAGCTCCACCGGGCATCAGCCATGTTGCTCAGGTCTCAGTGTTCAGGAAAAGCAGTTTAGAGTAGAAGCATGGGCTACAGTTGCATCGTCAGGTAGCGGAAGAACATGTCCCCATTAGGGGCAGAGGTAAAAAGGAACGGGGGGGGGAGTAATCCAGAGAGGGAGCTGGGGCTGCCATTTAGGCTGCTGAGGGAGCGAAGGCAGAGGCGGCCGCCATATTAAAGTCAGGCACGACGTGTCCATGCCTCTGTAGAACCCTGTGTAGGCCATGGTGTGCCCAAGACATTAAGGGAGCACCATCAATAGGGGGGCAACGTGAGAGATGGCGAGTGAGGTGCTTCATGTACCAGCCATTCCGGGAGCACACTCCTTAAGGGGGGCAACGTGAGAGATGGCGAGTGAGGTGCTTCATGTACCAGACATTCAGGGAGCACATTCCTTGAGGGGGGCAACGTGAGAGATGGCGGGAGGTTAAACAGGGATCTCGGAGATAGTCTCCGCCGGCATACAAACAGCCCCCTGATGTTAGAGGCGGCTGGAGCTGAGATGACCGAATGTCGCCATTTAGTGGAGGCCATGCCAGAAAGGCAGCTGAGGGGACCAGGACAATCAGCCCGTCTAGCTGGTACCAAGAAACGGACAGTTTAAACCACACTTAAACCGGGATGGGGGGGCAGAAACGGAAGAGTTTTCCCCTCGAAGTTCAGCAGGGGCGCAAGTGGGCTAGACTCTCCAAGGCCCGTCATTTGGATCAGAGCAGGGAAAGCCGTTGCAGGGTGAGCCCACCCCACGTAGAAACAGGCTTGCGGTTCCGAGGCCCACACCGCGTTGGATAATTCAGGGGAGCAGCGTGGTTTCTGGGAGCTCGGACCTGCAGGGAGCAGCACGGTTCCTGGGGGCTCGTACCTGCAGGGGAGCAGCGTGGTTCAGAGGCACCCACTGTCCCGGCGCTTAACCGATCAGTAGTCTGGAGGCTCCCGGAGAACATCTTCGCAGGCATAACCCCGCACCTTGATGTTAGAGGTGGAGGGGATGTTGTACGTCCTGCAAGGCCTTAGACGAGGATGATCCTGGCGGTCGGCGATCTAGAGCAAAAGAGGGCGAGTGGCCCGCTGGCTGAGGCAGACAGGCGAAAAGACAGGCAAACTGCAGGCAGGCGCCGGTCCGGACGAGCCCACAACGGGCAGCCAGACTCCGGGCAAGAAGCGAAAGACTCCGCAGCAGCGAAGGAAGCCGCAATGAAAAAGAGAGGCGCCGGAGATCCGGAGGCGCCGGTAGCCGCTGCTAGGCTCTGGGCAGGTCAGAGGGGCAGCCACGCCAGAGGCCGCAAAATGTTACCCTGGTGAGGAAGTAGTGCAGGTTTTGTGGTGCAGTGTACGTGGTGATACAGTGTTTCACAGTGTGTTGGTCGTTGCCGTGTCTGAAATGCAGAAGTCTGCCCTGTTTGATGTTGGCTACAAGTGTGGCTAATAATCAGTGTATTTCTGTAGACATTTTATGCTACTACTGTATTTCATCCCATAGCTCTTTTAGTTCTGTAGAAACATTTGAATTTCCCAAAACTAAACCTGAAGGAAGAAAATACAAAGAATCAGTAGACTGCGACATGCGTGCCTACATCGCATTAAAGTTTTTGCATTTCTAAATTTGCATGGGTGCATTCAACATCTTAAAAAGTGACGTCCCATAGCCTGCCTTTATCCTACATATTCTATCACTAAGAGGTCTTTGACTTTACCCACACTATCCCTCCCTGCACATTTGGTAGCCAATGCTTTTTTTCATTTTTCTTTTTGCTGACTGTTGAGCATGGCCTTCTTAGGGAAAATTACCCCCAAACTTTTTTTTATTTCTTTCTAGTCTTTACCGACTCTCTTAGGAAACTGGGCACCTTCCCCCTGTTTGGCAGAAGGAAGGTGCACGCTCCCGCCTTGCCCGCATCGTGCTGGGGGTGCAGATACGATGGGGTTTTGGTGCCGTACTGTCTTGCGCCCTGTAAACAGGTACACCACACACCTGGGGCAGGTACGGCAGGGCTAAGTCATGTGACGTAGCACTGAGTGTGCCACCCACCGGATAGCCGGCAACCCTATCTGCCATGGCAGGCCTGCGGGGCACCATTGCGCCCCTGCCAAATTTGGCATCACTTATTTCTCGGCCAACCTGGAGTGGTTCGTCCCCTATCAGGAGGGCACCCCAGGGAAGCCCTGACGGACACCACGGGGGGGTGGTAGGCTGAAGGCTCGTGGGGCACATATGGATATTCCCTGCCCAGGTTGTGGGAAACCCCACGATGGGGCTTTCTCTGCCTTAGAGTTCAGCTCTCCCCATGAATCCTCCTGGGGAGTTTCCAAATCTCTGGAGTGGCCACTGGGCTCTCCGTACATCCTCACTGTCAAAGCAGTGGCAAAGTACATGCGCTTTTCTACACAGGTTAGGAAGAGGCGCTGATGCACTGTCCAAGAACATGAGCTGGTCTACTAATGCAGACCGAGTTGTGTGCACCGGCCCTGATGCTGTTTCGGATACGTGTCCCGTCTGCTGTGGCAGACTGGAGGATGCTCTCCAGCACCTATGGCATGGTGGATAGGTGCCCGGCCTGCCATCGTGGGCTGATGAGCGTATACCTGCAACTGCAGTGTTCTAACCTCCGGGTCAGCCCTGCCGGTGCAGGCCTGCATCTGTGCGCTTGCATCCATGGTGCTAGCGGCAAGGTGCCTGGTCTACCGTCGTGGGCTGGAAGTGCACAACCATCAATGTGAGGGGGTCTCCCCATGTCCGGCTGGGCCAAGCAGGGTGGTGTGTTCACACTGGCACCAAAGGTGCTCTGGCCTGTGTAAGCCATGTGTCCGGCCTGTCCTTTCCACGTGAAACTGCACGTGCCCTTTCTATCCTTTTTGGGGAATGGCACTGATTTCATGTTCTGAAACACAGGCCGTTCTGTCAGTGCAGACCAGTGGGTGCGCACAGGTAGCTATCGTGGGTAAACTCATGAGCAGTTGCCAGTGTAGGCTGCTGTGAGTGTTCAACCACACCTATGGTGCCAGTGATTGCGTGTGCTGCCTGCCAACGCAGGTTAGTGCATGCACATAGACGCACATATTGGTTAAACCCGTGTCCAGTCTGCTGTGCAGACTCAGGCAGGTGCCCCGACACCACTGGTGCTGGGAACTATGTGTCCCTCCTGCCATCGCAGGTCAGGGTGCGCAATAGCACATGAGCGCCCAGGTAGTGAGGAATACGTATGTGTGTTTTCACTACCTACGAGGCCTGCTCTGCCCATAAGTTAATATGGGGGAAGCGGTTAACAACACTTAGTACTGAAATGGTGGATTACAGTGGAGCAGCCTCATAGTGTTCAATGGATCAATGGTTTAGCCGTGCCAAACCCTTTCCATTGGTAAAGGGGGTTCTGGCATAACTGTCTTAGAAATTCCACTTATAGAATATGGACATTTCTATGCTCCAAGAGTCTCTGGACCATGGTGTGTGCCTCCAGTGGACACTAGGGGTCAGGGGGAGCACATCTGTGCATTCCCCAATCGACAGCCATAAAACATGGGCATCCCACAGGAGCGGCAGACCTCTGCCATTTGAGAGCTCAATGGGATAGATTGAAGATAGAGGTTGTGGCACTTAGCCTCTAGGGGCCGGAATATGGCCCCACTAAAGATTAAGATCTGCATTCCAAGGCCCCATGGCAGGCAGGCCTACAATTAAGGGCAGAAATCTGTGGTTCAAAAGAAAAAGAACCCTGAACCACCCTGACTTTAAAGACACACAGCAGTATAACTACGGGGGCCATCCTCCAGCAAACGGTGAGATATGCTTGTAGGGACGTGGGACCAGACAACCCGGACTACATGGTGCACATTGTCAGAGGACTCTGCCGTGTACACAGAGAATAACTGTCCAAATAGAGACTGCCTGGGCCGAGGACCTGCTGAAGTGTAGAGCTCTGAAGTGTGCTCTCCAAGGGCCCGACGGTGGACCTCCTATTCTCCTAGAGATTTCAGGGACATCAAAGATCTCCCCCGAGGAACCTACACCATCTACTTGTGACATTTGGAGAGTGGTGCCTTCTCAAGTGCCCACCTCGGCTACTAAATTCAAACTGGTAGCGTGGTGGGAGGATGGACTTAAGACTTGTGTCTGGAGACCGGATTGCCTAGTGCAGAGCCCCAGATATCTTGCCCGCATCTGAGGCGTGTGGTTCCTGTACTGCAGGGACCATGACCCTCATAAGCGTCTAGTGGTGGTGAGCGGATTCACTGGTTGTGAGACCCCGCGCAACACATTTCGACAATTGAGCCTCATTTTTCTCATGCGACATGCTGACTGCATGCTCATTGCATGCAGTGTCCGATTCACAGGGTGCGACCCTCATGTGGCTCTGCTGAACTTGTGCCTGTTTGCGTCTGACCGTACTGGTCTGGTGCAACCTGTATCATCATGCACCAGACGTTGTGCCTCATTTCTGGAGAGGTACAGAATTGCAACTCTTCACTGTGTGTGTGACCGCAATTGCCTGGTGCAACCTAACTCGATGGGCACTGGTCATTGTGCTACCATACCAGGGAGGTGCAGAATTTGCAACTTGTCGTATTTGAAATCTGTGGTGCCTGGTGCGACTCATCCCTACACGCACCTAGTCACTGTGCCTGAATCGCTGGGCATGACGTGGATTATTGTGGATTGTTCAGGGCACCTCATCCTACTGAGAGGCTCCCCTGAGTCACTCCCCATTCATCGGTTGTTCCCTAGTTGACCCTCATCGAGGCTGACCAACTGCCCTCTCCACACCTGGCCCCTCCCGAAGACATCGTTGCACCGGGTAGTAGTGAGAGAGATTGACTGGATTGAAGAAACGATTCAGAGATAGTTCAGAAGTGGGTCAAGAGACTGCGTGACGTTTTGATCTGAGACCTGGGAATTAACTTTCCATGTAGCTACTAACTTCTCCTTGTTTATGTATACCTCCTAATTAAAACTGTTACATATTCCCACCTGCTTCGCGGGGACCCAGACTAAGTGTGACTTCGGCCGCGTGTGACCCAGTGTCCGGGAGGCGAGGCTGGTTATCTTCCATCCGGGGGTATATGACAGTAGGGGTGAACTTGACGGTGGAGGGAGACTTGGGCCACGGAGTCTGCAGAGGGTGAACCATATACCTGCTGGGTACCAGTGGCACCGCATTAGGGTGCTGAGTGTGTATGTGTATGTGTATGTAGGAGCTTGCCATACGGACTGGCTGATATCTGTTGCACTACGTAGTGGTGCAGAGTGAGTGAGTGTGTGTGAGAGGGAGTGAATGTGTGCGGATCACCTGTGATTCACAACACTGGCCGGCAGTGCCGCATTTTATGTTGATTGGTGCGAAAAGCACAATACCTTTTGACAATGGGTATCTCCTACGTGGCTTCGACCCGCGGTGCTGCTAAAAAGTGTTCTATGCTCTGTGCATGTACATAATATTGATATTGTGCACCGCATAAGGGTGCTCTCTTGCAATTGAAGGGGGAGTTAGATTAGGAATTGTCCATTGTGTGCATACTAGTGAAATCATAGCCATACGAGTGGGCCTAGTACTGCTAATAATATTGCTGATTGTGTTTTATGCCCAAAAGTATATAATGGTTATGTTATAATGATTGAATATGTGTGTTGGATATAAACGTTTTTACATACATCCTATGTGAAGTCTCTTTTGTGACGCTCAGTGCATTTATCACGAGTGGCTGCTGTGCCTTTGCTTTACAGTTTGATCTGTAGTGAGCATGACTGCTCAGTGCCAAGCTAACCAAGGGTGAGCAAAGGATATACAGTGAGTGTAATCACCTGCCCTTGACAGGAGCGGAAGTTCTGCCTGGCTGGGGGCATTCCTTCAGCCAACCAGACACTGCCGGTTCCAACACTGAATAAGTATTATCCTTTAAGGGCATGGGCCATAAAGTCAAGATTGAGGTTGCACTGCAGTTAAGCTCCCCCTGCTGCCCTGAATAGCCATGCAATCTGGTGCATTAATTTTACATCTTGCCCAAATCGACCCCTGTCCTAGTGTGATGCTGAGATAGATCCCACCTTCCTTTGAAGATGGAATGGTGCAGAGTAGTGGCAGTTATTAGGTCTCGCCTAGGCAGGGCATGCGCTGTCCATTCGAGACATGCTGTATCTACGCTGTGGGATTATAGCCCATCCATCACTTTCTATTTGTTACTTCGCGTGCCCTTCTAAAAGGCTTGCTTCCATCTGGTTAATATGTTTTCTTTGTTCCTCCTTTTGGTATCTTGCTCCCTCTCATGGAGCATGGCTATTTTGCTAGTAGGCTTTCACTTTCAGCTATTTCTGTTTGTTTAGGCACACTAGTTCCTGCCCGTAACACGAGCACACGTATTTTCAGTTGCTCCGTTCTTGTTTATCATCACATTTGCTGGGACAGATGCTGCTCCGAGCTCCGTTCCTGTTTATCGTCACATTTACCACATTTGACACGATTGGTTTTGAGCTGTTTCATTCCTGTTTATCGTCACATTCTCTGTGACAAAAGTCGCTCCGAGCTCCTTTCCTCTTTATCGTCCCATTTGCCAATTTTTTTTACATTATGTGTTGTAATTTTGGTTTTTACGTTTTTTTAAGCATAGTTTAAAAAAAAACATGTTATGTGATGTAGAAATTCTTCTCTCATTTTCATTCTGATAACGCTTGATCCATTAGCAGAACCAGGTGCTTGAGAGGATCATTCATGGGAGGGATGGGGCTAACACCCTGCACTCTACGAATACTCTCTGAGCTTACTTCAGTTGGCGCCAGCGCAGCAGCTAGTTCCTGTAATGGACAGTGGCACGCTTGACACTTTGAGGCTGCCTCAGCCACCATTACTTCTAAAGCAGATGGGCTGCACATGAGTCTGTTTATTCTGCTTAAAAATGCAGCGGCAAAGCATTATAAATGTGGTGCTCTACTTGTCCCCACCCGCTCCCAGTTTTTTCAACCCTGTGCCTTCTCTTTGATCTCTGTTTCTTCACGCCCCCTAATAACCACCCCTACCCAATTGACAAAGCCAATA
The DNA here is from genome assembly GCA_963921515.1 of Calotriton arnoldi. Taxonomy (NCBI): domain Eukaryota; kingdom Metazoa; phylum Chordata; class Amphibia; order Caudata; family Salamandridae; genus Calotriton; species Calotriton arnoldi. The sequence continues at coordinate 374,599 of CAWUFW010005146.1, forward strand.
GGTCTCCCATCGGCGAGACCTATTGGCTTTGGCAATGCTTTTTGAGAAGCAAGCCCCCCACCAGGGTCGGACTGGCCTATAGGGCAATTTGGGAATGGCAATTAGGTCTGATCTGAGAGGTCAATGTGTGGGCCGGTTTCTGTTTGTTTGTGGGCCTGTTTTACGATCTGGTGGGCTGGTTTTTACTGCTGATTTCCTTGATATTACCACAAACATTGCCTGCAAAAAGCACAGACGCCTGTGGTCTCCCACGCCTTGAAAACCACTTATAGTGGCTGCTGTAAGGTGGTCTCCGGTGACACTAAGGAATGTCTGTTTCTATAGTCTGAAACAGCGTTACAGCTCTTAGGAGCCCCCGCTGTTGCTGCTAAATGCTGTGATTACAGGTTTCTTACAACATAGAGCGACAGAGATGTGGCTGGTCTCTTTCTGTGTGGAAGAATGCGAGAGGGGCTAGGAGCAAAGGATGTCACTGTTTACAGTGTAACATGAATATGTTTCATGTAGTAGTCTGCCTACTGAATCTAGACAGCATGAAAGCAAGTGCTTCATACCTCCGGGAACAGTGCAGCACAGTACTTGCTTAGGCTACCAAATCCGTGTGGGTGAGTAATGGTACTCCTGAAAGTCCCAATCAGACATGGTTGTAAGATCTTAGAATCAAAGACAATGCTTAACAGAGGTGGAGCAAAAATGTTGACACTCTCACTATGAGATTCCAGCCAAGGAATCTGCACTACATAAATACACTAAATAAAATAAATGATACACCTAAAAGATCTGGTTATCTGCATTTTTTCCATTCAGATAACCATGTGAAATATTACAGTTGCAGTAGAGCCATTGCTGTAACATATGTTTTGACTATGAATCTAGCCTATTTTGAGCACATAATTTGGTAATTCACCTTAAATGGTAAAAATCTTTGGATGTTGGCATGTTTGGTCACGTTCATGAACAGTGTAACAAAGCATTTCACCATAGGGAAATTATTGTGTGATCTTTTTAACTCAATTTATATTTTTTGTTATTGGCTAAGACTTTTTCCAACTCTTTTTTTAGTTTCTGTTTTGGGTAGGTTTCTCCTCACCCTTATCATCATCTACATTGAAGGCAATAAAGTGTCAAAGTGCGGTATTTACTCAATATTATTCAAGCGGGAGGGTTCTCTTAGGTAGTTTTTGACTGGGGTGGAGTCAGTTGCCTGAGTTGAAGCCAAAGGCACCACTTCACTTTCTTCAAAAACTATCGAGGAGTGCCCTTCTCCTGGAATAATATTGCTGTTGTAAATTAGACCTTTAACATTTTGGGATGACAGTCTCAAACTTTTTTGTTAGGTGGTGTGCTTTCCATAGTACTATTTATAGGAAAATTACAAAACGCGTAACTGCTGCATTTTTTAGCAACAACGCTACCCATTTGTGTTCTACTGAAATGCATTGATATCAATGTCTAGTTTCAGGGGGCGTGGTTTCGGTGCCGATCAAAGATGGTGGGGCCGTGCTGAGCTCCGACGGACTGGGGAGCTTTTCCTCAGCCAGAGACCACTCCTGCGCTTGCCGCGGGAAGAGACACTATGGCATCTCTCCCTCATGACTTGGTGAGTCGCTGGAGTTTCATATAACTCCTTTTCTTGTGTTTTTCTGGCCATGACGGCCCCGGGAGATTTCTCCTCACATACAAGGTAGCGCCCACCATTTTGAATGGAGAGCGCGTTCCTTTCTTTCATGAGGTGGCTAACATATACTACATTCCTGTTCTACAGGCAACTTGGCTAATATGTTTCAAACTTCATGGCTCTCATGTTTTTGACATGACCTTTTCATAAAAGATATTCTACTCTTCATGTCCCATGGGCCTTTTTACCTCAGCAACTTGTCTCTGTGGATTATTTTCATGCAGCGCATAACTGATATCTTAATGGTTCCTACCATATAGACTCTAAGCACCTTTTTTTAAATTTTGAACTTACATTCTTACTATTTGAGAGAAAGGTTGACCCTGCAGTTCGTATTTTCCTCTGTGCTTTAGTTTTTAGAGCTTGTGGTTTCCTGCTCTTTATTGTGTAACTGAAATGCCCTGCATCAATGGAGGCTCTACAATTGCTAGACAACATCTGCGGTGCTTTACATAATCTCCTTTTCTCTTATATGGGGAGACTAAGGAATCTTAACTTAAGCTCTCTGTTTCCTCCAAACACTACGCACTCAGATTCAGACTCTATTTGCAACGACATGGATGACACCTCTTCCCACAAATCTGAATCTCTACCAGGTGGCACTCCAAAAGCACTGTTCTCAAGTAAGATGCCTGTGGGTTCCACCAAACGACCAAAGAAAGATTCCCCCTTCTCCAGTGCAATCCTCATCAGCTTCTATGGATGTGATTCTTGAGGAAATTCATGCATTAAAACCCTTCATGGAGGAAACTAATAAGACATTATAGCACCTGGATGACAAATGGTCTTCTTTGGAATCACGAGTTCTCATTGTGGAACAAAAAATGGAATCTTTTCAGTCTGTATGCTCACGTATTTCTTTCCTAGAGTCAGAAATAACTCTTTCAAAAAAACACATTGAGGACCTTGAGAATCTAAATCGCAGAAATAACCTCCGCATATATGGACTTCCTGAAAACACAGAGGGTTCTGACCCGACAGTCTACTTTCAAACTTTTTTGCCTAAGCTTCTTGATATGCCTACTACAGCCTCACTCAACATACAACGGGCTCATAGACTTGGTCCCAGAGTTTCAACGAAACCACGTGGTGTCATCCTGTTCTTCTTGCAATATACTGACCTGCTACAAGTCATGTCAGCTGTCAAATCCAAAAAACAAATCTATTGGACTGGTGATCACCTGGCACACAGGCACACTTTCTCTCTTCCTGTTTCCTATATGGTCTCCTCTGTATGTTGAGGTCCTCATTCAATTCAAGGTGGCCCTGACGTTCAGTGGAGTTCGAGTGCTGTCGTCATCGTCTTCTGGTGTCGCTACCCCCTTTCGTCTTTGTGTTCTGTGCGTATGTTATTCAGTCGTCATTTGTATGACTTGTACTGTCTCTTTTTTTCTTGAGCTATTTACCCTTCCCTGGCGTTTCCTTATATGGTTCTTTTCTACCATATTTTACTTTCTATTATCTATTCTGTCATTCCTCTTTCTTTTCTTTTCTTCATCAAACAAAAGTTCTATTCCTATTCCTTTTCCTTTTCATATTTGTTTTATCTTGCTCTCAATTTTGCTGCTGTAGGCATATTGATTGTTCATGTTATTGTTTTAATATTGCATTCCGGGTTACTACTTGGAATGTCAAAGGGTTGGGTAACCCTATTAAAAGACAATGGGTGACATCTCATTTAGCTAAATTAAAAACTGATATTGCATTGCTTTAGGAATCGCATCTTTCTGAACCTGAGGTTTCCAAGCTGAAGAGATGTTGGGTAGGTAATGTGTTCACTTATCCTGCTTTAGGGAAGAAACATGGGGTTCTGATTCTTTGCCATAAACAAAATGCATGTTACAGTTGTTCATCAGGAATCTAACTCTGAAGGTCGTTGGATTATTGTTAAACTTCTTATAGGCAATATACCTTTAACTATTTTTAATGTGTATAGTCCAGTCTCTGTTGATAAGCTTTTCTGGACAAAAAATTCTGATAAACTGCTTTTATGTGAATATGATTACATTATATTTGGTGGTGACTGCAATCTCATTCATTATCCCATACTGGACAGGCATTCGACAATTAAGTTTGTTCATACTAAAATGCACTCACAATTTACAACCACAGTCCGGCGTAAATTGTTAATTGAAATTTGGCGACTCTGCCACCCAGATCTCCAGGAGTATAGTTTTTATTCAGCCCCACATCACTCACAATCCCATATTGACTACATTTTTCTGAGTAAATCTTTAGCTCAACATGTTCTTCAGTCTAAAATAGGATCAATTTTAATATCAGCCCACGCTTCAGTTTATGTTGATCTTGATCTTATACCCTTTTCATCACACGTCGGTAGATGGCGTTTTAGTAATTCCTTGCTCTTAGACCCTAAATCTACTGAACAATTTAGTTCCTTCGCCTCTGAATTTTTTACTATTAACACTACCTGAGACTCCTTCTTTGCAATGATCTGGGACTCCTTGAAGGCAGCTGCTAGGGGTTTTATAATGCATTTTGTTTCACAAAAGAAAAAATCTATGGATGCCCTATCTACTCAACTACTTAACAAGATTAAACAATTAGAATATACTTACTATCACTCCAATAATGAGTTTTCCTTAAAGAATCTTATCAACGCCAAATTCTCTTTCAACAGATTAACTACGGATGCTGCTTCGTCCTATTTACTGAAGAGTAGTACTCATTACTATGGAGGTCAAAATAAAATGGGAAAATTGTTGGGTAATTATTTAAAAATAAGAAGAGACAGAACTAGAATAGAATTCTTACAAAGTCACACTGGGACTCCTCTTTTTAAAGACAATGATATTTTAAATGAATTTGTTTCTTTTTGTAAAAATGTATATTCTTCAGAAACACAACCCGTTCAATCAGATGTATCCAATTATTTCCAATTCATTGCTTCCCCTCCCTCCCATCATATTGATTTTGACTCATTGGGAGCTGATATTTCCTTAGCAGAAATTACTCATGCGATCTCGGTGTTACGCCGCGGAAAAGCTCCTGGGCCTGATGGCTTTACTGTTGAATTTTATGACCATTTTGCAAACCTTCTCCTTCCCAATCTTTTGCTTTTATTTAATTCTTTTATTACTAAAAGTATCTCTCAGGGCACTTTCCAAGAAGCCATGATATGTTTAATTCCAAAAGATAATAAAAACCTTTACCTATGTAAGAATTATCGTCCCATCTCGTTGGTCAATACTGACTACAAAATCTTTGCCAAGACTTTGGCGTTACGTATTGACCCTGTCTTGCCAGATATTATAGGCCCTGAACAATCCAGCTTTGTTAAGGGGTGACTAACCTCTGATAATTCTCGAGTCTTTTTTAATGTCCTAAGCAATGCCTTTTCTTTGGATCATCCAATTGCTGCTATTGCTTTGGAAGCAGAAAAAGCTTTTGATAGGATTGGTTGGGATTTTATGTTTCATGCATTAAGATGGATTGGTTTTCCACCCAAACTGATTGCTTTTAATTTCCCTATTATATTCAGGTCCTAGGGCACCAATTTTTGTTAATGGTAAAATTTCAGATTATTTTCCTTTGTTTAGAGGGGTACAGCGAGGGTGTCCTTTATCACCTCTTTTGTTTATCAATGCGCTGGAACCCTTTTAAAACAAAATCAGACAAGATGCTCGTATTTCAGGTTTCCAATTTGGTCCTCATCAGGTTAAAATGTCAGTTTATGCTGATGGCATTCTCCTATATTGTTCTAATCCTGAAACCTCTCTTCCTCTTTTCCTACAACAAAGTGCTACATTTTCTCAATTGTCAGGTTATCGGCTTAAGCTTAATGCCGATAAATGTGAGGTCTTACTTTTTAGGGGCCGATTCCGATCCCGCTCGGAAGGGCTCTGAACGCGATCCGGCCGGAAAAAGTACGAGCTGTATGCGTGTTTTCCGAGTGATGCGTACAGCTGCACGAGCGAGCAAGTACGATGAGAGAAACGTGAAATCGCCGACCGAATGGTTTCCGGGTCCGAACCGCTCCGTACGAGTTGGCCGTAAGCGAACCGTGCCGTGCAATGGAGGCGATTTCCGACCGAGCCAGTACGATGCACGATTCGGACAGCCGGATCGAGTCGGAGCCTCCGACACGTAAACGCTCCGGGAAGCGGACTTCGGGGGTCCGCGCCGGACCCCCCTTCACCCGTAGCCTTACGAGTCAATCACAGGGGGGGACCCAAGGGTCCCCCCTACACATGCATGTACGTTGCGGGTGGCACAGACGTGTCCCCACTACAGGAGGCGCCCTTGTGCGCAACGTACCTCTTTCGTCAATGCGAGCCTGTGTACGCGTCGTACAACATGCTCCCATTGACTTCAATGGGGCTCCGAGCGACCCGTGTCCGTCAGCGCTTGTTCGCATCGTACTTGGGTGCTCGGAGCCCCGGAGCATAAGTCGGTCGGAAAGCACTCCGGCTCCGAGTCGGACAGAGAGCTTTCCGGGCGAGATCGGAATCGGCCCCATAATGTTTTATGTCATAAGCACCTTTTTGTCCACACAGGTTTTTCATGGCAACACCTCTAAACTAAAGTATCTGGTTCTGTGGTTTTCTCCGACAATCCCTGAAACATTAAAATTACATTTTGATTACATTACCAAAACATTGAATAATACCATTAAACGCTGGCATCCACTTTTCCTCTCCTGGTGGTGCTGAATTGATTCTATCAAAATATTGCAAACCCCCTGATATTATATATTATATCCATGACTCCTGTTCACATTCCTGGGTTTTATTTTAAGAAAATAGATTCTCTTTTAACAAAAATTTCTTTGGAAGAACAAGCCCCCTCGCATAGCTTTGTCCTCTTTAAAAAAGGATAAACCAAACGGAGGTCTTAGCTTTCCCGATTTCAAAACTTATCACTCTGCCTTTTCCCTGAAACAGGCTGCCTGTCGGATCTCCTCTAAGCTCCCCTTGCATCCTCCATTATAGATACAGTTAGAGAAATTTCTTATTTCCCCCTTTGATTTCCAAGACATTCTTGCTTTCACAACTAATATCTCATCAATACGTTCTCCAATTATTTCCCACTCTCGTAAACGCCTGGCTCCCGTTTTGCCATCTTCATATCCCTCAGTTACCTCCTACCACCAACAACCCATTTGGCATAATAAATTGCTGCGAGTTAAGAACCGTACCATATATTGGAAGACTTGGCGATCTAAGGGTTTGCGTTGGACTCAACTTCTAGCTGATGATCAACCCTTATCCTTTACTGATCTCCAAACAAAATGTTCCTTACCAGCTACCTTTAGTTCGCAATATGACATTTTATGTTCCTCCCTCAACCAATATCTTCTCTCATTACCAATCACTTCCTGTCCCCCGCAAAGTACACTACACTTTCTCCATTATTAGATACTTCCCATTCTGCATCTATGATATACAAATCCTTCCAATTGCCCTCAGATAGACTTAAATTGAAGACTGAATTGGCCTGGGAAAAAGACTTTCTGCAGTGTTGGCCAACTAGTACAAAACCACTCAAGCTGCAAACACTACACAGACTCTCTATTTTGTTTACCAGCATTTGTTATTTTCCCCAGTGACTTTAGCATCTTTTTCATCAACTATGTCTTCTACCTGTTGGTCCTGTTGCTGCTCTACTGCTGATTTAAAACACGTTATTTGAGTGCCCCCCTGTTCGCCAGTTTTGGCAGTTGGTTTGGATCCAAATTAAGAAGATTTTCAGAGTTAATGTTCCCTTTTCTTTAATTAACATATTTTTAGGCACTTCGTCACCCTAGTGGCCTCAATCACCACCGAATTTTAAGTTGTTGGATTTACTGTTAGCTTTTGCTTTTCATTTAACAACCTCAAACTGGAAACAAGCTGACAAAGTTACTTTTAGGTCCTGGTGGAATGCTGTGTGATTTCATCATAGATTAGACACCAATTATGTTTCTCCTATATCTCTGGCGATTAAGAGGGATCTTTTATGGCTCCCATTAACTACGTACTTACCTCTTTCTGCCTCCTCTGCTGCTAAAATTATTACTGTATCAGATGAAGTATAGAAGCCACCTTAATTTCACCTTATTGCCTTTTCTTTAGATTACTAGAGGATATTTATACCTGTATATTTATAACTGTTATTTCGTTTTTCTTATTATGATGCCTACAGTTTTTAACATTTTCTACCATATTTCCCACTCTTATTATAAAGCAATTGTATATTGTTCACCCGCTCCATCCTTTTATCAGTTTACATTTTGTATTTTTCATCTGTACACAGCAAGATATTTATATCTTTCATATATATTAGCCTTCCCTATAAGTTTGTGTGTTAAATAGGGCTTATTATATTCATTGTATTGCTGTTCTTTTTCTTGTTGCTCTTAATAGACTCAAACTTAAAAAACAAAATCAATGTCTAGTTTCACGGGTCGTAAAAAGGAGTATACTGAAAGCGCGATAACATATTTTAGTTACAATGTAATTAATTTATTTGTTGTGTCATAATCATTTTAGGAACTGTGGTAAGTTCCTAGGTGATTTCACACTGTGAAAAATGCTAATTGTCTGTGATTTGTTGAAACAACATTGACTAATCGTTTTTCTCTCTTGTGATTTTCTCTTGGAAACTATAGTTGAAGGTCTAGGACCTACAATGACACATTTTCTTGAAACAAATATCTTCCTCACTCACTAAGAAAATCAAGTGCGACATATGAGTAAAAAGGTACATAGAGTAGTAGCAGCAGACTGTCAGTTGATTCCCTAATGTTCTACTTGCAGCTTCACCACTGTGCTCTAATGAGAGGGAGAGGATGTGGTACCACGGCTAGAGCTGCTCACTTTGGAGCTGGGGAACCAGGTTCGAGCTTCTGCGTTTGCTCAACATCCTGTGATTCTGGGCAAATCACTTAATCTCCCCGTGCCTACCAAAAAATGAATGTGTCCTTGTGTAAGGTAACTGGTGCTCATGTAAAGTGCTCCAATACCTTCGGGTCGAGTTCACGCTATATAAATCAGCAAAAAAAAAAAAAAAAAATGAGTATTAACATTCTATATTCATGACACAATGGCCACACGTTCTGAAGTAGCAGGCTGAAGTGAATGAGGCTTGAGTGGTAAATGTAGACATGAAACCAGCTGTTTCAGAAAGCTGCAAGGGTAACTAATGGTTTTCAATCATTTATGTAATACTCTATATTATATTGAAAGGGCCAAAACAGCTAGTGACAGTTAACCAGCAGGCCGGTCTACAGAACTAGCTGCGCTTGGGCCTTAGTAACCCTACCCATGGAAACCTCAACCCCACCAGATGCATTGCACAAGCACTTTATTGCAAAATGATCAGTCCACTAGCCTTGTCACGAGAAGGCCCAAGAGGTCAACAGTATGACGATCGTGTATTAAGTTCTATCTAATACATTTTAACTGTGGTAACCTCATATTAGCTCTTCCTGTCTATTGATATAGTTTTAAGCACATTTTAACTCCTGAATTTTCTTGATAGCTATTTTTACTACTTTTTCCCAGATTCTTTTATACTCTTCTATTGGCATAATTTTAAATCAAATGAATTCCAATTTGTATTGTAAGAATGAGTTCGTATGACATATCATTTTATATTGGCTTATGTTGAACGAGCATGGTATTCTTTCACCGGCCCATAAATTGCCTTGTTTTTAACTTTAGCTGGTGCTGGCAGATGTACCGAGCACCTTTTGCAATCTTTACATGCTGGTTCCAAATGATATTATCTGTTGTAGAAACCACAGTTCTGTGAAAGGAAGATCCCGTATGCCTATTGCGACATGTGCTGTATGAATTGCTCATTTCTTATATTCTTAATTGTATTTTACTATGTATGTTTTTCTAGCTTTTATGACACGAACTGTCGAAATAAAGCTTAATGACTGACTGAAAGGGCTAAAACAGATAATGAGAGTTAACCTTACCTAAGTCAAACATCCCCTTCCTGTATTTAGTTTGTCAGACTATCCACCCTTTCTGTTGCTTAATGCCCCTGTAAGCTTACAATAGCAATGTTTTAGTAGACACAGCTTTTTTAGACTCCCATTTAAAAACAAATGTTTTTTAGAGGTGTAGGAACATATTTACGGGCAGATCTTATCACTAAAATCAAATGATTTGTTCCCCTCCTCCAAAAATGAGTTGCTCTTTGGAGATTGTTTTTCTTTACTACTTCCGCTTTCTCTCTCAAAAGTTGCACCTTTCCAGCTGGAAGTGCACTGGCTTCAAAATCATTTTATTGTGAGTTATATGTAAAGAAATAGCAATATATGCTCACATATATATATTTATTATCTATAAAAATGTGTCTCTGTATACCTTATAAACAACTACAATTAAAGGTAATTAACTAAAGCATATTTTAAAAAATAACATTCAATATCACACAGTACAATGAGGCATCTATTTTAGAACACCGTGAAAACTGTCATAGACTCCTCATTTTTCACAGACTAGGAACACTATATATATCGTGATCAAGGAGCGGACGCTCCGAAACGCGTAGAGTGATATTGCATTAAAGAAATCACGCTGAAGGATTTGTGTGGCCATGGTGTGTTGTTTTCACGGATTGGGAAATCAACGCCTTTTTTTTTATACGTAGGGGCTCGCGACCCCGCCACGGCCCGCCATTGTTTGCGGCTCGGGTTTCTGCGCGACTGACTTTTGGATATATATATATATATATATTGTTTGCATATGGGGCTTTGGGAGGAGCAGGTCCTCCAGGCTAAGTTCACCGATGTGATTGGTGAACATGTGATAATGTGGCATCGTTACATCGATGATCTTTTCTGCATATGGAAGGGTAGTGAGGAGGAGTCCCAAGAATTTGTCAAACAGATTAGCATCAACGACTTGAACCTACACTTTACATCCAGTATGAGCAGGGAAACGGTTAATTTTTTGGATGTCGAAATATTTGTGTGTAATAACAAGTTGGAGACGAGATTGCACCGTAAGCCTACGGCAGGCAATACGGTACTCCATGCCGCGAGTCATCATCCTGAACACCTGATTCGGAGCATCCCCTATGGGGAGATGCTTCGGATCAGGCGCATTTGCAGCATGGAAGATGACTGTGCTAAGGCGCAGGAAGCCTGTAGAGAGAGATTTTTGGCCAGGGGCTATAATGCTAACATCATTGATGCAGCCATAAGAAAGACAAAATCATTACCAAGATCGACGGCACTGACTACCATCAAACAGCACACTGAGACACAAATTAGACCAGAAGGCAATATGGACCCTCCCAGATTGATTCTGACATATAATCGTCAACATGGGGCCATAAGAAAAATTGTCAATAAAAACTGGGCATTGGTCCGCAATGATCCAGTAATAGGTGGATCTCTGCCTAAAGCCCCCAGTATCACATACAGAAAGGCACGCTCCATGAAAGATATGCTAGTCAAAAGCAGACCTGAGTTATCTACTAGAAGTAATTGGTTGCAGGCTGTAAATGGCTTTGTCAAATGTTCTGCATGTAAGGCTTGCAGGTATGGAAAGAACAGGTCCACCTACAAGAGTCCTTTCCATCAACAGCCGGTTAAAATATCGAAAAAAACTGTCCTGCAAAACTGAATTTGCAATCTATGTGCTGGAGTGTTCTTGTGGCCTGCAATACGTGGGTAGTACCAGGTTGCAGGTCCACAAAAGGATACTCCAGCACATGAGGGCAATTACTAACAATGATGCTTCATACCCAGTGGCTAGGCATTTCAAAATCAAACATGGCAGCAGTCTGGACCAACTAAGTTATTTTGTGATAGATATGATCCCACCCCTCAGACGTGGAGGTAATCAAGAAGCTTTATTAAGAAAATTAGAGACCAGATACATCCTCGAGTTGGACACTAAGGTACCCAACGGGCTTAACTCAAGTGAGGATTTTTATACATGTCTGTGATTCCTCAGAAGATTGTATGTACACATTGGACAGTAATTTCATATAGTTCGCCTCAGTAAATTTATTTTAACCCACATAGCTTTAAACTCACTCTTTTATTGGCACTAGCACTTTAGGTCTTTATGAGATAGAGATTATTAGCACAACCCATTAGGGTGATAGGTTCATATACAGACATGATATATTTCAGGCAACTGATTTTACAAAAGTACTATATACTTCTAATTTTAATTATTTATTGTAAAATAAATTAATTAATTTTGATACAATATTTATATATATTTATTTGTGAAGTAAACAAAATAAATTTATAGTACTGTAAAGTTCAAACAGTACCAGGCCAATGCTGGGGGAGTATGCCCACTTGGGCTCTATCCTTCTCTCCAATGGAATACAAATATGCTATGCATTGCAGTTTAGTTAGGTATTCTAAGGGCGCCAGCTTGGGCTGCCCTAGATGCTATTCCAAGATTAAGTGTGTCTGGTGGATATAATTCAGAGGAGTAAGCAATTTACCAGTATTGTGTAAATTATCAAGTTATTGGGTAACTCTGTATGCCAAAATCAAATGTACTGTATTTATGCAAATCTCACGTAAAAATTCAAAAATGTTTCTTTTAAAAAACCAAAAGTAATGAATGAGATTGCTAAGTAGTTTCTCTATGTCTATTGTAGTTTTAGAGTTTTTTTTAACACGTGGTGTAGCACTGTCACTTTAAAAATGAGAAGTCTTGCCTCAATGCGTCATGTGATCAAGGCCCCTGGAGGGCTGAAACGCGTCATGGCGGATGTGCTGTAACTAAAGAATAAATACCTGCACAACAATCTGGGTCCGTGTCTGTCCATCTGTAACGAGGAGATTTTGGGACAAAATTCACATATACATATATATATATATATATATATATATATATATATATATATATATATATATATATATATATATATATATATATCTACTGGCGGTCGCCAGTAGATAGTTATAGTTAGGACGTATTTTCCATAGGAAATTCACAACATTCTATTTCAAATAACTTTGGCACCGGTTGATGAATCTTGGCGAAATTTTCAAAACTCGTGGGGCGCTCTGGTCCACTCCTATCTTGAAAGTTTTGGGGTGATTCGGCAAGCGGGGGCTGAGAAAAAAGGGGGGTCCCAAAACGTGTTTTCCCCATGCAATTTCCCATAGGAAACTTTAGACACGGCTACAGCCCGAACTGCTGAACGGAATTACACCAAATTTGGCAAAGAGGTAGTTCTTTGTTCAGAAAGAACCCTTTTTGTTAAATGGTGTAAATCCGTTCAGTAGTTGCTGAGAAAATCAAAAGTAAATACACTTATATATCTATGGCCGCGGAGGATCCGCGCACCCTCCCGATCACGAGCTGCATGTTAATTGGCTGTCAACACTCCAAACCAGGAAGTGTTGGCAGCCATCTTGTGAACCGAGGCACAAGAAAAGAGAAAAACTAACGCGCAAAACGCAAAAAGGGGGCAGGGTAGAAACACCCTGACCCCCTAGGCCTGCTCAGGGGGTCCCACAAGGACCCCCAGGGCCAAAAAAAATCATTTAAAAAAAAAAGAATGCTCTAAGGCCCCCCCAAGCCCCAGGGACCGCCACCCCCCGGGGCTCTCATTAATAATATTTGCGGGGGCACACTGCCCCCATCAGCCCCGGGGACCGCAGTCCCCCTCCATAAAAAAAACAAAAAAAAATCTGGCCACGCCCCGGGGGATGGGGTCCCCAGGGCCGGAATTGGCCACGGGAATGGGGCCCACACGGCCCCCGTCCCGTTCATTTTTTTTTTTTTTTTATTAAAAAGGGGTCAGGCCTTGGGGGATGGGGTCCCCCGGGCCCACAAAAAGTAAAAAGAAGGGGGGCCACACAGCCCCCCTTCCAAAAAAGAAAAATAAAGAAACTCGCAATCGTGCCGGGCGCCCCGCACCCTCCCAGCAACACTCTGCAAACGCGCCCTGTGGCGCGTTTTAAGTTGGGAAATGAATTCCCCTTCAATACTGGGGGTCCCTGGGGGCCAACTAGCCCACCAGGTACCTCCAGTAAGCACCACAGGCCGGCGTTGCAGAGAGGTGGTCCAGGCCACGCCCCTTTTTACACCTCTCTGCAACGCAGCTCTGTGGCCCTTACTGGAGGTACTTGGTGGGCTAGTTGGACGCTAGGGACCCTCAGGATTCAAGGGGACTTTATCCCCCAACTTAAAACGCACCACGGGGCGCGTTTGCACAGTGGTGAAGGGAGGGGCGGGGCCTGAGGTGACATGTGTACAAACACGCCCTGTGGCGCGTTTTAAGTTGGGGAATTAATTCCCATTCAATGCTGAGGGCCCCTGGGAGCCAACTAGCCCACCAGGTACCTCCAGTAAGCGCCACAGGCCTGCGTTGCAGAGAGGTGGTCCGAGGCCACGCCCCTTTTACACCTCTCTGCAACGCAGCTCTGTGGCGCTTACTGGAGGTACCTGGTGGGCTAGTTGGACCCCAGGGACCCTCAAGATTCAAGGGGAGTTAATTCCCCAACTTAAAACGCGCCACGGGGCACGTTTGCACAGTGGTGAAGGGAGGGGGCGGGGCCTGAGGTGACATGTGTGCAAACACGCCCTGTGGCGTGTTTTAAGTTGGGGGATTAAGTCCCCTTGAATCCTGAGGGTCCCTGGTGTCCAACTAGCCCACCAGGTACCTTCAGTAAGCGCCACAGAGCTGCGTTGCTGAGGTGGTGTAAAAAGGGGCATGGCCTCGGACCACCTCTCTGCAATGCAGGCCTGTGGCGCTTACTGGAAGTACCTGGTGGGCTAGTTGGGCCCCAGGGACCCTCAGGATTCAAGGTGACCTAATCCCCCAACTTAAAACGCGCCACGGGGCACGTTTGCACAGTGGTGAAGGAAGGGGGCGGGGCCTGAGGTGACATGTGTGCAAACACGTTGGTGATTAGCTATATGAGTGTGAATATCGGTTATTGATTGGTTGCTTGAGAATTTGTATGGGAGACTGAGTGTGTGTGTGGGTGGGTGTGAGGTGTGTGACTCTGTGCATAGATGTGTGAGTGGTTGATTCACTGGGTGTATGGGTTCAAGAGTGCATGTGAAAACAGCTGTATGGGCGGGTGAGTGTGTGTATGGGTGTGTTGGTGAGCGAATGGATGTCTCAGTGGTACATGTCCAAGTAACTACATAGGGAAAAGGCTGTATGTGAGAGTTGGAGTATAAATGACTATAAGTGAGAGTCAGTGATTGTGAGAGTAGCTGTATGGATGAGTGTGTACTTGTATCAGTGATTATATAAGAGAGTAAGTATGTGTTAGTATCTGTATAGGTGAGTAAATGGGAGTGTGATTGATTATTTGCATGACTGACTAGGTGTGTGAGTAACTCCATGGATGAGTGGCGGTGTGTGAGTGTCTGTATAGGTGTATGAGTGCATCTGATAGTGTTGTATTGATGAGTGACTGCATGTATGAGTGATTGTATGGGTGAATGAGTGGATGTGTGTGTAGACCTAGGAATCAGTGAGTGCGCATGTAGTAACTGGTATTGGTGTGTCGATGGTTTCGAAAATGGTAGTCTGTATTTTACAGTGGGTGTATCAAAGGTTATATTAGTGTGTGAGGAGGTGCATCAGATTTTCACGTGGATGATGTCATCAGTGATGTCATTTGAGATGTCATCAGTGATGTCATCAGTGATGTCACTGACCATGTCATGAATGATGTAATATGTGACGTCATCAGCAGTGCATTGCGGGGCGCGAGTTATAGTTAGCTGAACTAACTATAACGGGGGAATTTCTCTGGTTTTGTACAAGTGAAATGTCCAACTAACTATAACCTCCCTGAAACCTGTGGTTTTTACAGTGAATTTCTAAGGTTTTTTAAATGCTAATGTGTAACTATAACGTCCCTGAAACCAATGGTTTTTTCAGTGAATATATATATATATATATATATATATATATATATATATATATATATATATATATACGGGTGTGTAATAGTTTTACACACAGTCCACGGACATTGAGCAGCATTGCATTACATGCACTCTTTAGACATGGAGGGGTACAGCGATGCATGAAAACGATAGCATGGTAGGAACGTAGCACTGCACAACCTCTGGACACATTGAGGAGCTCAGTAATGCACACGCTCTGTAGACATGAAGGTAAATTGCGATGCATGTATATAGTAACATGGTAGGAGCGTAGCACTGCACATAATCTGGAGAAATGAGGAGCGCAGCATTGCACACGCTCTGTAGACATGGAGGAGCATGGCGATGAATGAATACAGTAACATGGTAGGATCATAGCACTGCACACATTCTGGAGACATTGAGGAGCACAGCATTGCATGCACTCTAGACCTGGAGGAGCATGGCAATGCATGAATACAGTAACCTGGTAGGAGCGTAGCACTGCACACACTCTGGAGACATTGAGGAGTTCAGCGTTGCATGCACTCTGTAGATATGAAGGGGTACAGCGATGCATGAAAACAATAGCATGGTAGGAGCGTAGCATGGCACACACTCTGAACACATTGAGGAGCACAGCATTGCACGCGCTCTGTAGACATGGAGGAACATGGCGATGCATGAATACAGTAACATGGTAGAATCGTAGCACGGCACACACTCTGGAGACATTGAGGAGCGCAGCAATGCACATGCTCTGTAGACATGAAGGTAAATTGCGATGCATGTATATAGTAACATGGTAAGAGCGTAGCACTGCACACAATCTGGAGACATTGAGGAGCGCAGCATTGTACGCACTCTGAAGACATGGAGGAGCATGACGATGCATGAATACAGTAACATGGTAGGATCGTAGCCTGGCACACACTCTGGAGACATTGAGGAGCGCAGCAATGCACATGCTCTGTAGACATGAAGGTAAATTGCGATGCATGTATATAGTAACATGGTAAGAGCGTAGCACTGCCCACAATCTGGAGACATTGAGGAGCGTAGCAATGCACGCGCTCTGTAGACATGGAGGAGCATGGCGATGAATGAATACAGTAACATGGTAGGATCGTAGCACTGCACACATTCTGGAGACATTGAGGAGTGCAGCATTGCATGCACTGTGTAGACACTGGGGAACAATATATGTATATATATATTCACTGAAAAAACCATAGGTTTCAGGCACGTTATAGGTAGAAATTAGCATTTAAAAAACCTTTGAAATTCACTGAAAAAACCATAGGTTTCAGGCACATTATAGTTAGAAATTAGCATTTAAAAAACCTTAGAAATTCACTGAAAAAACCATAGGTTTTAGGGACAGTTATAGTTAGTTGGACATTGCACTCGTACAAAACCCGTGAAATTCCCCGTTATAGTTAGTTCAGCTAACTATAACTCGCGCCCCGCAATGCACTGCTGATGACGTCACATATTACATCACTCATGACATGGTCAGTGACATCACTCATGACATCTCAAATGACATCACTGATGACATCATCCAGTGACTGTGTGTTTCTGTAAAGTTTAAATATGTTTAATATATATATAGGGAAAGGCGTATTGAAGAACGAGTGGGTGTATAAGTGTCTGAATGGATGATTTAGTAGGTGCGTGACTGACTCTATAAGTGAGTGATTAAACGTATCTTACTGAATGCATGGGTTAGTGACTAAACTGTGTGAATGTCTGTATCTGTCTGTTGGTGTGTAAGCGGCTGCATGGGTTTGTGAATAGCTACATGAGTGTCTATATGGGTTATTGATTGGTTTTCTGAGTATCTGTATGGGTGCCTGAGTGTTTGTTTGGGTGGGGCGTGTGTGACTCTGTGCATAGATGTGTGAGTGGGTGATTCACTGGGTGCATGGTTTCAAGAGTGCATCTGTGATGGACTGTATGGGTGGGTGAGTGTGTGTATGGGTGTGTTAGTGAGTGAATGTATATCTCAGTGGTACATGTGTGAGTAACTACATATGTGAAAAGTAGTATATATGTGTGTTGGAGTATATAAATGGCTATAAGTGAGGGTGTGTGATTGTGAGAGTGGCTGTATGGATGAGTGTGTGCTTGTATCAGTGATTGTATAAGAGCGTAAGAATGTGCTAGTATTTGTATGAGTAATAGAGCTGGTGTGTGTATAACTGTATATCTGAGTAAATGGCAGTGTGATTAATTATTTGCATGACTGACTAGGTGTGTGAGTACCTCTATGGATGAGTGGCGGTGAGTGAGTGTCTATATAGGTGTATGAGTGCATATGATAGTCCTGTACTGAGTGACCATAAGTATGAGTGACTGTACGGGCGAGTGAGTGGATGTGTGTGTAGACCTAAGAATCAGTGAGTGGGTATGTAGTTATTGGTGTTGGAGTGTCTATGGTTTTGAGAATGGTAGTCTGTCATTTAGAGTGGGTGTATCAAAAGTTATATTAGGGTGTAAGAAGCATGACATTTTCACATGGATGATGTCATCATTGATGTCATCAGTGATGTCATTTGAGATGTCATCAGTGATATCATCGACCATGTCATGAGTCTTGTAATATGTGACGTCATCAGCAGTGCATTGCGGGGGCGCGAGTTATAGTTAGCTGGAATTTCACGGGTTTTTGTACGAGTGAAATGTCCAACCAACTATAACGCCCCTGAAACCTATGGTTTTTTCAGTGAATTTCTAAGGTTTTTTAAATGCTAATTTCTAACTATAACGTGCCTCAAACCTATGGTTTTTTCAGTGAATTTCTAAGGTTTTTTAAATGCTAATTTCTAACTATAACGTGCCTGAAACCTATGGTTTTTTCAGTGAATATCAAAGGTTTTTTAAATGCTAGTCTCTAAGTATGCCTACAGAGGTAGGACATGTGAAGAAAGAAGAAAAAACGCAGAGAAAAAAGCAAAAGAAATGCAGAAAGAAGAAACAGAAGTCCACAAAGACAAAGAAAAGTGCAGGAAGAAGCAAGACATGTGCAGAAAGAACCAACAGAGGAGCAGAAAGAGGCCTTGTTCCAAAATTATCCTGTGCCCACAACTTTTTCAGACGGGTACTGGTGGTAACTGACTCTGACTAACCAGGCCTAGAGCCAGTGCTATGCTAAAAGACACTTAGAATACAGTGAAAACACCTACATACACTAGGGAACACTATGCATTGGGGTACCCCTGTGATTAGCATGACCTCCTCTGTAAGGTCCTACTACATAATAGGGCAGGGGGATTAAAACTACCTCTTAAAACGCGCCACGGGGCGCGTTTGCACAGTGGTGAAAGGAGGGGGGGCCTGAGGTGACGTGTGCAAACACGCCCTGTGGCCGTTTTAAGTTGGGAGATTAAGTCACCTTGAATCCTGAGGGTCCCTAGGGTCCAACTAGCCCACTAGGTACCTCCAGTAAGCGCCACAGAGCTGCATTGCAGAGAGGTGTAAAAAGGGGCATGGCCTGGACCACCTCTCTGCAACACAGGCCTGTGGCGCTTACTGGAGGTACCTGGTGGCCTTGTTGGCCCCCAGGGGCCCTCAGGATTGAAGGGGACTTAATTCCCCAACTTAAAACGCACCACAGGGGTGTTTGCACACATGTCACCTCTGGCCCCGCCCCATCCCTTCACCACTGTGCAAATGCGTCCCGTGGCGCGTTTTAAGTTGGGGGATTAATTCCCCTTGAATACTGAGGGTCCCTGGGGGCCAACTAGCCCACCAGGTACCTCCAGTATGCGCCAGGGAGCTGCGTTGCAGAGAGGTGTTCAGAGGCCACGCCCCTTTTTACACCACTCTGCAACGCAGCTCTGTGGCACTTACTGGAGGTACCTGGTGGGCTAGTTGGCCCCCAGGGACCCTCCGGATTGAAGAGGAATTAATTCCCCAACTTAAAACGCTCCACAGGGCGTGTTTGCACACATGTCACCTCAGGCCCCGCCCCCTCCCTTCACCACTGTGCAAACGCAGGATCCGCGCACCCTAAGCGCATCCCGCCGATTTAAAAAAAAAAAAATGTTTTTTTCTGCCCAGGGGGTCCTTGTGGGACCCCCTGAGCAGACCTAGGGGGTCAGGGTGTTTCTACCCTGCCCCCTTTGTGCGTTTTGCGCACTTGTTTCTTCTGCCTCGGTTCTACCGAAGGACAAAATGGCTGCCAACACTTCCTGATTTGGAGTGTTGACAGCCACTTGACAGCCAATTAGCATGCAGCTCGTGATCGGGACGGTGCGCGCAGGGTGCGCTCAGGGTGCGCGGATCCGACGCGGCCATAGATATATATGTGATTTTACTTGTGATTTTCTCAGAAACTACTGAACGGATTTACACCATTTAAGCAAAAGGCACAACTCTGAACCAAGGGCTACCTTTTTGCCAAATTTGGTGTAATTCCGTTCAGCAGTTCGGGCTGTAGCTGCGACTAACGGTTCCTATGGAAAAATGAATGGGGAAAACACGTTTTGGGACCCCCTTTTTTCTCTGCCCCCGCTTGACGAATCACCCCGAGACTTTCAAGATAGGAGCGGACCGGAGCGCCCCAACAAGTTTGAAAATTTCGCGTAGATTCGTCAACCGGCGCCAAAGTTATTTCAAATAGAATGTTGCGGATTTCCTATGGAAAATATGTCCTAACTATAACTATCTACTGGCGACCGCCAGTAGATAATATATATATATATATGTATATATATATATATATATATATATATTCACTGAAAAAACCATAGGTTTCAGGCACGTTATAGTTAGAAATTAGCATTTAAAAAACCTTACAAATTCACTGAAAAACCATAGGTTTTAGGGACAGTTTTAGTTAGTTGGACATTGCACTCGTACAAAACCCGTGGAATTTCCCCGTTATAGTTAGTTCAGCTAACTATAACTCGCGCCCCGCAATGCACTGCTGAGGACGTCACATATTACATCACTCATGACATGGTCAGTGACATCACTGATGACATCACTGATGACATCTCAAATGACATCACTGATGACATCATCCAGTGACTGTGTGTTTCTGTAAAGTTTAAATATTTTTAATATATATAGGGAAAGGCGTATTGAAGAATGAGTGGGTGTATAAGTGTCTGTATGGATGATTTAGTAGGTGCGTGACTAACTCTATAAGTGAGTGATTAAACGTATATTACTGAATGCATGGGTTAGTGACTAAACTGGGTGAATGTCTGTATCCGTCTGTCTGTTGCTGTGTAAGTGGCTGCATGGGTTTGTGAATAGCTACATGAGTGTCTATATGAGTTATTGATTGGTTGTCTGAGTATCTGTATGGGTGCCTAAGTGTTTGTGTGGGTGGGGTGTGTGCGACTCTGTGCATAGATGTGTGAGTGGGTGATTCACTGGGTGGATGGTTTCAAGAGTGCATCTGTGATAGACTGTATGGGTGGGTAAGTGTGTGTAAGAGTGTGTTAGTGAGTGAATGTATGTCCCAGTGGTACATGTGTGAGTAACTACATATGTGAAAGGCAGTATATATGTGTGTTGGAGTATATAAATAGC
The DNA here is from genome assembly GCA_963921515.1 of Calotriton arnoldi. NCBI lineage: Eukaryota > Metazoa > Chordata > Amphibia > Caudata > Salamandridae > Calotriton > Calotriton arnoldi. The sequence goes on from CAWUFW010005146.1 coordinate 395,653, forward strand.
TATAAGCGAGAGTGTGTGATTGTGAGAGTGACTGTATGGATGAGTGTGTGCTTGTATCAGTGATTGTATAAGAGCGTAAGAATGTGCTAGTATTTGTATGAGTAAGTGAGCTGGTGTGTGTATAACTGTATAGGTGAGTAAATGGCAGTGTGTTTAATTATTTGCATGACTGACTAGGTGTGTGAGTACCTCTATGGATGAGTGGCGGTGTTTCAGTGTCTATATAGGAGTATGAGTGCATATGATAGTCCTAGTACTGAGTGACCGTAAGTATGAGTGACTGTACGGGTGAGTGAGTGGATGTGTGTGTAGACCTAAGAATCAGTGAGTGGGTATGTAGTTATTGGTGTTGGAGTGTCTATGGTTTTGCGAATGGCAGTCTGTAATTTTAGAGTGGGCGTATCAAAGGTTATATTAGGGTGTGAGGAGGTGCATCAGATTATCACGTGGATGATGTCATCAGTGATGTCATTTGAGATGTCATCAGTGATGTCATGAGTGATGTCACTGACCATGTCATGAGTGATGTAATATGTGACGTCATCAGCAGTGCATTGCGGGGGCGCGAGTTATAGTTAGCTGAACTAACTATAACGGGGGAATTTCACGGGTTTTGTACGAGTGCAATGTCCAACTAACTATAACTGTCCCTAAAACCTATGGTTTTTTCAGTGAATTTGTAAGGTTTTTTAAATGCTAATTTCTAACTATAACGTGCCTGAAACCTATGGTTTTTTCAGTGAATTTCAAAGGTTTTTTAAATGCTAATTCCTAACTATAACATGTCTGAAGCCTATGGTTTTTTTCAGTGAATTTCAAAGGTTTTGTAAATGACAATTTTTAAATGTATTAATTGTTATATTTATTTTTTTGATACTGATTTACTACATTTTTTTAAACTATTTATTTTTAGATATTTTATTTTTTAAATTACATTCTAATTACATTATACATTACATTACAAAATATACTTTCTCAGAATGAATTACTTTAGTTTAAATACTTTGCAAATAGGCAATAGACTTTTAAGTACAGTAGTTACAGTTGTTGCAATGGGCAATTCAATTTCAAATTTCAATGCAACATTGAGCTCAATGTGAATTTCTAGTTAAATGCAATTAGTTACTTTATGGATTACTTTTCTAACCACAGGACTGGATCCTAGATTCAGTCCTGGGACATCTCCTGTAAACAGTTGAGTAAAAGCGTTTTGGTTACAGTAGTGATTTTTAAGGAATATTATTGTATTTTAAAAGTTGACACTTAGAAACTTTTTCACATAGAATCACCAATGTTATCCTAAGGGAGGAAATTCACTTAGCAGGTAAGTAGTGTTATCGTTACTTTTTCTTACTCAGTGGTGGATCCTGGATCCAGCACTGGTGTATCTCCTGTAAACAGTTGAAAGAATGCGTTTAAGTCATACAGGCGATTTTTAAGGAATATTTGTAGTTTGTGAAAATCGACACTTTGAAACTTTTCTGCTGAAAACCAGACAATTGATTCCAATGGAAGGAAATACAAGTTACTGGTAAGTACGGTTAGAATTACTTTTCAGGGTCAGTGCTGGGCTAAAAGATGCAGCACTGGGTTCTCTCCTGATAACAGGTGAGTAAATCGGAATTCGTAGTTCTGCTGATTTTAGAGGAATATTTGTATGTTTCAAAAATCGACACGGAAACTTTTTCAGCAAAAAGCAGGCAATGATATCCTATGGAAGGAAATTCAAGTTACTGGTAAGTATGGTTAAAATTACTTTTCAGGATCAGTACTGGGCTCAAAGATGCAGCACTGAGGTCTCTCCTGATAACAGGTGAGTAAATCGGAATTCGTAGTTCGGCTGATTTTAGAGGAATATTTTCACAATGGTGAAGGAAGGGGGTGGGGCCTAAGGTGACATGTCTGCAAACACGCCCTGTGGCGTGTTTTAAGTTGGAGAATTAATTCCTCCTCAATCCCGAGGGTCCCTAGGGGCCAACTAGCCCACCAGATACCTCCAGTATGTGCCAGAGAGCTGCGTTGCAGAGAGGTGTTCAGAGGCCACGCCCCTTTTTACAACACTCTGCAACGCAGCTCCGTGGCGCATACTGGAGATTCCTGGTGGGCTAGTTGGCCCTCAGGGACCCCCAGTATTCAAGGGGAATTACTTCCCCTTCTTAAAACGCGCCAGGGGGTGCGTTTACAGACTGCTGCAGGGAGGGGGCGGGGCCTCCGGCACGATGCCGGTCTTTTTTTTTTTGTATGGGAGGGGGGCTGCATGGCCCCCCTTCCCTCGGCCACTTTTGGCCCCGGGGACCTCATCCCCCGGGGCCTGAGGATTTTCTTTTTTTTAAATAGAAAAAACGGGAAGGGGGCCGTGTGGCCCCCTTCCCTGGGCCTCTATTGGCCCTGGGGACCCCATCCCCCGGGGCATGCCCTCTTTTTTTTAAATTAAAATCTTTGGAGGGGGGCTGCGTGGCCCCCCTCCTCAGGCCATTAAGGCCCCGGGGACCCCATCCCCCGGGGCCGGCCTTGCCCTTTTTTTTTGGGGGGGGGGAGGGGGGCTGCGTGGCCCCCCTCTCGGGCCACTAATGGCCCCGGGGACCCCATCCCCCGGGGCCTGGCCACTCGTTGGGGACCATGGGGGGGTCCCCAATCCCCGCACGGTCCCGCCGGCTCCGGCATCCTGCGGGAGCCGGCATTGCTTTTCCATAAGGGGAGCTGCTGACATGCAGCTCCCCTTATGGAAAAGCAATCTGCTTTGCTTCATTGAAGCGAGAGCAGGTTTCCCTGCTCTCGCTTCAATGAAGCAAAGCAAGTTTGCGGCTCCCGTCCTGCCATTGCAAACAGCAGTGTCCCGGGTGTAGGCACCCCGGGACACTGCAGGAGCCGGCCCTGGGGGGTGGCGGTACCCAGGGCCATCAAGGGCTCCAGGAGGGGGGCCACGCGGCCCCCTTCCATCCTGTGCACAGACCCGGGGAGGTGGTGGTCTCCGGGGCTCGGGGGTCCTAAACTGACCCCCACATTTTATTATTTAGTGCCCCGGGGAGGTGGCCGTCCCCGGGGCGTGCGGGGGGGCTTGAGCCCCCCCACACAGGTTATTTTAAAAAAAATAAAAAGAAGCCCCGGGGGGTGGCAGTCCCCGGGGCTGCGGGAGGGCCGAGAGCCCTCCCGCAACATTTTAATTCAAAGCCCCGGGGGGTGGCAGTCCCCGGTGCTTCGGAGGGCCTTAGAGGCCCCCCCACATAAATTTACATTAACCCCCGCATGCCCCCGGGACTTGGGCCACCCTAAGCGCATCCCGCCGATTTAAAAAAAAAAAGAAATGCTTTTTTCTGCCCAGGGGGTCCTGGTGGGACCCCCTGAGCAGACCTAGGGGGTCAGGGTGTTTCTACCCTGCCCCCTTTGTGCGTTTTGCGCACTTGTTTCTTGTGCCTCGGTTCTACCGAGGAACAAAATGGCTGCCAACACTTCCTGATTTGGAGTGTTGACAGCCACTTGACAGCCAATTAGCATGCAGCTCGTAATCGGGACGGTGCGCGCAGGGTGCGCGCAGGGTGCGCTCAGGGTGCGCGGATCCGACGCGGCCATAGATTTATATGTGATTTTACTTGTTATTTTCTCAGGAACTACTGAACGGATTTACACCATTTAAGCAAAAGGCACGACTCTGAACCAAGGGCTACCTTTTTTGCCAAATTTGGTGTAATTCCGTTCAGCAGTTCGGGCTGTAGCTGCGATGAAAGGATCCTATGGAAAAATGAATGGGGAAAACACGTTTTGGGACCCCCCTTTTTCTCGGCCCCCGCTTGACGAATCACCCGAGACTTTCAGGGTAGGAGCGGACCGGAGCGGGCCACAAAGTTTGAAAATTTCGCGAAGATTCGTCAACCGGCGCAAGAGTTATTTCAAATAGAATGTTGCGGATTTCGTATGGAAAATAGGTCCTAACTATAACTATCTACTGGCGACCGCCAGTAGGTATATATATTACCTACTGGCGGTCGCCAGTAGATAGTTATAGTTAGGACCTATTTTCCATAGGAAATCCGCAACATTCTATTTGAAATAACTCTTGCGCCGGTTGACGAATCTTCGCGAAATTTTCAAACTTTGTGGCCCGCTCCGGTCCGCTCCTACCCTGAAAGTCTCGGGGTGATTCGTCAAGCAGGGGCCGAGAAAAAAGGGGGGTCCCAAAACATGTTTTCCCCATTCATTTTCCCATAGGAAACTTTAGACACGGCTACAGCCCGAACTGCTGAACGGAATTACACCAAATTTGGCAAAGAGGTAGTTCTTGGTTCAGAAAGAACCCTTTTGTTAAATGGTGTAAATCCGTTCAGTAGTTCCTGAGAAAATCAAAAGTTAAGTCACATATATATCTATGGCCGAGTAGGGTCCGCGTACCCTCCCGACCACGAGCTGCATGCTAATTGGCTGTCAAGTGGCTGTCAACACTCCAAATCAGGAAGTGTTGGTAGCCATTTTGTCCTCGGTAGAACCGAGGGACAGAAACAAGTGCGCAAAGCGCAAAAGGGGGCAGGGTAGAAACACCCTGACCCCTAGGTCTGCTCAGGGGTCCCACAAGGACCCCCTGGGCAGAAAAGCATTTTTTTAAATCGGCAGGATGCGCTCAGGGTGCGCGGATCCTGCCGATTAGAAAAACCCAGAAGAAACAAGTGCGCAAAACGCACAAAGGGGGCAGGGTAGAAACACCCTGACCTCCTAGGTCTGCTCAGGGGTCCCACAAGGACCCCCTGGGCAGAAAAGCATTTTTAAATCGGCAGGATGCGCTCAGGGTGCACGGATCCTGCCGATTAGAAAAAAACCCAGAAGAAACAAGTGCGCAAAACGCACAAAGGGGGCAGGGTAGAAACACCCTGACCCTCTAGGTCTGCTCAGGGGTCCCACAAGGACCCCTGGGCAGAAAAAAGCATTAAAAAAAAAAAATCGGCGGGATGCGCTCAGGGTGCGCGAATCCCGACGTAAAAAAAAAAAAATCGAAGCGCGGTCTCCCGCGCTTCGTTGGTATTTTGCCCCCGGGTGGCCCAAGTCCTGGGGGCATGCGGGGGGTGGGTTTATAGTTAATGGGGGGCCTCTAAGGCCCCCAAGCCCGGGGACCGCCACCCCCGGGGCTTTCTAATAAAAATGTTGCGGGAGGGCACTCGGCCCTCCCGCAGCCCCGGGGACCACCACCTCCCCGGGCTTCTTTTTAAAAAAACAAAAAACAGTTCCTGTGTGGGGGGCTCGAGCCCCCCACACGCCCGGGACCGCCACCTCCCTGGGGCACTAATAGTAAATGCGGGGGTCCGTAACGGACCCCCGAGCCCCGGAGATCACCACCTCCCCGGGGCTTTAAAGACATGGGAGGGGGGCCACGCGGCCCCCCTCCTGGAGCCTGTGGTGGCCCTGGGGACCGCCACCCCCCAGGGCCGGCTCCTGCAGTGTCCCGGGGTGCCTACCCCCGGGACACTGTAGTTTGCAATGGCAGGACGGGAGCCTCGCGGCTCCTGTCCTGCCATTGCAAACTGCTTTGCTTCATTGAAAGGAGAGCAGGGAAACCTGCTCTCGCTTCAATGAAGCAAAGCAGATTGCTTTTCCACATGGGGAGCTGCATGTCAGCAGCTCCCCATGTGGAAAAGCAATGCCGGGACGGTGGGGGGATTGGGGACCCCCCCACGGTCCCCAACGGAGAGGGCCAGCCCCGGGGGATGGGGTCCCCGGGGCAAGTAGTGGCCCGGGAGGGGGGCCACGCGGCCCCCCTCCCCCCAAAAAAAGAATAAAAAAAAAAGAAAAATAAAGGCCTGCCCCGGGGGATGGGGTCCCCGGGGCAAAAGGAGGCCTGAGGAGGGGGGCCACGCAGCCTCCCTCCTTAAAAAAATAATACAAAGAGTGGCCATGCCCCGGGGGATGGGGTCCCCTTCCCGTTTTGTTTTTTTTTAATGAAAAAAAGGGGTAAGGCCCTGGGGGATGGGGTCCCCAGGGCCCAAAAAAAGGAAAAAGGAAGGGGGGCCACACAGCCCCCTTCGAGGAAAAAAAACCAACAAAAAAAAAAACGATCGTGCCGCAGGCCCCGCCCTTCCTTTACCACTCTGCAAACGCGCCCCATGGCGCGTTTGCAGAGGGGAACGAATTCCCCTTGAATACTGGGGTCCCTGGGGCCAACTAGCCCACCAGGAACCTCCAGTATGTGCCAGGGGCTGCATTGCAGAGAGGTGTACAGAGGCCACGCCCCTTTTACACCTCTCTGCAACGCAGCTCTGTGGCGCTTACTGGAGGTACCTGGTGGGATAGTTGGACCCCAGGGACCCTCAGGATTCAAGGGGACTTAATCCTCAACTTAAAACGCGCCACAGGGCGCGTTTGCACAGTTGTGAAGGGAGGGGCGGGGCTTCAGGTGACATGTGTGCAAACAGGCCCCATGGCGCGTTTTAAGATGGGGAATTAAATCCCCTTCAATCCTGAGGGTCCCTGGGGGCCAACTAGCCCACCAGGTACCTCCAGTAAGCGCCACGGAGCTGCGTTGCAGAGTGTTGTAAAAAGGGGCGTGGCCTCTGAACACCTCTCTGCAACGCAGCTCTCTGGCGCATACTGGAGGTATCTGGTGGGCCAGTTGGCCCCTAGGGACCCTCGGGATTGAGGAGGAATTAATTCTCCAACTTAAAATGCGCCACAGTGCGTGTTTGCAGACATGTCACCTCAGGCCCCACCCCCTTCCTTCACCATTGTGCAAATATTCCTCTAAAATCAGCCGAACTACGAATTCCGATTTACTCACCTGTTATCAGGAGAGACCTCAGTGCTGCATCTTTGAGCCCAGTACTGATCCTGAAAAGTAATTTTAACCGTACTTACCAGTAACTTGAATTTCCTTCCATAGGCTAACATTGACTGGTTTCACTTGGAAATTCTTCTAAGTGTGGAGTTTTGGAACTTTATAATTTTCCTCTAAAATCAGCCGAAATACGAATTCCGATTTACTCACCTGTTATCAGGAGAGACCTCAGTGCTGCATCTTTCAGCCCAGTACTGATCCTGAAAAGTAATTTTAACCGTACTTACCAGTAATTTGAATTTCCTTCCATAGGCTAACATTGACTGGTTTCACTTGGAAATTCTTCTAAGTGTGGAGTTTTGGAACTTTATAATTTTCCTCTAAAATCAGCCGAACTACGAATTCCGATTTACTCACCTGTTATCAGGAGAGACCTCAGTGCTGCATCTTTCAGCCCAGTACTGATCCTGAAAAGTAATTCTAACCGTACTTACCAGTAACTTGAATTTCCTTCCATAGGCTAACATTGACTGGTTTCACTTGGAAATTCTTCTAAGTGTGCAGTTTTGGAACTTTATAATATTCCTCTAAAATCAGCCGAAATACGGATTCCAATTTACTCAGCTGTTATCAGGAGAGACCTCAGTGCTGCATCTTTCAGCCCAGTACTGATCCTGAAAAGTAATTTTAACCGTACTTACCAGCAACTTGAATTGCCTTCCATAGGCTAACATTGACTGGTTTCACTTGGAAATTCTTCTAAGTGTGGAGTTTTGGAATTTTATAATATTCCTCTAAAATCAACCGAACTACAAATTCCGATTTACTCACCTGTTATCAGGAGAGAACCCAGTGCTGCATCTTTTAGCCCAGCACTGACCCTGAAAAGTAATTCTAACCGTACTTACTAGTAACTTGTATTTCCTTCCATAGGAATCCATTGTCTAGTTTTCAGCAGAAAAGTTTCAAAGTGTCAATTTTCACAAACTACAAATATTCCTTAAAAATCGCCTGTATGACTTAAACGCATTCTTTCAACTGTTTACAGGAGATGCACCAGTGCTGGATCCAGGATCCAACACTGAGTAAGAAAAAGTAACGATAACACTACTTACCTGCTAAGTGAATTTCCTCCCATAGGATAACATTGGTGATTCTATGTGAAAAAGTTTCAAAGTGTCAACTTTTAAAATACAATAATATTCCTTAAAAATCACTACTGTAACCAAAACGCTTTTACTCAACTGTTTACAGGAGATGTCCCAGGACTGAATCTAGGATACAGTCCTGTGGTTAGAAAAGTAATCCATAAAGTAACTAATTGCATTTAACTAGAAATTCGCATTGAGCTCAATGTTGCATTGTGTTTGAAATTGTGTTGCCCATTGCAACAACTGTAACTACTGTACTTAAAACTCTATTGCCTATTTGCAAAGTATTTAAACTAAAGTAATTCATTCTGAGAAAGTATATTTTGTAATGTAATGTATAATGTAATTACAATGTAATTTAATAAATAAAATATCTAAAAATAAATAGTTTTAAAAAATGTAGTAAATCAGTATCAAAAAAATAAATACAACAATTAATACATTTAAAAATTGTCATTTACAAAACCTTTGAAATTCACTGAAAAAACCATAGGTTTTAGGGCGTTATAGTTAGAAATTAGCATTTAAAAACCTTTGAAATTCACTGAAAAAACCACAGGTTTCAGGCACGTTATAGTTAGAAATTAGCATTTAAAAAACCTTTGAAATTCACTGAAAAAACCATAGGTTTTAGGGACAGTTATAGTTAGTTGGACATTTCACTCGTACAAAACCCGTGAAATTCCCCGTTATAGTTAGTTCAGCTAACTATAACTCGCGCCCCGCAATGCACTGCTGATGACGTCACATATTACATCACTCATGACATGGTCAGTGACATCACTGATGACATCACTAATGACATCTCAAATGACATCACTGATGACATCACTGATGACATCATCCACGTGATAATCTGATGCACCTCCTCACACCCTAATATAACCTTTGATACACCCACTCTAAATTACAGACTGCCATTCGCAAAACCATAGACACTCCAACACCAATAACTACATACCCACTCACTGATTCTTAGGTCTACACACACACACACATCCACTCACTCACCCGTACAGTCACTCATACTTACGGTCACTCAGTACAGGACTATCATATGCACTCTTACTCCTATATAGACACTCAAACACCGCCACTCATCCATAGAGGTACTCACACACCTAGTCAGTCATGCAAATAATTAAACACACTGCCATTTACTCACCTATACAGTTATACACACACCAGCTCACTTAATCATACAAATACTAGCACATTGTTACGCTCTTATACAATCACTGATACAAGCACACACTCATCCATACAGCCACTATCACAATCACTCACTCTCGCTTATAGCTATTTATATACTCCAACACACATATATACTGCCTTTCACATATGTAGTTAGTCACACATGTACCACTGGGACATACATTCACTCACTAACACACTCTTCCACACACTTACCCACCCATACAGTCTATCACAGATGCACTCTTGAAACCATCCACCCAGTGAATCACCCACTCACACATCTATGCACAGAGTCGCACACACCCCTCCCACACAAACACTCAGGCACCCATACAGATACTCAGACAACCATTCAATAACTCATATAGACACTCATGTAGCTATTCACAAACACATGCAGCCACTTACACAGCAACAGACAGACGGATACAGACATTCACCCAGTTTAGTCACTAACCCATGCATTCAGTAAGATACGTTAAATCACTCACTTATAGAGTCAGTCACGCACCTACTAAATCATCCATACAGACACTTATACACCCACTCATTCTTCAATACGTCTTTTCCTATATATATTAAAAATATTTAAACTTTACAGAAACACAGTCACTGCATGATGTCATCAGTGATGTCATTTGAGATGTCATCAGTGATGTCATCAGTGATGTCACTGACCATGTCATGAGTGATGTAATATGTGACGTCATCAGCAGTGCATTGCGGGGCGCGAGTTATAGTTAGCTGAACTAACTATAACGGGGGAATTTCACGGGCTTTGTACGAGTGAAATGTCCAACTAACTATAACTGTCCCTAAAACCTATGGTTTTTTCAGTGAATAAATATATATATATATATATATATTCACTGAACAAACCTTAGGTTTGAGGCACGTTATAGTTAGCTGGTGGGCTTGTTGCACCCCAGGGACCCTCAGGATTCAAGGGGAGTTAATCCCCCGACTTAAAACGCGCCACGGGGCGCGTTTGCACAGTGGTGAAGGGAGGGGGCGGGGCCTGAGGTGACATGTGTGCAAACAGGCCCCGTGGCGCGTTTTAAGATGGGGAATTAAATCCCCTTCAATCCTGAGGGTCCCTGGGGGCCAACTAGTCCACCAGGTACCTCCAGTAAGCGCCACAGAGCTGCGTTGCAGAGTGTTGTAAAAAGGGGCGAGGCCTCTGAACACCTCTCTGCAACGCAGCTCTCTGGCGCATACTGGAGGTATCTGGTAGGCTAGTTGGCCCCTAGGAACCCTCGGGATTGAGGAGGAATTAATTCTCCAACTTAAAATGCGCCACAGGGCGTGTTTGCAGACATGTCACCTCAGGCCCCACCCCTTCCTTCACCATTGTGCAAATATTCCTCTAAAATCAGCCGAACTACGAATTCCGATTTACTCTCCTGTTATCAGGAGAGACCTCAGTGCTGCATCTTTGAGCCCAGTACTGATCCTGAAAAGTAATTTTAACCGTACTTACCAGTAACTTGAATTTCCTTCCATAGGCTAACATTGACTGGTTTCACTTGGAAATTCTTCTAAGTGTGGAGTTTTGGAACTTTATAATATTCCTCTAAAATCAGCCAAACTACGAATTCCGATTTACTCACCTGTTATCAGGAGAGACCTCAGTGCTGCATCTTTGAGCCCAGTACTGATCCTGAAAAGTAATTTTAGCCGTATTTACCAGTAACTTGAATTTCCTTCCATAGGATATCATTGCCTGCTTTTTGCTGAAAAAGTTTCCAAGTGTCGATTTTTGAAACATACAAATATTCCTCTAAAATCAGCGGAACTACGAATTCCGATTTACTCACCTGTTATCAGGAGAGACCTCAGTGCTGCATCTTTGAGCCCAGTACTGATCCTGAAAAGTAATTTTAACCGTACTTACCAGTAACTTGAATTTCCTTCCATAGGCTAACATTGACTGGTTTCACTTGGAAATTCTTCTAAGTGTGGAGTTTTGGAACTTTATAATATTCCTCTAAAATCAGGCGAACTACGAATTCCGATTTACTCACCTGTTATCAGGAGAGACCTCAGTGCTGCATCTTTGAGCCCAGTACTGATCCTGAAAAGTAATTTTAACCGTACTTACCAGTAACTTGAATTTCCTTCCATAGGATATCATTGCCTGCTTTTTGCTGAAAAAGTTTCCAAGTGTCGATTTTTGAAACATACAAATATTCCTCTACAATCAGCAGAACTACAAATTCCGATTTACTCACCTGTTATCAGGAGAGACCTCAGTGCTGCATCTTTGAGCCCAGTACTGATCCTGAAAAGTAATTTTAACCGTACTTACCAGTAACTTGAAATTCCTTCCATAGGCTAACATTGACTTGTTTCACTTGGAAATTCTTGTGTGTGGAGTTTTGGAACTTTATAATATTCCTCTAAAATCAGCCGAACTACGAATTCCGATTTACTCACCTGTTATCAGGAGAGACCTCAGTGCTGCATCTTTTAGCCCAGCACTGACCCTGAAAAGTAATTCTAACCGTATTTACCAGTAACTTGTATTTCCTTCCATAGGAATCCATTGTCTGGTTTTCAGCAGAAAAGTTTCAAAGTGTCGATTTTCACAAACTACAAATATTCCTTAAAAATCGCCTGTATGACTTAAACGCATTCTTTCAACTGTTTACAGGAGATGCACCAGGGCTGGATCCAGGATCCACCACTGAGTAAGAAAAAGTAACGATAACACTACTTACCTACTAAGTGAATTTCCTCCCTTAGGATAACATTGGTGATTCTATGTGAAAAAGTTTCTAAGTGTCAACTTTTAAAATACAATAATATTCCTTAAAAATCACTACTGTAACCAAAACGCTTTTACTCAACTGTTTACAGGAGATGTCCCAGGACTGAATCTAGGATCCAGTCCTGTGGTTAGAAAAGTAATCCATAAAGTAACTAATTGCATTTAACTAGAAATTGACATTGAGCTCAATGTTGCATTGTGTTTGAAATTGTGTTGCCCATTGCAACAACTGTAACTACTGTACTTAAAAGTCTATTGCCTATTTACAAAGTATTTAAACTAAAGTAATTAATTCTGAGAAAGTATATTTTGTAATGTAATGTATAATGTAATTACAATGTAATTTAAAAAATAAAATATGTAAAAATAAATAGTTTAAAAAAATGTAGTAATTCAGTATCAAAAAAATAAATATAACAATTAATACATTTAAAAATTGTCATTTACAAATTCTTTGAAATTCACTGAAAAAAACCATACGTTTCAGACATGTTATAGTTAGGAATTAGCATTAAAAAAACCTTTCAAATTCACTGAAAAAACCATAGGTTTCAGGCACGTTATAGTTAGAAATTAGCATTTAAAAAACCTTACAAATTCACTGAAAAAACCATAGGTTTTAGGGACAGTTATAGTTAGTTGGACATTGCACTCGTACAAAACCCGTGAAATTCCCCCGTTATAGTTAGTTCAGCTAACTATAACTCGCGCCCCCGCAATGCACTGCTGATGACGTCACATATTACATCACTCATGACATTAAATGCTCAGCTGCGCCCCAAGGTTGCGAAAATTCACCATCAGCTGCTGTGTCCTTTCCCGTATCAAGGCAAAGTTTGGATGGATGTAAACACGGCAGACTGGCCCTGGGGATCGGACCACTACGTGGTTGGGGCCAGAGGTGGTGAATTTTCGCAACCTTGGTGCGCAGCTGAGCATTTAAATCACCGACAATCCGTACTTGGAGACCCACTGGGGTAATATTTGGCATAAAAAGACTCTGTTTGTTTGCAGATCCCACTCGGGAGAAATATCAGCTCGAGAACTACAGAACTACAAGCACCAGCATGCTTAGAACCTTGACTCACCTGAAAAGTCCACTGGGACTATTTAATAAGTGCATGCAGTAATGGTGCTGTTACGAGCTTTTTCAGCACACTGAGAGCCGCCATCCTATGAATAAGGAGCGATTGCCAGCTCCGAAACGCGTCAGGACATTTATGTTTTCCGGAGTCTGTATTGCCGGTTGCAAGAGATTAAAGGTTTTTAACCATCAGCTGCTGTGTCCTTTCCCGTATCAAGGCAAAGTTTGGATGGATGTAAACACGGCAGCCTGGCCGTGGGGATCAGACCACCACGTGGTTGGGGCCAGAGGTGGTGAATTTTCGCAACCTTGGGGCGCAGCTGAGCATTTAAATCACCGACAATCCGTACTTGGAGACCCACTGGGGTAATATTTGGCATAAAAAGACTCTGTTTGTTTGCAGAACCCACTCGGGAGAAATATCAGCTCGAGAACAACAGAACTACAAGCACCAGCATGCTTAGAACCTTGACTCACCTGAAAAGTCCACTGGGACTATTTAATAAGTGCATGCAGTAATGGTGCTGTTACGAGCTTTTTCAGCACACTGAGAGCCGCCATCCTATGAATAAGGAGCGATTGCCAGGTCCGAAACGCGTCAGGACATTTATGTTTTCCGGAGTCTGTATTGCCGGTTGCAAGAGATTAAAGGTTTTTAACCATCAGCTGCTGTGTCCTTTCCCGTATCAAGGCAAAGTTTGGATGGATGTAAACACGGCAGCCTGGCCGTGGGGATCGGACCACCACGTGGTTGGGGCCAGAGGTGGTGAATTTTCGCAACCTTGGTGCGCAGCTGAGCATTTAAATCACCGACAATCCGTACTTGGAGACCCACTGGGGTAATATTTGGCATAAAAAGACTCTGTTTGTTTGCAGATCCCACTCGGGAGAAATATCAGCTCGAGAACTACAGAACTACAAGCACCAGCATGCTTAGAACCTTGACTCACCTGAAAAGTCCACTGGGACTATTTAATAAGTGCATGCAGTAATGGTGCTGTTACGAGCTTTTTCAGCACACTGAGAGCCGCCATTCTATGAATAAGGAGCGATTGCCAGCTCCGAAACGCGTCAGGACATTTATGTTTCCCGGAGTCTGTATTGCCGGTTGCAAGAGATTAAAGGTTTTTAACCATCAGCTGCTGTGTCCTTTCCCGTATCAAGGCAAAGTTTGGATGGATGTAAACACGGCAGCCTGGCCGTGGGGATCAGACCACCACGTGGTTGGGGACAGAGGTGGTGAATTTTCGCAACCTTGGGGCGCAGCTGAGCATTTAAATCACCGACAATCCGTACTTGGAGACCCACTGGGGTAATATTTGGCATAAAAAGACTCTGTTTGTTTGCAGAACCCACTCGGGAGAAATATCAGCTCGAGAACAACAGAACTACAAGCACCAGCATGCTTAGAACCTTGACTCACCTGAAAAGTCCACTGGGACTATTTAATAAGTGCATGCAGTAATGGTGCTGTTACGAGCTTTTTCAGCACACTGAGAGCCGCCATCCTATGAATAAGGAGCGATTGCCAGCTCCGAAACGCGTCAGGACATTTATGTTTTCCGGAGTCTGTATTGCCGGTTGCAAGAGATTAAAGGTTTTTAACCATCAGCTGCTGTGTCCTTTCCCGTATCAAGGCAAAGTTTGGATGGATGTAAACACGGCAGCCTGGCCGTGGGGATCGGACCACCACGTGGTTGGGGCCAGAGGTGGTGAATTTTCGCAACCTTGGTGCGCAGCTGAGCATTTAAATCACCGACAATCCGTACTTGGAGACCCACTGGGGTAATATTTGGCATAAAAAGACTCTGTTTGTTTGCAGATCCCACTCGGGAGAAATATCAGCTCGAGAACTACAGAACTACAAGCACCAGCATGCTTAGAACCTTGACTCACCTGAAAAGTCCACTGGGACTATTTAATAAGTGCATGCAGTAATGGTGCTGTTACGAGCTTTTTCAGCACACTGAGAGCCGCCATCCTATGAATAAGGAGCGATTGCCAGCTCCGAAACGCGTCAGGACATTTATGTTTTCCGGAGTCTGTATTGCCGGTTGCAAGAGATTAAAGGTTTTTAACCATCAGCTGCTGTGTCCTTTCCCGTATCAAGGCAAAGTTTGGATGGATGTAAACACGGCAGCCTGGCCGTGGGGATCGGACCACCACGTGGTTGGGGCCAGAGGTGGTGAATTTTTGCAACCTTGGGGCGCAGCTGAGCATTTAAATCACCGACAATCCGTACTTGGAGACCCACTGGGGTAATATTTGGCATAAAAAGACTCTGTTTGTTTGCAGATCCCACTCGGGAGAAATATCAGCTCGAGAACTACAGAACTACAAGCACCAGCATGCTTAGACCCTTGACTCACCTGAAAAGTCCACTGGGACTATTTAATAAGTGCATGCAGTAATGGTGCTGTTACGAGCTTTTTCAGCACACTGAGAGCCGCCATCCTATGAATAAGGAGCGATTGCCAGCTCCGAAACGCGTCAGGACATTTATGTTTCCCGGAGTCTGTATTGCCGGTTGCAAGAGATTAAAGGTTTTTAACCATCAGCTGCTGTGTCCTTTCCCGTATCAAGACAAAGTTTGGATGGATATATATATATATATATATATATATATATATATATTCCACCAAACAGTCCTTGGCGGAGGGCGCACTGTCCAGCTGGTGCTCACGGCGAAAAAAGGACTAATTCTCACAAAGATATGTTTCAACAATTTTGAACAAACAAACAAACGTGGCACTCTCCTTGGATAAATTCGTTGTTTTATTGTTAAGCCATCAAGTTTCTCCTCCTACGCGTTTCGACCACCAAGGTCCTGATCACGGTAGTTTTTACTACCGTGATCAGGACCTTGGTTGTCGAAACGCGTAGGAGGAGAAACTTGATGGCTTAACAATAAAACAACGAATTTATCCAAGGAGAGTGCCACGTTTGTTTGTTTGTTCAAAATTGTTGAAACATATATATATATATATATATTCACTGAAAAAACCATAGGTTTGAGGCACGTTATAGTTAGCTGGTGGGCTAGTTGCACCCCAGGGACCCTCAGGATTCAAGGGGAGTTAATCCCCCGACTTAAAATGCGCCACGGGGCGCGTTTGCATAGTGGTGAAGGGAGGGGGCGGGGCCTGAGGTGACATGTGTGCAAACAGGCCCCGTGGCGCGTTTTAAGATGGGGAATTAAATCCCCTTCAATCCTGAGAGGCCCTGTGGCGCATTTTAAGTTGGAGAATTAATTCCTCCTCAATCCCAAGGGTCCCTAGGGGCCAACTAGTCCACCAGGTACCTCCAGTAAGCGCCACGGAGCTGCGTTGCAGAGTGTTGTAAAAAGGGGGTGGCCTCTGAACACCTCTCTGCAACGCAGCTCTCTGGCGCATACTGGAGGTATCTGGTGGGCTAGTTGGCCCCTAGGGACCCTCGGGATTGAGGAGGAATTAATTGTCCAACTTAAAATGCGCCACAGGGCGTGTTTGCAGACATGTCACCTCAGGCCCCACCCCTTCCTTCACCATTGTACAAATATTCCTCTAAAATCAGCCGAACTACGAATTCCGATTTACTCACCTGTTATCAGGAGAGACCTCAGTGCTGCATCTTTGAGCCCAGTACTGATCCTGAAAAGTAATTTTAACCGTACTTACCAGTAACTTGCATTTCCTTCCATAGGATATCATTGCCTGCTTTTTGCTGAAAAAGTTTCCAAGTGTCGATTTTTGAAACATACAAATATTCCTCTAAAATCAGCAGAACTAGAATTCCGATTTACTCACCTGTTATCAGGAGAGACCTCAGTGCTGCATCTTTGAGCCCAGTACTGATCCTGAAAAGTAATTTTAACCGTACTTACCAGTAACTTGAATTTCCTTCCCTAGGCTAACATTGACTGGTTTCACTTGGAAATTCTTGTGTGTGGAGTTTTGGAACTTTATAATATTCCTCTAAAATCAGCCGAACTACGAATTCCGATTTACTCACCTGTTATCAGGAGAGACCTCAGTGCTGCATCTTTGAGCCCAGTACTAATCCTGAAAAGTAATTTTACCCGTATTTACCAGTAACTTGAATTTCCTTCCATAGGATATCATTGCCTGCTTTTTGCTGAAAAAGTTTGTGTTGATTTTTGAAACATACAAATATTCCTCTAAAATCAGCCGAACTACGAATTCCGATTTACTCACCTGTTATCAGGAGAGAACCCAGTGCTGCATCTTTTAGCCCAGCACTGACCCTGAAAAGTAATTCTAACCGTATTTACCAGTAACTTGTATTTCCTTCCATAGGAATCCATTGTCTGGTTTTCAGCAGAAAAGTTTCAAAGTGTCGATTTTCACAAACTACAAATATTCCTTAAAAATCGCCTGTATGACTTAAACGCATTCTTTCAACTGTTTACAGGAGATGCACCAGTGCTGGATCCAGGATCCACCACTGAGTAAGAAAAAGTAACGATAACACTACTTACCTGCTAAGTGAATTTCCTCCCTTAGGATAACATTGGTGATTCTATGTGAAAATGTTTCTACGTGTCAACTTTTAAAATACAATAATATTCCTTAAAAATCACTACTGTAACCAAAACGATTTTACTCAACTGTTTACAGGAGATGTCCCAGGACTGAATCTAGGATCCAGTCCTGTGGTTAGAAAAGTAATCCATAAAGTAACTAATTGCATTTAACTAGAAATTCACATTGAGCTCAATGTTGCATTGTGTTTGAAA
Organism: Calotriton arnoldi; assembly: GCA_963921515.1. NCBI lineage: Eukaryota > Metazoa > Chordata > Amphibia > Caudata > Salamandridae > Calotriton > Calotriton arnoldi. Next base: position 413,344 of record CAWUFW010005146.1, read on the forward strand.
TTGTGTTGCCCATTGCAACAACTGTAACTACTGTACTTAAAAGTCTATTGTCTATTTGCAAAGTATTTAAACTAAAGTAATTCATTCTGAGAAAGTATATTTTGTAATGTAATGTATAATGTAATTACAATGTAATTTAAAAAATAAAATATGTAAAAATAAATAGTTTAAAAAAATGTAGTAATTCAGTATCAAAAAAATAAATATAACAATTAATACATTTAAAAATTGTCATTTACAAAACCTTTGAAATTCACTGGAAAAAACCATAGGTTTCAGACATGTTATAGTTAGGAATTAGCATTTAAAAAACCTTTGAAATTCACTGAAAAAACCATAGGTTTCAGGCACGTTATAGTTAGAAATTAGCATTTAAAAACCTTACAAATTCACTGAAAAAACCATAGGTTTTAGAGACAGTTATAGTTAGTTGGACATTGCACTCGTACAAAACCCGTGAAATTCCCCTGTTATAGTTAGTTCAGCTAACTATAACTCGCGCCCCCGCAATGCACTGCTGATGACGTCACATATTACATCACTCATGACATGGTCAGTGACATCACTGATGACATCACTGATGACATCACTGATGACATCTCAAATGACATCACTGATGACACCGGGGAGTGATAAAGGGCTGGAAAAATCCTTACATAACACCACGATCTTCATTCTTATAATTTACATAATTTACAATAATCTCAATTTCCTAAACCCCTTTGGGCGAAATAACTTCCAAAATGCATTCTGGGAAACGTAGTGTATACAGACTCCTGAGCGAATAACTTCTATCTTCAAATATATGAGCCACTAATTTTATGCTGGTTAGTGCATTCTAGGGCCGTGAATAGCGTGAGTCTGTGTCTATTGCTGGTTAGTGCTATCAGACTCATGTGCCTCTTCCTTTGTCTATGCATACATATAACTATAACTAACCAATGAAAATGGATATCAGAACGCTGGTGAAAATACATTAAATAACAGCTATGCCACCCATTTGTTATCAAAATCGCCACATAATCATATATGGTTTCACTCCCCGGTTAGTAGGAACACAGTCCATGAAACAAGAAACGAACATTAAACCTCATTTTCATGCACCCACTGAATCAACATCAATAAAGCATGAATGTGCACATATCTACAAGTGTTGTTAAAAATCATGGTAATGTTACTTGACATGATGTAGAAAAAGAGGATGAATCACGGAGAAAGGTTTAGGGTACAGGTGCCGCAAGCCTGAGACAACGTCCCTCCCTTCCTTCCTGTGAGAGAGAGAAAAGAAGAAAATATATCTTAAATGATTAAAAAATAGCAAATGAAATGAAAACCAATCTTCAAATACATACTAAACAACATCAATGCATAATTGAAACATTGAATACAGAGTCAGAATTGCTTAGTACAGATGTAAAATATAATTCAAAGAAGGCTCTATTCATTTTGCAGATGTATGGCTAACTCCTCATCCATATTGTGCCCTTTAGGATAACGGGTGCACATGCTTATTATATATCTGGATTCTTTCTGTCTGAGTCTCAATGTGCGATTGCCTCCCCTCTGATTTAGAGTTACCTGGTCTATAATAAAAAATGAAAGTTTGGTTTGATCTGAGAAATGAAAAGCTTCAAAGTGACGGGCTATAGGATATTGTTTGTCATTTTTGCTTATGGCTCTCAGATGTTCAAGAATGCGTTTTTGGCCATATGTGTTGTGCTGCCCACGTACTTAAGGTCACATGGGCATACCAACACATATATTACAAATGCACTAGTGCATGTCAAAAATTGTTTTATTTTGTTCATCCTGTTAGTACTGGGATTCCAATATTCCTTTACCATGTGGCTGTTATTACAGGCTTTACAATGACCACACGGATAGAAACCCTGTAGGTCTACACCTCTGTTCAAACTTCTACAACCAATGTTGTTTTGTACTAGAATATCTTTTAAATTATGACCGCGTCTATATGTTATACTTGGGCGATCAGGTAAAGTGGTTCCAATGATGGGGTCCCCCTTGAGAATTTTCCAATTTTTTACTATACATTTCCGAATTTGATTCGAATTGCCATTATAGTTAAGTATGACTCGAGTCTGTGATGTATCAGGGTTCTCATTTTGTGTGCCCTGTGTATTACTAAGTAGATCTTCACGTTCCACCTGTTTAACTTTGTCTATGGCTTTCTTTACTACCCATTTAGGATATCCTCTTGCCAGAAATCTCTGTGTCATGATATTCTGTTCTTTGTTGAAATCTACCTCAGTGCTGCAATTTCTTTTGCTCTGAGCAGCTCCCCATAGGGGATGCTCCATTTAAGATTCTCCGGGTGGCTGCTCAGAGCATGAAGCAGTGTATTACCTGCTGTTTTCTTGCGGTAGAGAATGGTATGGAGTGTATTGTTCCTAATCTGTACCTTGGTGTCCAGGTATTCTACCTCGTCCTTGTTTATATTGCATGTTAAAGTGATATTCATCTGATTCTGGTTTAATCTAGAAACGAAGTCTAAGGCTAGCTCTTTGTACCTCTCCAGACAACAAATATGTCGTCTATATAACGCAGCCATAAAATGACTTTACTAAAGTCATTTTGAAAAGTGCTGCTGGTCCGGATGTCATTCTCCCACGCCCCCATAAACAGATTCGCAAAACTGGGCGCGAAACATGTCCCCATTGCTGTACCATGTGTTTGTACATAAATTTCATCATTAAAAAGAAAAAAGTTATTTACAAGACAGTGTGTGATCATGTCTAGAATCATGGTTGTGTGTCCCAGGTAACCTATATGTCTTCTTTTCAAGTATCTGGCACAAGCTTCGATTCCTTGTTTGTGTTCAATCACCGTATAGAGGGAGTTTACGTCCATAGTTATTAATAAATAGTCAATCTCCCATGTCAGCTTGTCTATTTTCTCTAAAAAATCTTTTGTATCTCTTACATATGAATGTAATGACATTACATACTCTCTGAGGAAGTAATCTATGTAACGAGAAACATTTTCCAAAACACTTCCCTGGATGAAATTATGGGTCTTCCTGGTGGATTAGTTCTGCATTTATGGATTTTGGGGAGTAGATACAGAATAGGAAGTATAGGATAATCTCTTTTCAGAAAACAGAACTCTTCCCACTCTATCAGGCCCCTATCTTTCCATTCCGTCAATTTTTCCCATATGGAATTAATGCTGGCATTATATTCACAACGATTTGATTTTCTGTAAGTTCTAGTCTCTGTCAATTGGTGTTCAGCTTCCTTGATGTACATGTCTTTGGGGAGAATGACAATGTTACCGCCTTTGTCCGCGGGCCTCACCACAATACTGGTATCTGCAGCAAGATCACTCATGGCTTTTTTCTGTGCTAATGTGAGATTATGGTTAAATTTCTTCATTTTTTTAGGCCAGTTTTTACTTCGAAAATCTAACAATTCTTTTGCTACCTGATCCTGAAATGTGTCAATGTTATCGTGATTCATTTTGGGTAAAAATGTCGATTTAGGTTTAAAATCTGTACACGCAGCTTGGTCATATATTACCTCCATAGCATCAAGTGTGCGGAGTGCATCAGTGCTCAGGTTAAGACCATTTTGTTCATTACTCAATTCATCAAGTGCCATCATTGTATCGATGTCCCCTATAATTAAATCTTCCTCAGGTAGATTGCTTTCATCAGACTGAATGGCCCTATTCTTGACCGGTTTCAATTTGTACCATTTTTTTAGTTTGAGTTTTCTGCAGAATTTGAAGATGTCAATTCTGTCATACATCTGCAAAATGAATAGAGCCTTCTTTGAATTATATTTTACATCTGTACTAAGCAATTCTGACTCTGTATTCAATGTTTCAATTATGCATTGATGTTGTTTAGTATGTATTTGAAGATTGGTTTTCATTTCATTTGCTATTTTTTAATCATTTAAGATATATTTTCTTCTTTTCTCTCTCTCACAGGAAGGAAGGAGGGACGTTGTCTCAGGCTTGCGGCACCTGTACCCTAAACCTTTCTCCGTGATTCATCCTCTTTTTCTACATCATGTCAAGTAACATTACCATGATTTTTAACAACACTTGTAGATATGTGCACATTCATGCTTTATTGATGTTGATTCAGTGGGTGCATGAAAATGAGGTTTAATGTTCGTTTCTTGTTTCATGGACTGTGTTCCTACTAACCGGGAGTGAAACCATATATGATTATGTGGCGATTTTGATAACAAATGGGTGGCATAGCTGTTATTTAATGTATTTTCACCAGCGTTCTGATATCCATTTTCATTGGTTAGTTATAGTTATATGTATGCATAGACAAAGGAAGAGGCACATGAGTCTGATAGCACTAACCAGCAATAGACACAGACTCACGCTATTCACGGCCCTAGAATGCACTAACCAGCATAAAATTAGTGGCTCATATATTTGAAGATAGAAGTTATTCGCTCAGGAGTCCGTATACACTACGTTTCCCAGAATGCATTTTGGAAGTTATTTCGCCCAAAGGGGTTTAGGAAATTGAGATTATTGTAAATTATGTAAATTATAAGAATGAAGATCGTGGTGTTATGTAAGGATTTTTCCAGCCCTTTATCACTCCCCGGTGTTTGACAGATACTTTTACTTTTTCCTTTATATTGAAGGTCAATTGTTGTATTGCCGATGATAAGATGGCGCTTATTTTCTGGTTATGTCACAGTCCATTTTCTATGTTGACCATTTCATAGAGTTGTAATGTTTTTTAAGTGACGAACTTTATTGACTCTGTTGTGTGAACAAGCGCTCTTTGGAGCGCGAAACGCGTCACGACTGGTTTATGCTGTAATAAACCTCACATTTTAGGCTTAAGAACGAACCCTGTTGTTATTGACTCAGACCTGAGTGCTCGTTGGAACTCCGTTCTTTTTCATATTGATTACCGGCTGCTCCGCCGGCACCGAGCCACCCCGAGAAAGGCGAGGGATCTCCGGAAGGAGCTGCTTTTCATTTTGGATATTTATGGAGGAGATCTACGCGGTTCCTGTCCGCTAGCAACGTGAGTCAGCATCGACAATACATCCACCGAAAAGAGACAACTTCACGATATCCCGGGAGGGATACACCGTGAAGGCAAGGAAGCGATGCAGGCTTAATGCGGCTTCTGCCCGCTGCAACGTGGTTTAGTATTGACAACACGCCCACTGAAGAGAAATACCGAAGAGAAACAACCTCACGATATCCCGGGAGTGATACACCGTGAAGGTAAGAAAGCTGCGGACTTAAACGTACTTGAAGTATTTGACTTGTGTGTGGTCAGAAACTAACGTATTTATTGCGGATGCAGACAGGGACAAAGGGGAACTCTGGATTATAACAGAGGGGTCTAGATAACACAGGTCAGCGCTCTGACGCCAATTTGGATTCGACTTGAATCCAAGAGTGTAATGGAGGATGAAAAAGAGAGAAAAGAAGCAGCGCAATTGCTATTTGCTCGAGCACCGGGTATGGGCAAATCAATACCTATGTCTACACGTACGGATAAAACGATTATGGATACTCTAAGGAAATATGAAAAGCTGCACAAATTAGAAATCTCAAAGTGGTGGGAAGCTACCTCGCTGCAACATTACCTGGATAAGAGTATGATACCTAGAGGCCTTAGGATCTATATTACACCATCGTATGATTCACCTGATCCTCAGATGTTGGAGGAATGGTCGCAGAATTCAGCAACCAGTTCAAAAAACATGTTGCAAATTTTAGTAAAATATGCTTGGTCTGACAGAGTAAATATCAAAAAAGACATTGAGACTCTGGCAGAGGAACTTAACAAACATCCTGACCAAGAAATCATTATCAAATTCATTGAAGAAATGAAGAAAAGATTGAAGTTGATGGAAGAAGATATAAAGAAAAGGAAACAATATAAACTTCATAGAGACTGTGGGGATTATGAATCAGGACGGATTCTAACACACAGTAGAAAATACGACCATCTTTATGAAACATCACAAGCAGAGGTCTCAAGTGAAAGCATGCCACACAGACAACAAGAAGAGGAAGTGGCAAGTACTAGTGATTCAAATACGGAGAACTCAGAACTAACTAGGACATCAGAAAGTTCCAATTCGGAAGGGGAAATCGCACCACGACGCCGGACTTTTTTAGACGAATACTGGCTCTTGAAGCAGAGCCGGCAAGCCACAAGATCTTCGTCCAGAATCAAGGAGAAGAAGGAAGTAGCAGAATCAAGCGGAAGAGGAAGACCATGGGGTACAAGAACAAAAGGCGGAAGAAATGCAAACAGAGGCGGAAACAAAAAGGAGAATGGAAAAGAGCACGTGGGAATCAGACAGGCTCGATACAAGAAAAACTAATTATGGATGAAGAACAGGTAAACAAAACAATCGTTAATTTATCTGCCAGAGAAATCAGCAATAGAGATAAAAGAACTTTATGCTTAGGATTATCCTTTTGTCCATCTGTACCTATGAATTATGTAGATGACAGAATTGACATCTTCAAATTCTGCAGAAAACTCAAACTAAAAAAATGGTACAAATTGAAACCGGTCAAGAATAGGGCCATTCAGTCTGATGAAAGCAATCTACCTGAGGAAGATTTAATTATAGGGGACATCGATACAATGATGGCACTTGATGAATTGAGTAATGAACAAAATGGTCT